>JAUBOD010000337.1:89694-107893 GCA_032353885.1 Nothura maculosa
TTTAAACCTGCAACAGGCAGACCTGAAGATACATTTTATTTTGATCCTGAGTTTACAGCAAAAACTCCAAAAGGTAAGTAAATAAATAAAAATAAAAGAACGATTTATGTATTCAAAAATCAGGAACACTGCTAAATTTTATGTAAAGTGTTCTCCTAGTTGTTGCTAGACTAAATAAATGCTCAAAGGTTAATTTCAGTTGTTCATAATTTTTTTGTGGTCTTTGGCATAAATATATCAGAGGGACTACTGAGTTGTATAATACAAAAAGTAGAAAGTTGTCCTCAGCCAAAAAGCATACATGTAAGTAAAACTGAACATATATGAGCAATCCCATTCTTTCAGTTAATAGGATTTTGCATGTCTGGCTGTCTCCAAAGATGGCTTCTGTGGCTTCTTTTGATTCGTGGTGGTGACTAAATGATATCCATGTGTAGAAACTCAGTCAATTTCAGACTTAAGATGTTAAAGCTGGTGTTTCAGTGCTAACACTATCTCTGCATAGTATTACTCTGACCTATTCAGTATCAGGTAGAAAATTTTGTCTTTATTAATCAGGGTGTTACCACAGTTGAGTATTTTTCTTCCCCAAGTGTAAATATGCTGCTGTATGCAAATATTTTGTCAAAATGTTGTTTTTAAGTAACAATCTGCTGGCATAACCCCATCTCTACATTTTAAAAACTTTCCTTGCTGCATTTTTAAGTAGATGACGTGTGTTCTTCCAGATTCACCTGGTATCCCACCCAGCGCTAACGCACATCAACTGTTTCGGGGATTTAGTTTTGTGGCTATTGCATCAGATGATGAAAGCCAAGCAATGCAGACAGTTGGAGTTCATTCAATTGTCCAGGTGAGTACTTGTGCTGAGAAATGGACACTAAAGCTCTGTTTCTGTCTCTCACCGTGAGGGAGATGCCTTTGTAAATTAGTATATCTGGATGTTTTGGACTGCTATGTATTTTAGAATCTATGAAGAATAAATATAAGCAGTCCTCCACAGGCCACATTAAATGAATGTGTTAATCTGTGGTGTTTCTCAACTGCTATTTCGTTATATCACAGGAGTGCAATATGGTAGTATAGGCACAAGCTGTGGCTCCTTGACAGCATTAGAATGTCTGCAATACAGTCTCCTCCAGTAACAATTGTGAGTTTGTTGCTTTTAATAGTCTAAAGCGGCTGCTATTCTTAGATATTCCTACTGTCAGTACTGCTTATTTTGCGACAGCAAAGCCTTAGTTGCATACAGCTGTCTCTGAGATGAGAAGAGATGACCTCAAGCTGCAGTGGAGGAGAGGTGGATCTTGCCTCTTCGAACGACTGAGGTCGTTTTGAAAACACACCTCGGTGCTGGAGAGGTGTGGAAGAAAAAGCAAACCTGTCTGCACAAAAGGAAAATGAAAGACCTCAGTAAAAAGCAGTATTTCTGCCTCCTGATTCTGCTTTTAATATTCCAAATTACTAAGAAAAAATCATGATGTGGTGTACAGATAGGAACTAAAATGATATCCTGTAAGACTATGTATGTTTTCATTGTAAGAATATTTGCAGATGTTTACAAAAGTTACTTCTTGAAAAGCTGTTCAGAATATGAATAGCTCTTGTATTTCTTGCCTGATCCTTTTACCATGCCTAGAATAGGCATAATATACTTATTTATTCACTGCTTATTTCTCTTAGAAACTGTTAAATTTGAAGGGTGCTCTTTTATTTTAAAGAAGCTGTCTGATTTGGTATACTCGTCAGAACGATTTCTGCTAGCAGTTTGTACAAGCTTTGCTTTGCTCTGTCTTTCCTGCAGAGTTTTGTGGCTGCATTTCTTTCTCTTTGTGTATGGTTTCCTTCTCTTCAAAAAGTCTCCATTTCTCTAGGGCCTTTCCTCCGTGCCCCTCAACCACTTCCTCACAACCATTTCCTCTTTTCTCTACAGCAGGATACCCAGCTGGTTTCCTGCAAATGCTTTGCATCCTTTGCACAAACTCCAGCTGTTCCCTTACACCAAAACAACATTTCCTTCCCATACAGGAGAGAACACTTCCTCTTCTTTCTGCGCTTTATTTCTTTAAAAGATTTTTCAATTCCTACTCCTATGAATACTTTAAGTTGCCAGTTATTCTGATTAAATTCACTACATCTGTGTTTCCCAACTAGCATTTCACATGCCAAGACATAGACTTGACCGTTCATCTGTGTGGATACTAGGAATAGTGATGCTTTTCTAACATTAACTATAGTCTTCTGGTCTTCTTTCTCTTGCACCTTCTGTCTTAAACTGAAATTAATATATGAGTTGCACTGTTAGTTTCTAAAATAAAGCATGCATTATTTACAATGTATGTTATACAGAATTAACATTGTGCTAATATAGTGGCCTATTGAAAACAATTGGACCTAGCACGGTTGAAAATTAGAAGAAAATCAGTAGCAACTGGGTAATTTATTCTTAATACGAAAGTAAGCAACAGATTTTAGAATATTCATCAATTGATAATGTTATTTTGGTAGCAGTTGCACAGGAACAGCATTCAATTTACTGATGGATATGAAGTAAAGGAAGACATCGGAGTTGGGTCTTACTCTATTTGCAAGAGATGTATTCATAAAGCTTCAAACATGGAATATGCTGTAAAGGTAACTGCTTATTTTAAAACTATGTGTGTTTGAGGATTTAACCTCAGAGCTCAATCATTGTGGATATGCTGTAAGGAACATAGCGAACTTAAAATTATTTTATTAAAATGAAAATAGTAAAGTTTCCATTGATATTCAAAATATTTACGCGAACAACATTTACTGGCAAATATTAATGTAGCATTGCAGTAGTTGTGTTATCTATACGCTGATTGGGGTGAGAGGAAGGCAATCATCAGTCTCAAACACCTGTGTAATTCCTGTAAGCTCCTCATGGGAGTTGCATAACTGCCTCTAGAATGGAATGAAAAGCATGTGTTGCTTTTCATCATTTTTAAAAATTGCAGTTGATTATTGAAACTTTTTCTTTTTGCTTCCAAAATAGATTCACACTTTGTAATATACACATTCCTTATAGTACTCTTGTCTAGTGTGTCTTCCAGAATAAACTTCAGCTCTGTTGGCTTGCTATTTTTTAACAGGATAACTGAAATGTTATTTCAGTTTTATTCTGTTGGGCTTTTTAACTCTTCTTTGAAAGCATTTAATTCTTACCAAAATGAGTACAGTTCACAAAAATGGAATGATAGGTTGTTGAGTTTGTATGTTTTGTTTTGATTTTGTTTTTTATTGTCTTTACATGTAAAATTGTGGAGCTTCCTTGAAAGCAGGCGTGTAGGTTAGCAGATTGTAAATCCTTTTCTTTTTCTTTCAATACACTGTTATTGAAGCAATTTTTTTGAAATTGTTGAAAAACATAAATTATACTTTGCTGTATCCTTCACACAGATTGCCTGCTGGAAACAACTCCAGCATGGTAGTTGTTTTTTCATTTTTCTGGTTTGGTCAAATTTGACTTTTTTTTTTTCCACAATTTGGAATAATTTATTGAACTGAAAGAGAAGAATTTGCTGTACTGCTCCTTCTCTAGACCTTAACAGCCATTAAGACTGCACTTCTTTCTCTTACGACTATTTTATGCTGCCTCTCTTGTGGCTTCTCAAGAAACTATAAAGAAAGACTAAGGCAATAAGTATCCAGTGTGCTAGGATGATGCTGATAGCAGTCGGGACTTGAAAAAGTCAGAGGAGGAAGGGGTAAGATAGAGATGGAAAAGATAGTAGAGGAAATACTGCAGTTCGGAGAAAAAATAGAAGCAGTGTTATCTTTATTTGCAGATAGCACAAGTGTGGCAGCCACCTCTAGTCACATTAACTTCTTGAGTTATAATCCTTTTAAATGGGGCAAAAGTAGTGTTGTGTTTTGTTGGCATGGGGAGATCTTCAAAGTCTGATAGCAATTCTCAGAGATTCAAATGAACTTCACAGAAAAGGATGTTTATCTGAGTTCACTATAGAGGATTTTTCCTTTTTCTAATTTTTAACTCCTGCGCTGTCTTCCTGTGTTTTTTGCTGCACTGACTGCTTGTTTGGGATTAGCTTTGTGAACATTAGCGCATTAGTGGTTGCCAAACCACTATCCCATGCCAAGTTGAGAACTTTCTGTTTTATAGAATAGTAGATGATTTATACGAATGTGGCGAATCCATTTATCCACCAAAACTGTTCTGAATTGTTTGAGCTGAGAGATTCTGTGTGTTTTTCCCCTCATTCTTTGCTTTGTTTTGCTGATCAGTGAGGAAACTTGTCCTCGCTTGTAATCCGTGCTGTTGGCCAACAGTGATAGATGCTGTTGGTGTCTTTATAGTAATATGCACACTGACTGCACTACTGATGTTCCATATGAACCTCCATATCTGTTTGATCTTGCAGATCATTGACAAGAGTAAAAGAGACCCAACAGAGGAAATTGAAATCCTACTGCGCTACGGGCAGCATCCAAACATTATTACCCTAAAAGATGTAAGTAGAATGAGAGTGACCTGTTAGGGCGTTACAGTTGCATATCACTTCTTAACCTGAGAGATTCTGAAATTTGTGTCACAGATGTTCCATTAAGGAAGTGAAAACAGTCTATTTTTTGTTTATTTCTACTCAAGAACAATTCTTTAGGGAAAATTTATGGAAATATGCCTAGTGCAAGAAAAGATATCCGAGTTTCATGTGTGTTAAAAAAACTCGTATACACTACGGCAGGAACAAATGTGTTTGTCAAATTCCTTGTATTTTCCACAGTCATTGGTGCTTGGTGCTTTATTAAAACTTTCAGAAAAAAAACAAGCAGGGGACATTTGGACCTCAGGATCATTGAGAGCATGAGGTCTTATTACAAAGATTTAACTTAATGCTGCTTTGTCTCACTTTTCATTCTATTCCAGAAATAAAACTTAATTGTTTCTATTTTGAAATGCCAATATATAATGTTTCGGTATTTCCCAGTGCTTGTGTTGGGGAATATGTCTTCTGTAAGAAGTAATGATTTTCTTATTTTCCTTGTAGCCTCAGCATAAGTACAGTAAAATTTGACTTGGGGGAAACTTTTGTTCTGATTTAGCTTTGCTAATGTATTTGAACTCTGAAACTGGGTATATTGAAACAGTGGGGATTTTTTCTGCAATACAGGATCCCAGCTTTTAGGTTTTTTTTTTTTCTTGTGGTCTCTTTTGGTTACATAGTATTTAAACAAAAGGAGGAGCTGTAGCGTGCTAAATCAGATGTTCTTATCCCATATCCTGCCTCTGACAGTGGTTAGTAATGGAAGCCTAGGAAACAGCGTAAGGACTAAAAAGGCACTCGGCTTCCAACAACCTGTGCCTGACTGTTATATGGATTTTACTTTTTTAACTTTATCCTGTTTTGAATCAAGTTACCTAAAGCATTGGATGAAGCATCTTTTCAGCTTTTAAAAACCTGATTAAATTATATCAAATCAGTTTTCCTGCCCAAATATCATTTATCATTTAAAAATCTTCCTAATGCATTTAGATGAAATTCAATTTTACTTCATAAAATCGTGACTCCATTAGATTATATTTATTTATATTTTCCACATAGTCAGTTTTTTCACAATAGCTTCTTCCAATGTGCCTGGTGTGGAGCTGATGCAGGAACTGATCTTTAGCAGACCTTGGGATCTCCTAGGAGCTTAAAAGCTGGCGTCATGTTTACCATTTCAGCATAATACTGTGCATTTAAATGTCAAAGGAATTTCAGTATCATTTACTCAGTACAAATGCTTCCTGAGATTAGATAATTATGTTGATGGTGCCATTAGATTTTGAAGGAGGGGGAGGAGGGAGGTAGGGGAGATTTATGGTTGCTTTCCCCCCACCCAACTACACAGAACAAGCAAGAGGGTAGCAGATAAAATCTGGATTCAGATGCTGTTTTATTTTGTCCCTATGTATTGCTTGACACTTCATAGTGTTGATATGAATTAAGCTTCTTTCTTTCTCTTTTACAAGTTTTTACGCATATTACAAAAAAAGGCTTTATTCTGAAATGCCATTTTAGGATCTAGAATTATGTAATTCTGCTTTCTAATACTGTATAGTGTTTAAAGTAGTAAAACAAATGCATATGATCTTCAGTTATTTATACCACACAAGAAAAAATATTGTTAAATGAGAATATACAAACTTGTCATGTCTCCCTCTCTGTAAGAACATAAGCTTGTAAAATCTGCAGAATTACTAAACAGCTTTCCTCTTTGTGTATGAGAAAATGATTCTTTTAGTTTAGGCAAAAGCACAGAAACCTCTAATCTTAGAAGATTTCGATCTTCAAACTGAAGGAAATTGTAGTATTCCAAGTGCTTAGTAGCAGGTATTTACCAGACAGTTCAAGAGGAGGAAATAGGAATAATTTTTTCTTAAAGTAGTTATCTATTTCTAAATTTGTTTTATTACATGGTGGAGAACTGCTTCTGCTTAAATACAAGCTGATTATTTCACATGGGTTAAACAAAGGTAGATAATTGTGAAGAAGCATGTGTGGAAATAAGAACAGTCTGTAAAAGGTTTCTGTAAAGCAGAAACCATTTTTTATTAAATTTAATTTAAACTCCCAAGGAAGTGCAATTGAAATGAAACGCTTAAGTGTTCAATTAAAATGTTTCTGCGTAGCTTATAGTCCATAGTGCCCCCTGATGACAGCTCAAATAATTTCACAAAATTACAGAAGACCTGGTCCTGTGGAGGGCCACTGGAGACCCTCCATTCCACCTAGAGTCACCTAGTGCAGGTTTTCCAGGACGTGTCTAGTCAGCTTTTGAATATTTCTGAGGACGGAGACTCCACAGCCTCTGTGGGCATTGCATGCAAGTGCTCCGTTGCTCTGATGGACAAGAAACTTTTTCTTACCATCAGCCAGGGCTGCCTGTGTGTCAGTCTGTGCCCCCTGGCTCTTACTCTGACCCTGGGCAGCACCGAGAAGAGTCTGGCCCTCGCCCCTTGGCAGCCTCCCCTTGAGTATTTGCACGCATTGATAGTATCCCCCTCTGGGATAGTATCCCGCTCTTTCTCCAGGCGGAGCATCCTGACTCTCGCGGCCTGTCTTGGCATCACAGATGCTCCAGTCCCGCAGTCACCTTAGCAGCCCTTGACTGAACTTGCTCCAGGAGCTCAGTATCCATCTTGTAGTAGGAGGCCCAGATGTGGGCCCCCCAGGGCTGAGCAGAGGAGAAGAGGAGAAGACCCCCCTCCCTCAGCCTGTTGGCAATGCTGTAATACAGCCCGGGATACCCTTGGCCTTTGCTGTCTTTGCTACCAAGGTGCCCATGATCAAGTCCAGGAGGACCCCCAGGTGCTTCTCTACAAAGCTGCTTGCCAGGAGTTGGTCCCCAACATGTGGCGATGCCGGGGGGGTTCCCTGCCCAGGTGCAGGACTTGGCACTTGTCTTTGCAGAGCTTTGTTAGATTCCTGTCTGCACATTTTGTTACCTGAGAAGATAAAAGTCACGTGAAAATTGGAGGTCAGTTTCACAGTTTTCCACAATTAAAAATATAGATGTATGGGTATACACTGATTTTGAAGTTTGGAATAGGCATCATGTCTGGGGTAACATTCAAGTTATAGTAACTTTTTCTGAATGAACTTCCATGTTCACAGAGGTATTATTTGAGATAAACTTGATTTTTTTATAATATGTGATTATTTGTTCAGAATAATCCATGTTCATGTTTGTAATTTGATGCAATAATTGCTTCTAGAACTGTATAATTATGCTTTAACTAGAATAGTCTCCCATCTCATTGCTCCCATATGTAGTTGAATTTGTTTCAGTAAAGCTGTTTGGAGAAACCTACGTATTATTCATCCTTTCTTTGTCCTTAAACATTAGCTGACAGTTCTCTTGTATTAGTTCATAACTGTACCTAATATTTCTTTTGTAGGAAGTATTATGTTTGAAGATGAATGTATGTTGCAAGAGGAAATATGGGAAAAGTCATTACAGTTGATTGTCTAATTAACTTGCAGATTCACTTTGAAAAGAGACCACCTTATAAAGAGAAAAAATATTTTTGAAGTTTACTTTTCTTTTTCAGGTGTATGATGATGGAAAATATGTATATGTAGTAACAGAACTTATGAAAGGAGGAGAACTGCTGGATAAAATTCTCAGGCAAAAGTTTTTCTCCGAGCGGGAAGCTAGTGCCGTTTTGTTCACAATAACAAAGACTGTTGAGTACCTCCATGCACAAGGGGTAAGTGTTCGTTGTGGACAAGGAGCATAAAATGGCTACTATGCTCTTTGAGATACCTGATCCTGGACCTTCGTGCTCTTCTGACCAGGAGAAGACATGGGAGGGCCTAAGCCAGGAGGAGCTGCAGGGACTAGCGCTGCTCTGTAGTGATGGGGCTGAGCTTCTCCCAGCCCCAGTTCGTGAGGGCCCCTAGAAATCTGTTCTGCCAATCCTGTACTTCCTTGCTCCTCCTGATTCTGAAGAATGTGGTTTTGTTGTTTAAGTGCTGCACCGTGGAGTCATGAAGCTGTAGTGGACTATTAGCAAAACATATATATATACTAGTGCTTCAGAAAGCTGACTTGGAGACAGAGAAAGTAAATCAGAGATTGTAGAGAAGGGAAGTTGGCAATTACACAGCAAGAATTACAAATCCTGTTGCATTTCTAAGTAAATTAGAAAATAGGATAGAGCAGAGGCAGAATATTATAGGACAAGGAAAAAGCTGCTACAAAGGTTACCGTCTGAGAGAAAAGAAGCTTTAGAATAGATAGTATCCAATTAATGTAAGAAACATGACACTAATTCAGCAAATCATGTCCTTATTTTTCTGGGAGCTGATATTTCTGAAAATTAGAATTATCCCGTGTACCTTCCTGTGTGGTGCATCACTTTATTCAAGCACTTATTTATGTGTATAGTCCTTCACTTGAACCTGTGCACAGAGCTGGAACCTTGGGCCAGCAGTCTTGGTGGGAATTATGAGCAAACCTTGAAACCCTCTGTGCAGAAGCACAAATAAGAGAATTGCACCGTTCTCTTTGAACCTTTGGCTGCAAAAGACCAGGTGCCTACATGTCAAGTAGGAGATTTTAGGTATGTTGGGAAGGGCTTGGGAAAGTATTTCTGTTTAGGATTTTAGATCATTATCTATAGACCTGGCACTTAAATATTGGCATTTTAATTTGCATTAGGCTGTGTGCTGCTTGAAACTTCTTACGGGTTTCACTTTCAGAGGGTTTCCTCTTTCCTTATGTTAAGTGCCATTCTGCATGAAGGATTGCAGTATGTAAAATATAATTACCATTAGAAGTATGGCAAGGTCCTCATTTCCAAGACTTTTAAGTATCTATTTTGTGAAGTCTGGTATGCACTAAGTATTTGCATAGTGGGAGAAGCCTCTACTAAGTAGCTTACTCTATTTAGTGGATTTACAAACTGCAGATCCAGCCACAGCCTTTTATTTCTAGGTCTCATCGTGTTACTTATGTTCCAAAACATTAACTTTTCTGGAAGAGGATGTAGATCTTCTGATTCTGTTCATAACTTAACTCCAAGGTTTGGCCTATCCTCTTGTTGCAATGTTATTACATTGGTGAAATACTTCACCACAGTCCTTCCCAAGAGCAAATAAATCTTCCATATAATTTAATCATGAAAATCTGCATTTAGTAGCAATCAAATTATATAGGACAATTAGGAAGATAAAGGTCTTCATAGTAGATCTGTTTAAATCTCCAGCAAAGATAGTTTAAATCCATTGTGCTCTGTACAGCAATACTCCTTACACATTCCAGTTTTTATTAAGGTTCATTTTAATGTGTCTTCAAATAAGACCAAGTTCATTCTGGCAGAACACTAGGGTTTTTTCTCAAGCATTTTACAATTCAAATTCCTGCGCAACAGACACTCTAGTGTCTAGACTAGACCTAGTACTAGATTTTATGAAATGGAAGTTCATTAGAAGAATATATCCCTGATATTTCTTTTATATATTGCTAGCCTATTAGAGGAATATATCCCTGATTTTTTTTTTTTTTTGGCAGAGCTGTATTAAAGCTCCTCCTTAGTTAAGCTTTAAATGTCTGCATTGAAATCAGTTTAGATTGTCTGAAAGAATGGGAGGGAGTGCAGAAAAGTATTCAAGCAGTAACCAGATGGGGTTACATGGTCCAGCATGGAATAGCAGCACCTGTGGACATCCGTAACCCCACCAAGCATTGCTAGCCAAAGGTTCTGATCTAAAGAGCCTTCTAGTTATTCACGTTAAAAATAGGGGGCGAAAACACACACACATATATACAGCCATAAAAACAAGATATCTCAAAACCCTATTGTACAAGGATTATTGATTTCTTAGGATTAAGAGTTTCCATTTTAGAATTATGATCCTCTGGGTAGCACTGAATATTAGAATGCAGCAGTTGAGATTAGAAACTGGAAATCTGGAAATTAGATTGCTGATAGGAGTTTCACAGTAAATAGTGGCATAGATACTTAAAAGAGAAATCCCTTCCTGTGTTTAGCTTATCGTGTTTAGGGGTGTGTGTTTATTTTATTTTTCAGGTTGTTCACAGAGACCTGAAACCGAGCAATATTCTTTATGTGGATGAATCTGGAAACCCAGAGTCAATTCGAATTTGTGATTTTGGTTTTGCAAAACAACTGCGAGCAGAAAACGGTCTTCTGATGACTCCATGTTATACAGCAAATTTTGTTGCACCAGAGGTAAATGTGACACTGACTTAAATGCCTTATTAACTAGTTGAATGTTTTTCATATATGTTTAAAGAGTGCAGTTACTTTAGAAACAATAAATATTTGAGTATCACCTTTTTTATGGCATAATCAATGCATCCCAAAAATTATTTTAAATAAAAGCATTTCTGTCCTTCAGGTTTTAAAGAGGCAAGGCTATGATGCTGCATGCGACATATGGAGCCTCGGTGTTCTACTGTATACCATGCTTACTGGGTAAGAATATTTTTCACTGATTTTTTGTTGAATGTGCTTTGGCATTAGAACAATACGAGTTTGCTGAGCCTGGTATACAGGATTTTTACTTTCTCATGTCTCATTTTAAGTGTCTAGTTAGTGCTTCTTGATGATTTAAGAGTAAGAATTCTTTCATGTCAGAAGCATCTGATTAAGAAGCGTAAATGTTAAGGGAAAAGTATTTAGCATGTTTCAAAGGCTGATTGTATGCAAGTCAGCCTTTGGATCATTGGAACGACATAGGATCTAATAAACACAATAGAAAGACATATTTTTATGTGCAGCAGAAGTAAAGAAGTAAAGAAGCAAAGAAGAACTTTTTAACAAGTTCAATGGTAGTTCCCAGAAGATTGAAAGTAGTTTCTGCATCTGACAAATAGATCATCTTTAGCCTTATTTAACTTTAACTTACTTAAGATGCCAAAATGTCCCTGATAATAACTCTTAATCAAAGCCAGCCAACAAATTAGTTTAAAAAAATAAATATAAATAAAACACACACACACAAAACAGATCTATATATTGTGTGTGTGTGTGTGTGTGTGTGTGTTGCTTTTGATTGGGTCTGTTTCACTAGGAGCCAGAATGGTCATAGTAAAGCAAGTAAAATTGCTGCACCTTGCTTCCTCTAGTATCAAATCACTCCATATTCTTTTTCAGATTAGTTATAAAATTTTCACATTTTATAAGTATTTGTTCTATTATTTCACTAAGATATGAAAGCTTAGGAATTCTTTTTCATAATTCAGAACTACCAATACTTAGACTGGATATGGGAAAAAAAAGTGTTTTTTAGAGGAGTACAGTAAGAACAGATCTTTAGTTATACCACTCATTTTCACCTACTAGGAATAATTTCCTTTAGCTGCTAATTTAACTACAACTAGTGGCATGTTAATAATTATGTGTTACCTGTAGCTTTGTTGAACTTGCTTAATAGAGTGATGAAGTTTATAATAACAGTTAAGGTCCAGATTATGGAAGCTAACATGGAATTTTTTTGGTTATTAGCTACACTCCTTTTGCAAATGGCCCCGATGATACCCCAGAGGAGATTTTGGCCAGAATAGGGAGTGGGAAGTTCTCTCTCAGCGGTGGTTATTGGAATACAGTTTCAGAAACAGCTAAGGCAAGTGTATTCATTTTATTCTTTGGGGAATGAGAAATGGGTTTAATGTAACATGTTGCGTATGTTCCAAATATCCTATCTTACATAATTTGATAAATTTTATCCATAGTTATTTTAAAATACTGAGCTGATCATTTTTATGCATAAAAGATAATTTATTAATTATTATCCCTTCATGATTCAGTGGATAGTCAATAGGAAATCAGTAGAAAGAAAAATGTTCTATATGTAACATACTACCTGTTATATGTATGCACACACATATGTATATAATATATATATTGCACTACTAAAATCTTCAACTTTAAATAGCTTTAAAGCTGATGTTAACAAGAGCTTAAGGGCTTTTATTATTTGAGCTGACTCCTTTCGTATTATTAACAGGACCTTGTTTCAAAAATGCTTCATGTTGACCCACATCAAAGACTGACTGCAGCCCAAGTGCTTAGTCACACCTGGATAGTTCACTGTGACCAGTTGCCTCAATACCAGCTGAACAGGCAGGATGCTCCCCACTTGGTAAAGGTGCGTAGATTTCTTTTTTCAGCTTGTTGTTTAGCCAAAATTAGTTTAAACAGATGTACAGAAAAGCAGTTTCTGTAGGATGTGTTTCCTCTTAAGCGTTATTTAAAAGTTATGACGGGGAGTCATTAAGCCATGAAGTGTACTTGCTATATATAATAGGATTTCATATGAACCCTTTTGTGGGAAAAACATCTAATAGACTTGAAGAAGACTTTGATTTTCTTAGCTTTGAAGGCTATTGGAGGCTTCACACAGTGGAAGTGTCAGAAGTGTCAAGTGCCTATGGGAAGGAGAAACTTCAGCTTAACTAATTTTACAATTTTAGTGACAGGTTAATTAGGTGACTAAATGAAAGTAGAATGCTTCATGATCACAGTGGAAGCTGAGTAGAAGAGGCAATATTAATTAATATGGTATTGTAATGTTCTGCACTCCACACAATCTGGTTTTGACTCCAACACACTTTTTCACTTTGAGCAAGCACAGAAATCAAAAGTACTTGGGTTCTTCTCCTTTATTGCCTACTAAAGGCCTCTCGAGAGTGTAATAAAGCTGAGTCAGATATTACAAATTTCTAGAGGCCAAAAGCACAAGAAGGAAGAAGAACAGGTTCCAATTCTACAGCTTGCAATTTTCTAAGATTTTTCTTTTTTTTAATTTAAGAAATATTTATATCACTGAAGAATGTGGGCAACTGTTGCATATTTTGCTGAAAACTGAAACGGGCACATAAATTATACTCTTAAAACATTCACATGTAACACTGCAGTTGTTTGAGCAATGTGTCTGTTCTGCAGGTGAAGTTGAAACCTGTTCAGTATCTCTGTCCTGCCATGTTGTGTGATCTCGAGTTACACTCTGTTGTTGTTTTGTGCTCCGTCTCTCTTGCCCTAGGGTGCAATGGCAGCAACCTACTCGGCTTTGAATCGCAATCAGTCGCCGGTTCTGGAGCCAGTCGGCCGTTCCACTCTTGCTCAGAGGAGAGGTATAAAAAAAATCACCTCAACAGCCCTGTGAAGTGACCTCAGCCAGATACTTGGTACCATGGCATAAGATGATAGCACAAATCATGGCGACAGGTAGCACATATCTGACAGATACCTGCAAGCACACTCTGTCCCAGCTGGTACCTATAATGCTGCTGCTCCTGCTGCTGCTACTGCTTTCATCTATTCTCGCTTTAAACTGTTGATGGCAACTTACTGATCTGACTGGAGCTGCAGACGGAGTGATGATGAGTGGAAACACAATGAAAACTATCACGTTCACGAGCGAATAAACCAGAAGAATTACGAACACCGCCTCTGTCAAAAATACACTGAATAAAGCACTCTGCACCACATAGCATTATTTTTATAAGGAATATTTTTTGTCCCCTAAGATATTCTTTGTTACAGGTAGAGATGGACAGTTTATGTTAAGCACTTAGCTTAAACGATCTGTTTATATTAGCACTATATACTTTGTGCCATCCAACATTTTGTATGTTTTTGTAAACAGTTCATAAGCAGTACATTTCTGTGCTGTTTTCTTTAATGTATACATGCCTTGTTTTACTTAGATTTTATTAATCATTTTGACAACTAAGTCTGATTAAACAGTTCACCTGGATTAATCAGTATTGTTGGACAGCTCTAAAAGAAGCCTGACTGTTAAAACAGCTATTGAATGTAATACTATGAATATGTATTTCTCCTTGCCTGTGTCTTTTCTACATTTCCATGTTTTTGAATTTGCATGTCATGTTATGGAAATCGGAATACTGTTTGTAGTATTTAAAATTTAAACAGTGGGTCTCTCCATACTACATATACATAGATAATATAACTCAGAGGAAAAATAGTTCGCTTCATATTTCACTGTCTTTTGTCTCTTCTCTCTTCCCTTTTATTCTCTCCCATTTAATCTCCGGACTCAGGAATCACTGCTAAATACTGTCTGATAGAGGACATTTCTGTATTGTTTATTCTTATATAATCCATTGTTAATATTTCGTCTTTGTTCTGACTTTTACTGTAAACTGCGAAGGATTTGTTCAGTGAATGCAGGCATTGTAGGAGGGCAGTGTTGAAGATAAAGCAAAACTTAATGTCCAGTAACAAGCAGAAGCCAGAAAAAAGTGTAGGTTTAAACCACATCCATTGTGACTGCCAAACTGATGGAGCTGATGTTCAGTCTGTTATTGCCTGATATGCATAGTTAACAGCCAAAGCAAAATGAGAGCAGAATCATTGAGATCTATCTCAGGTAGAGAACTGTCCTTATAACCAAACATGAAAATTGTACTGTCGAGGTCAGCTCAAAGCGAGACTGTTCAGAGTCAATGTTCTTGCTTGTCCCTAGACAGAACTTGTAATGAGAATGAAAGACTTGATTTTGATACCAGTACTGGCCTTCAATAATCCCGGCCTCCTGGTGTCTTATGTAGCTAAAGGTGTGTGTCTGGCCTTGAAAGATCCATTGCCCAGCTGAGAGGAGGTACTGGAGTGTGTTTGAATGCAGGCAGTCTCCCATTTCACCAAGTAGTTTGCTACATGAACTCATTACAGCTGTGAATGTGGCCAAATTCCAACTTTTAATACATATGGATCTGTCTGAACAGCTGGTTGTGAACAGCAACATTTAAAAATCCAAAGAGAGGGGCAAGCTAGTACTTGGTCGAAGGTGGGTTTTTTTTTTTGGATTAGGAGTATTAAGTTACTCTTATTTCAGGGAAACTAGAATATTAACTGCAAGAGATGTGTTGGAAAGGAGAATCATCTTTATGACACTAAGTTCTGCATGAATGAGAAGCTTCCTTCTTTTGCAAGATTTTCTGAGCTCCTGGGGTGAGCTTCCTTTCCCAAGTTTGCAAGGGAGCCAGTTTTATTGTCCTTGAAAACCTGATAAATGTTTATCCTCTGTAACATGTCCTGGTGCCCATCTCCTTAGTTTGGCAAGAAATAGCTACTAGACTCC
Source organism: Nothura maculosa (assembly GCA_032353885.1). Lineage (NCBI taxonomy): Eukaryota > Metazoa > Chordata > Aves > Tinamiformes > Tinamidae > Nothura > Nothura maculosa. The sequence continues at coordinate 105,300 of JAUBOD010000337.1, forward strand.
CTGGATTAAGTTGCCCTACTTCTTCAGACCTGATGGTGGAGGCTTGTTTTAACTTGTGCAGTCTTTATACCTTTTTTATTGTAAAGGAGTAACTTTTACAATAAGGATTCTTGAATTACTGAAACCACAACAGTTCAGAGTAATCAGGGGGAGGGAAGATTCCCCCCCTTACTGGGTGCTCTAGCATTGAAGAAGGTCTCTTTAGCTGGACAAATGCATCTGTCCCGTCTTCAAGAAACATCTTTAATTAAAGGCAGGAAAAGACCTGGGTTTTCTTTTTTCCCCCTTTGACAATAACTTCAGTTCCAGTGGGAATTAGTAAAACATTCTTGTCTTTCAAAATAAAAGCATCTTCAACTCTATAAATGATTGCAAGTCAGATTCAAGAAAACATTCCTTGTAGAGTTGCTTTTAAATGTATTTAGATCAAGATCGTTGTATTAAATCCACAAATAAGGTTTAAAACTAGTACTGCTGGGGTAAAAGGATGGCAGTACTTGCAAGTACAGTCATAATGGCATTTCAGATTAGAAAGGAATTTCTCCCACATTCTGAGAGCCTGTATATATATGTGTGTGTGTACATATATATTTATATATATAAAAGTGCTTGGCACAGAACAGACTACGAGCAGGAAGCATTATGACATTTCTCTATTGGCAATGTGTGCTAAAATAATTAAAAGTACTTTTGGTAGTTTAATTTTAGTCATATTTTGCAACCCTCTCTCTTACTGATCTTTAGCCAGGCAGCTGAAGTTAATTCCTATCTTCTATTGTATCTTCATTCTCAAGCAAGCTGTTAGACTAGACTTTAAAGGTGTTGCTACTCTGCCATGTACAGAGCAATAGGATGAACACTTCAAATGCTAGTCAGAACATGGCAGTTAGCAAGTGATAAAATGAATGTGTTATGGTCTAGATCCGCAGTATTTTGATTTTCTAAACAAAGGCATAAAGGGTGGATCTATGCAGGTCATATATTTTACAGGCTAGACTTAGTGGCTTTATACACCATACCTCTCCTCTTGGATGTGTGTTCACAACTGTGATGTTTTTGTCATGTGTTTGTGGTTGCCCTTGTTAAGAAGCTATAAAGAAATCCACACCACTCTTCTTGGACAAATCCCAGTACCTTTCTGTTAGAGTGTTTGAGAACATACGACCCACTGTGTAAATTTCTGTTGCTGGACTGCATCTAGGTCTGCAAAACGTAGCAAATGACTCTAGGTCAGAGTCATGGAGGGGGACAAAAAAAAGAGCTGCAAATACAGGTGAATTCTCTATACAGACCATGGTTTATTTTTCAGTCTAAAATTATCATGTACTGTGTTTAACAGCAGGAGACAACAGAGAGATTAGTCGCAATACTCATTAAATGGCATCTGTATCTAAGAAGGGCAAAGTTCTTTATTCGTATCACTGTAATGCTGAACAAAACTTGGAAGGAATTTTTCAAGAGAAGGATTTTATTTTTTTTGGAGAGTCAGGAGCATAAGAAAAGTGATATATGAGTCTGGGGATTTTCTCTGTGTTTTGCTTTATAATGTAGTGCACCAACTAAAGCTCTGCTTTTCTATCATTGTAAAGAAAGGATGCGAGGTATGCTGGTCCTTGGTAAGCAGCAACAGTTAACAAATGAATTTTCACATATGAAAATGATGTAAATGATTAGCTTTATCTTGATACTCTTGACCTAATCAAAGGGAAGTTGTACTTATGAGGGATGTAATTATTTTGCAACCTAGTCGGGAGGGGGGGCGAAGTTACTTAAAAACATTTTTAAAAAGTGTCAAAATCGCAGATAAAATATTTTTCTACAATTCTATACAATCATACTTTATACTAGTTTTCTCAGCATGGCATGTGAGTGAGCCTAAGGTACTGTTCCAGGAAATCGATGAGTATTGTACCTTATTGTAGACCATTACAATGGCATCTGTTAGATGCTTGGCACTACTGTCATAGAACTGAAATGCTAGTTAAAAAAAAAATGTACTGAATACTTTAAATGATTGTTTTATTTGGAGTCCAATCTAGGGAATGTTCCAGTCATGTTATTAATGTGTAACTAGAGCTGTTCTAGCTGTACCGATGAACAGTTCGGGAAAGGTATAATTGCTTGTACCCCTGTCTCACGGCAGGTTTTGTAGTCTTCAAAAGAAATTGAAATTTCTACAATGAATAAACTTTCAAACATCTTGGTGTGTTCTGTTGGCTGATCCCTTGCTCTGCCCAGGTAGGGAAGCGGTCGTGTGTTTGTACCTAGCACTGAGTTACATTCGCAGCGTTCCAACAAGTCTGCGTTTCCCACCCTAACTTCTCCATGAAGAGGTGTTCGTAGGTTAAAATACATTACAATGTATTTCACCAGGCTTTTTGTTACTGAGACAGTGGGGAGCTGAAGGGATAATGCTCCTACTCAATAGGGAAACGTGGCCAGTGATAGGACAAGGGGTAATGGGTGTGTAAGCTGAAGCACAGGAGGTTCCACCTGCAGGTGAGGAGGAACTTCTTCCCAGTGAGGGTGACAGAGCAGTGGAACAGGCTGCCCAGGGAGGTTGTGGAGTCTCCTTCTCTGGAGGTCTTCAAAAC
>JAUBOD010000337.1:127522-137826 GCA_032353885.1 Nothura maculosa
TGGACTGGATGATCTCCAGAGGTCCCTTCCAACCTCAACCATTCTGTGATTCTGTGATTGATAGAACTGAAGTTTGTGACCTACACAGAATTGAAGAAGTAGGATCAATATTCTTTCACAACTATTTTCTTCTATGTCTAGTGTATTGAGGATAGAACCATAATTTTGAAACTATGTACTGAGATTTAAGCTTCACATAACATTACATTTATTTTACTCTATCATGTCAAACTATATGGAAGTGTCTGGCAGATACTTTACTCGGGAGGGATTGTCTTTCATATACAGCTTATTCCTAAATTATAAAGGCAATGGCAGTACGTAGATTTAGAGGAAAAAAAACATTTTTAATGTATCCTGTCAGAGCAAGAGAAATTCAATTCAGCTGAGAAAGAACATTTATCTGTATCACTCCAGAGTGGGAAATTACTGGGCTGTAAGGTTATGGTATCAATATAGTTCACAGCAAAATATGTCTATTTTTACCAAAGCTTTTCCCATAGAGCAAAGAAGTTGCATAGTTGGTAGCAGAAGGACAGAGAAAGACAGGTCCTCTTTATTTCAGATGTGGCAGAATGAGAGATTGAGTCAAGACACAGATTTTAATGTGCTGGAGGGCTAAGTCAGCTAAGTTGGAAAGGTGAATGGATGCCAGGTCAAGTGAGTGAGGGATGTGGAATAGAATTAGAGTTTAATGTCTTTCCTTAGTTGAAGTCTTTTGCTGTGATTGTCTCTCTAAAAAGTGGGCTGATCAGAGGAGTTGTCCCAACTACATAACTCACCCAAGGTGTTTCCCATCTATTGAACCTTCAAACAGGCTAGGTGACAATCTTCAGCCATGACTCATGAAACCAAATAGGCTAATAAACAAATTATTTTAATAATAGGATTGAATGGTAAAATGCTGGGAAGCCCTGAGAACTGCTGAAAGATCACTGGAAATGTTGGCTGGAAGGCCTTCCTTGAGGTTAGCTATTCCAACTAGAGTTAGACTAAACCATTTGGATAAACCTTTGGATAAAGCAAAGTGGACTAGCTTAAAAACAGACTATGTCACTTCTAGCTTTGTCTGAGCCTTGAAAATCTCAAGGACAGAGATCCCCACCTTCTCTACAGACAAAATGTTCCTGTGTTTATTTTATTTTCTGAAGTTCAGGGTTAACGTCCCAGGCTGTAGATTGCGGCCTTTGCCCCCTGTTTGATCAGCTGGCACTGCTAGGAAGAGTTTGGCCCTGTCACTGTTGCAACATCCTTCAAATAGTTGTAGAAGTTATATCACATTTTAGCCTCCTTTTCACCAGACTAAGCCAGTCCAGCTACTTTAGCCTCTCATTCGTATTGTTAGCCGTCCACTGAACTCCCTCCAATTTTCCCATATTCTGCTTGAGCTGAGGTATCCAAAACTCAACACAGCATTCCAGGTATGGTTTTACCAGCGCCACCTAAAGTTGCTCTACCAACTTCCCTTGATCTGCTGGCCATATTTCCAGTGTAACTCAGGCTGCAGTTTGCAATTTGGATTAAGAGAGCCCTTCTGGGCGGAATTGTCAGCCACTCCTCTAAGTTAGTGTCATCTGCAGATCTGCTGGGAATGAACCCTGTCGTCATCCAGAGTGTTAATGGAAACACGTGGGTGCCAGGCCTGGCTGTGGGGCGCTTTGCTGATTACCAGCCAAAGGGTGAGTCACCAGCTGCTGCCTCGGAGCCTGACTGCTCAGCCAGTTTTGGATCCACCTAGCAATCCAGTTCATTCTTCCTCAGCTTCCAGGGGCCATGCTGGGGGAGGTGGTGTCAGCAGCCACGCCGAGGTCAACCACTCCCCCCTTGCCCACAGACCTGGTCATTTTGTCACAGCTGGCAAGCAGGCAGCTCAAGCATGATTTGGACTGACTTCCTGGACTGACCACTCCATGATCTGCCCACTCCATGATCACTCCACACTGGCAAGCCTGGATTCCCTAGGCCTTCTTCATTTCCTAAAGAAGGATATAATGTTAGATTTTTCCTGTTGAGCATGATCATCTGGGATCTCCATATTGACAGCAGCACACAATCAAATCCACCAGCTTTTTCAGAAATTCAGGGGGAAGCCAATCCAATCCAGCCCCATGGGTCAGAATGTATCTCTCATTAGTTTCTGACTTGATCATCTGCCATTTTTCGTGGTTCCTTTTCTTCCCTAGGCGTGAACACCTCCCGAACACATAAGTCTGGGGGCAGACTTTGCCTGTGAAGAAGACAAAGGAAGAAGAAAAGGCACAGAGTGCATCAGTTTTTCTTATTGGTTGTCACTAGGTTCATCCATCAGCCGAACTTCATTTTTCTCAAACTTGTTTTTCCCACAGAACCCCTTTTTGTTACCACCACTGGCCCTCGGTAGACTCGGCTACAACTAGGCTTTGGTCTTCATGTTTTGGCCACAAAAGTACCTGACACTTTTTTTTTTTTTCATCTTTTGCTGCCTGGACTTGTTTCTATTGCTTCTTCAGTCTCTTCATGTGTGCTAGTTCACTGAGATGCTTCCTGCTTAGACAAGCAGGCCTTTCCCCATGATTCCTAGTCTTCCTACATGACAAGATGCAGGTCTTGATCTAAAAGATCAAATAAAACATTGCATAAAAGATATGTGCCTAAAATAATTCATCATGGTAGGACAAGAGGACTTTCACTTCTGAGCCATGAAGGTGGTATCTGTTAAGTGGTTGTGACTAACTTAAGACCTGAGAATAATTGCATTTAGTTTAGCTAATCTAAACGGCTTAGGAGAAAGTCTTTCAATTGCTGGCTTTTGCTCCAAGAGTTCGAGACTCATGAATGAATAGAGAAAAAGTATTCTACTTATGGAGGCAATTATCTACTAGTAGGAAGACATTAAAATATTTCTGAAATTACAACTCATTTTCAAGTGTATTTCATAAAAGTCTCAATAAAATGGATTTTTTCTGATCTTTAAAGATTAAGAGGAAAGACACAACACAACAATATAATGAAGGCTGACAGCCATATAGCAAGATTTAGGGTTGATCTGTTACAGAAAACATTCTTGAAAGAGGATCATACACCTCATAGTTTGAGTTCTGATTTGGAATCAAGGATAATTTGGAGAAAGCCCTGGCACAGGCTTCCCAGGGAGGCTGTGGAGTCTCCTTCTCTGGAGATCTTCCAAACCCACCTGGATGCCGCCCTGTGCCCCGTGCTCTGGGTGTCCCTGCTGGAGCAGGAAAGTTGGACTAGATGATCTCTAGAGGTCCCTTCCAAACTTAACCATTCTGTGATTCTGTAATTTGACTGATAAGCACTAAAATTTAAAAATAAGGAACAGAGATGGGAAAGTCTCATTTAATCTCCATGATGATAATGCACTAAGAAAGAAATATCCAGAGGATATTTCCAGAGGAGTGCAAGTGCCAATAATGATAAGAGCAGTGGCTGGGTCATACAGAATGAGGGTAAAAGCTCATAGTGGCCAGTAGGAAGCTATTACATTTATGCAACAACACAGAGTCATCCACAACAACTGAGTCAAAGTGTGAAATTAGCCAGTACAGAGACTTGTGGGCAGGTCTGCAGTGGAGACTGGAATATCAACAGGGAAGTAAATGCATTATTCAGGAAAGACTGGAGGTAAAAGTAACAATAGTGTAATAGCACTATACAATAACAGCTTTAGAAGAGACATAGAGTGAGAAAAGAAAACACATGAGTTGTATGTATAACAGATTCTGTTTGAATCAGAATCATTTCATAAAAATGCTGCTGTTTCACCACAAGTCTGCAGTATGCTAGAGAGACTGTGGTTGGATGGGGTCTCTGCAATGTCATTAGGGAAAGAAAGGAAGAAGTGCTCCTGGTAACTGCGTAATTATGGGGGGGTTCAGGTCTCCAGACTGGAAGACCCAGTTATTTGTAGATCTTCTAGCTAGCAGCTCTCTTACCAGGCATGTGCAGGTGCTACTGGGCAGTGCTATGAAAAGTTTCTACTGTATAACCAACAGTAAGAAGTCTTCATATGCAGAGTCTTTCTTTAAAATATTTTTACTACAGGTAATTTCCATTACTTTTAAAACAATTAGAATAAAAATAAATTCTGAAATGGCAGAATTTTCACTGAAAAGAAATTCTAGTTTTGACCATCTCTAAGAACACCATTTCTTTCAAACCAGGCTAGTTGTCGTATCTACAAGCGGAACTTGCAAATTGAGTAAATAGCATCTCTAGTAGTTTCAATTAGACATGATTTTCAAGGGGAAAAGAATAAATTACAACAGAATTAGTGTCCATAAAATACACTAAGCGACTGCAAATATAACACCAGGTATTTGGTAAAGGTCTTGCATTATTTCCACAGAATCAGTAATATTTATTTTTATTAACTTACTAGCAATTAACCAGATATTTTTACATTTGACTTTTTTTTAAATGAACACTTATGTGCTCATAAACACTTACAGACTACATTCAGTATGTTTGGTTAATTATGCCTCTGAAATAGTTCAAACCTAGAGGAAACATGAATTGCTGGATTCCCAGGGAAGTAGAAAACTTATCCTTAATCGTAGATGACAGTGATCTTTAACCTATGTAATTAAGGTAAGTTAATGTTTGATTAATGTCTGTTGTTTATTCAAGTTTTGCAATGTACAACTTTCTAAGTATATTCTGTGCAATTTCATTAAAGTTTCTGTAAAGTAAAAAGTTATTTTACTTTCTTAGCATCTATATTTAGTTTTCCTTTGTTGATCCTTTATGCATTATGAATTTAAATATCTTATTTTTCTGGACAGAGTTAGATTTTGTGATTTGCTGTAATCACAATGAAAACTGTGGAAAGCAGCCTAAGAGTTCATGTCAGAAGGGACATTCTCAACCAAAAAGTTTTGCCAATTAAAAAGAATGCCCCTCTTCTGTGTAAAAATGTGCAGCAAAATTTTCAAATCCATTGATCGGAGGCTCAGCTACCATTTTTCAAAAACTGGTTGCTTCAGAAATATTGATCTGATTTTGAACACTGGGAGAGCTTTTGTCTCTAATTATTGACAGCCAGGACCCGATACAGCTTGCTCCAAAGCAACCGAGGAATCTCCATGACCAGAGTTGCCTTCTTTGTATTTGAATGTGTCAAGAGGCAGGCATGGATAAATGTCTAAATGATTAAATGGCTATAAAGCTAAGGAAGAACGAGAATTGACTATAGAAGTAAACCAAATCCTCATTTTTACAATGTTCTTTCCCTTTCTTTTAAGAGAAGTGATTGGAATCAGAATTAGCACATTCTTACTTATATTCTTAAGTCATTGATCTTTGTTTTAATGCATCTGGGTCTGTCATAGATGCCTTGTAGGTAAATTCAGCAGTAATGAAAAGAGCCCTAAACCACCCTGGCTTTTCTCCTCCAGTTATTATGTCTATCCCAGAGTTATCTTACTGATAGCACTGGGAGAGGCTGAGGCACTGGGCTGCACAGTCATATGCAGAGGAATATGCAGGGAGAATGCAACTGGTCTCACTGAATGCGGGCTGCAGTCCTCTGCACATATTAGGCAACACAGCACATCAATTTATGTCATTCTCATGATCTCCTGCCTTCTAGGCCTACCTGGGCTATGTCTTTTAGGGGTTTGCACCCCACTGTGGTCATGGCATTCCTTCAGAATGACTTAATTTCTTGTACCTTAACCAAAAAAAAAAAGAAAACAAAACCAAATTCTCCACTGATTTTCTGGTCTGATTTGCTATTTTATGTATTAAAGTTACTATTCAACAGTAACTAAATCAAACAACAAGTTTAGTTACTGCAAAGCCATTTGATGGCATTCAGAGTAGAAGTATTTTAGGATTTAATATTCTGTAACCCTGAAAACTGCTATTTTCAAACCTGTCATGCTGCTATCATATATGAACATTACATAATCCTCCTGATACGAATAGATGTCCAGTTAGGGAAATAATGTTCTTTCTGCTGGTAAAGTACGCTGGTGCAGTTTCACAAAAATATTACAAATAAGTGCATATCCTTCAGGCAAATATCAATCACTTCAGCAGGTGGTGAAGAGGAACCTCGAAAACGTTTCTATGGCTGCAGGGCAGACATTCTTCCTTTCTTAAGCAAGGCTTATCTTTCCTTGCCTCTCCCAGCGAATGCTGAGACTGTGTCACATCCTGTTACAGCATGAAAAGCTAACAGAGATTTTGCCTTTTCCTTGGCTAATGCTGAAGTAGAGAATCTTTAGTTTAATGCCAGCATCAAAAGTCATCCAAAATGCATCAAATCTAGCTTGGTCACAACCCCAAAGACAACTGGTTGTGAATCTGCAAAGCAATTGCTAATCGTAAAGATTCAGGTTTTAGGATGCTTTGAACCAGGAGGAGAAGGTATCTGGTGTAAAACAGAGGACACTTCATTTACAGGAGAACTGGAGAAATAATATAAACCCTTTTAATGAGACACTGATAGGAAAAAAACCGTTCAGTTTAAATGAGGTATGAAAGAAGTTTGTGCTGCATTCCAGCGCTGCTTATTGCACTAGTATGCTCAGAAAAGCAGGGTGTAGGCAGGTCCGTGTTTGTACATGACTGGGGATGCCTGTGCCTTCAGTAAATAACGAAGGACACGGTGATGAGAGAGCTCTTGTCTTTGTGCTGTCTGTGATTTTTATGAAGAGGAGACGAATAGTGTCACTATACTTCAAGTATGAGAGCTCTAAGAGGAGCTCCTGAACCTCCAAAGATAAAGGTGATAAATGGAGAACGCATCCAAGATGCAAGGTTTCTGGGAGTATAAAATTGTATCTATCCTAACAAATCTGTGATTTAAGACAAGTTTAATTTTTTGGAATATATATTTTAATGTGTAGGAGGACTAATATAGGTTTGGCACGCTGAATGATAAAAAGAAAAAAAAAACTCATTATGGTTCATCCTGAACACTTTTTTAACACCAGATTGATTTTATTCATTGAATGACACTTTTTAGGTTTGTATATACCCCCCACCAAAGGAAGAAAAAAAAAAAAGAAAGAAAAAGACACCACTGGGCAGATGTACTGCCAGTTTTCTGACTGGGCTCACATTTGCCACACTCTTCAACAAAGTGAACTTTAAAGGAGTAGTTAAATTCCTACAGATATCCTGGCCTTTGCATCTTTCTTAGACAGTGAAAGACTATCAGAAATGGAAGCCAATGCAAATTCAGTTTCTTTATTTTTTTAAAAAAAATACCCATGACCAAAAGGCAGAAGTTCTTCTGAAATACCACTAGGGCTTTTGGTTTTGAAATTGTGTTTTCAAGACAAACTGCCATATTCCTGTAGGTACCTAGCTTCAGGACTGACATCTCCAGAACAGTTTGTATGAAGGCTCCATTTTGTATGAAGGTTCCAAGCAACCTGGAAAAAGAGATTATTTTTTTCTCGAAATGTCATGTTGAATCTTAGTCTGTTGACTCTGCAGCCAAGAATTTTTTGGAAGTCTGGTCCTTTATGAGGCAGATTTCTTATTGGTCATTAAGTCCATGAGCATTTCTGCCACTTGTGAACCTAATTTCTCTATAACTTCTGTAAGCACAATTATGTTTTATAATCTATGATTGGAGAATGTTCGGGGTAACTACCATGTTATACATGCCACTTTTTTTTTTATCTTTCCCCTTTATGTGTTAAAATATTCTTCTTAACTTCTGACTTGGGCTCTGTTTTTCCCAGAGGACTTTAGCTCTTTACTGCAGGGGAGTACTAGTCTTCAGATGCTTTTGTATGGTCTATAAAATATTGTGGTGTAAGAACTTAGCTAGAAGTTTTAGAGGTATAGTGAAGGTCGCACTGGAAATTGAGGAACTTCAGAAAAGAAAGGCTGATTTTGCAGTTAAAGCTCTAAATGATACCTTGGAGAACTTGGATTTTTCATTCATGGCCTATGGTTCTTGAGCGCTACTTAACCAATCACTCTAATCAAAATGTCTGCAGACAGACACTATGCACGTTCCTTACTCCTTTGGTTCTAAATTTGTCAGTTATTGATTCAAAAGGGGAAACGGATCAAGAAAAAGCTTTGCTTTAAAATCTGGAACAAGTGCTGCCAGAGGTTCATTCATGCAGAGACAAAATAAGCACGAAGTTAAGAAAGCAGAACACTCCCACCAATCTGAGAAGAACATCCTCTCGTTGGGCATGACGTGAACTTCATGCACGAGGGAGTATTCCTGCATTGCTGCATTATTCATGCTGGAGAGCTGGCGGTAAGTGGCTGGCTGTGGTCCAAGACACACAGCTTCTCCCTCTCCACCTCCCCGTCCTCACAGCCAGCACCAGGGTAATTGGCACTTCTGGTCTTGGGAGTGAGGAGCAACTCCCTAGGCCTGTCCCTCAGCTCCCTAAGGCTCCAGTGCTGTCACATTGTGCATTTCTTCTCCTACCACCCACAGGCAGAGCCTCATGTTCGTTCTGGTGACAGGATTCCTCTAGAATGATTTTCTTCAGTGTGATATGAAGGGACAGTAGTCCCAACTGGGAGGCAGAATAGTGAGGGATACGGCGCTCCACTGAGGTGACATCTGAGCACGCTGTAGTCCCATCACGGATGGAGAAGCAGCCTTAGCTGCTACAGCCAGGCTCCTGTGAAGTACGAGGAAAATTAAACAGTTCATTGCTTCATTTAAAAAAATGTTCAGAATTGAAAAATACCCCAGAGTTCCTCCGTCATAGAGAAGGAAACCAAAAATATATCTGAAATTAGCTACTGAATCCCAGGTGTACATGCATACTAAGGCTTTAAAGTTATGCATGCATACTAAGGCTTTAAAGTTATGCAGTGATTTTTGGTACTTTTAGAATTGCAAAATATCCAAAGTAAAATCTGATCAATTACAGTTTTTGTCTTTTTTTCTTAGGTGCTGGTAGGTGTATTAAGCCCAGTATTCCCTCCTTTAAAGCAATCTGTCAGCCATTAGAATGTGAAATTATTTCTTTATCAATAATTCCAGGTGACTACTTTCTATTCTTACTTCCCCTTGTGTAACTGCTTCAGCATAAAAGGCTCTTATAAAGTTAGATTCATTAATGTTTGCAGGAAAGCCATCATGGAAATTAATTAACCTGCCTTTGAGACAGGTTTTGAAGAACATACAGTAAATATGACATGAGAGACAACACTTTGCATGATGAAAATTAAGAGAAACATTGAAGAACTCTACAGTAATTAAGCAACATTTACCCTTTGCATTGAATGATGCAGGAATCTTGTGGAAAAAAAATGTGCAAAGGTATTTTCGAGTCTGTATCACAAGACATGCAACACATTACTGGGAGATTTTCTTTTGTCTTTGGAGTTTTAATATTTTCAATACAGTTTTGTCAAGTTGTCTCCATTTATTTTTATTCTTTTCATTGCATGAAGCCATACTCCCAGCCTAAATATTCGTGAGGCTTTGTGCCAGCTACTGGGGTAAATTACAGTTGTGGGAGACTACTTATTTTTCTGTGTGACATGTAATCCTTTCAGGCTTAACTTAACTGCCACAGAGTCAGCACTAGTAGGGTCAGGTTTTGGAGGGGCAAGTTCTCCTGCAGACCTGTGCCTCACCTGGACCAACCCTCTGTGATTTGCACTGAGACCAACTGTTTCTTCCTTTGTGCTCCTTGGACACCAATAGGGTAAGATTAAGATTACAGCACAAGTTTCCTTCTGGTTTCATTGCCATAGGAGCCCCTGGAAATCAGGAGACATCCATATAACAGTACAACACAAAAGCTTTATTTTTGCTCTTTTTTTTTTTTTTTTTAAGTAATATGAGCCAAACCTGTACAACTTCATTTTTAGACAGGCAGAAACATTGAAGCGAAGGTTTTTGATATAAGCCCTGAGAAACAGCTGGCATGAAAACATCCACTGAAAGAATTTAAATTTGGTGGAGTTACAAACTACCAAAACAAAGTCTGTGAATGAAAAGACAACATAAGCAATAAGTATTTCTATGTGCACCAAAAAACCACTAATCTATCCTGTTAATACTTTTCTTCTGAGGTGTGCAAACTCAAACATGAGAACCCCATTTGCATGCATTGATGAAAGATAAATTGTCAACAAGTCCCAGCAGAATAATTTGCGCTTAGTAAGAAGCAGCAATTTACTTGGAGACATGTCAGAAATATCAAAGCAATTTTATTTTAAATAAAAATAGCTTAAAATAAAATGTTTTTCTCCTCTGCCACCTTATGTTGATTATAGTCTGTGTTTTCAGCTAATAAGAATACAATGGGAATGTGATTGCCAGACAAAAAGATTGGCATAAAAGGAACAAGAAGGAAAAG
>JAUBOD010000337.1:139473-163994 GCA_032353885.1 Nothura maculosa
TGCGTGGGGCAGGTTGCGTGGCATGGGGCAGTTGTGCGGGATGGGGGCGGCGGGAGCCGGGGGTCACCCGCGCGCCCAGGTGAGCGGCGCTGCTCTTCCCGCCCCGGCCTCTCCCTGTTGCCGCCTACGGCGCGAGCGGTGATTAAGGAATGAGGCAGCTGTTGGTTGTAACTTCGCCCTGCTCAGGTGATCCGGGCTCTCGCTTGGGCATGGCAAGCTCTACGCATCCTTGGGCAGGAGGAAGAATGAATTTCCTTTTTCTTTTTAATTTCCTAAGCTACATGAGTCTCCAAAAGTCGCTTTACAAGTTGCTTTGGGAGATGAGGAAGTGGGTTCATCGTCCCGTTCCATGAATTTAGGATAATGACAGGTCTTTGGCGTCTCTGAGGTCAGGAGGCGAGCGCAGAGCCGGGAGCCTTTCCCTTCCCTCATGCGCCTCCCGCGCGCGGCACCCCGGCTCCTGCTGCGCCGGCCCCTCGGCACGGATGGGCTTCTGGGCTCCGGCTTTGCATGTTGGTTATTGCACAAATCTGTTACTTGTGGGTTTGTTTCCCTTGTGTTCTTAAAGCATAAAAGATCTGCACAGTGTTTGCTTGCCTTGATCACAGCCTTTTTAAAATTTTCTTGTGTTCTTCCACCGTTTCCTTCTAACTTCTTGGACAAATGTTCCCTGCGTAGACCAAGGTATCTTTCCCTACGATGTATGAGTTTGGGAATCCTTGGAAAAGCCTCAGCATTGGAGCACTGATGCTTAAGCACTGCAGCGTAGAGTCCTCTTAGCCAAACCTGTCTGAATCGACTACAAGAAGTGTGAGGAGAAGACTGAGTGTGCGTGGTCCATCTTAAGGTAGTGATGTGGGTGGGATTTGAACCTGGTGTAGCAAAGCGTGAGGCTTTAGTCTGGGTCCAGTTTGGCCTTTCTGCAGCCATCACAGCAGTTGCTCGTGCCGTTTCTTAGCAAGGAGTGTGGAACTTGCGCTTTCCCAATTCACGTTTGTGTTGGTTTCTGGGGACCTTGTCTTGTTCATGGAGTCGGAAAGAATCCTTCCTCCGTGTCCGCAAGTACAAAGCTTTCTCCCCAAAAGGATGGTGCCCAAGTGTCAAGTTAAATACCTGCAGCCTGCCTCCCTTCTGCAAGCTTGATGCTCCTCTGGCAGCATCTTTGCTTCGTAGGGATCTCCAGTGCTGAGGATGCTGCTGGGGTGTCAGTCCGTGTGAGGCATCGGATTTAGGATGTCCTTCGCTTTGGGCGTGCTGCCAACATCAAGCTGGAACAAGCAAGGCCCTGGTGAGGGAAGGTATTTGCACCTCTTCACTACTAGAGGGAGGACTGTTGTTGATTATCCTGCAGGAAAGAGTTCTGTGGCACAAGTAAATAACATTTGCAAACCTCAAGTATTTATTTATTTGCCAAAAATCAAAGTCGTGCAGCAAACGGTAGAGATGCTGCAGTCTGAGAAAATATTGCACATGTGTTTTGTAAGGGAGAGTGTCAGGTGGCTGCAATGTAGGCGTTATTGCCGCCACCATCTGCACTAATAGCAGGGACTGAAGAGCATTTGAAAGACAAGCTCCTTGGTGCTGAGTCTCTCATCCTCCCTGTTGTTGCCCAGGGAAGTTTGTTTAATTGGCAGATTGAAATACTGAACACTTGGGTGTTCAGGACCAGATATGTATGACTTTTGTTGTCACAGAAAACTTTGATCTGAGTGTATTTAAAAAGCAATTGCATGTCGTGCCAACTAAGTCTGTGTATCACAAAAAAGGATATGTGTGAAGGGAATTTGTGTATGTGTTTCTTTGGATATGATGTTCTCTTTTTCTTTTTGCAAAGCAGTGCTTTTCCAGCTGATTTCTGTAAATTAGCTCTAAGGAACTATAGTCAATACTCCGGTTTTGTATTATTCTTTCACATGTGCGGACGTTTAAGGTTGTTTACCCAAAGTGTTAATTTCTGCATTGCTTTCCACATGATGTTACTATTTTGCAATTACTGCTTGTAATTCAGAGTAGTTTAATACATCACGTGATGTAAAAAAAAAAAAAAATCCAGCTAAGCTTCATTTAAGTGCAGTGCAGAAAAGTGTCTTGCCTTTGAATTGCAGAGCTGGGGAAACAAAAAGAGACTCATCAATGCATTCGAAATGCACGTGTGGTGAGAGGGAGGCACCGAGCGCTTCCCCGTGTCTGCAAGGCTGCTCTGCAGGGTCACCCGCCTCTCTGTCCTGGTGTGAACAAGTATCAGATACATCAGGGATGCGTTTGGCATCAGGAGGTGATTCCTTGCTATACTAATTGAGGGAGCGTGTACATATTTCATGACACTATATATCCTGCATGGCGATATATACTGATTTATATAGTAAAGCTCTTTTTTTTTCCTCTCGTAGATAAATAAAATACTTCATAATGAAACAATTATGCCTTTCTTAGCTATCAGGATGTATGGAGGGTAAATCCATTGTGGAAAATACTTTTAATATGCTGCTCATTTCAGTCACTCATAGTAATGCATTTTAAGGGTGCAGAAAAGGAAGAGCGACTGTTTTAGTTAGGGCCTGCTTTAGTTGTGCTCCAGCAGTACGATGTGGAGCTGGGGTGTTTTGGCTTGGTTTCCTGCCCGGGTGCTTCTCCCGTGCCAGCACAGCTCCCCGTCACCATTGCCAGTAGCTTTTTTGGCTCCCTGTTCCGATTGTTTTGACACTCCTCGCGAAATCCAGTTGTTGCTGCAGCTCCGAGAGGCGGTGCCGGTTTCTGCCCTTCACCTGCGTCTGCCACAAACTACCAAATGGATCCCAGAAGCAGCTATTTTCAGTTGAAGTTCTACACCCAGTTATATGGTAAAATAAAATGAAAAGGGAAATTTCCCTTTTCCGTGCAAGGGAAATCCCATTGATGAGGAAACTCATGCCAAGTGTGGAAACGTTTCCTGCACTGCGTTCCCTCCTCGCTGCTCTGCAGCCTCGCTGCTCTGCCGGGCTGTTTCTCAGCCCGAGCTTTGAAGCTTGCAGGGGTTTGTGCGTCTCGCAGGTCCCGTTGGACATCGGCCCTGACACGGGATCCAGGCAGGTGGCTGCCGGAGCCGCTGCGCGGAGCTTTGCCAAGCGCAGCCCAGCCTTGTGCACCACAGCCAGGCCCAACCTGCCTGTGGAGGAGAGTTAACCTGCTGGGAGAAAAACCTGAATGGAAGAAAAAACAGTCCTGCAGCTCCGTGAAAGCTACTGCAGCAATCAAAAGACTCAATTCCTTCAGTACTGAATTGGTGGATGTATTTTACACCAACATTAGCCCGCTCTGAGGCACTGGTTTCATTTACATGCCTGTTTTATGTGGTCAGTAGGAAGCTGAGGCATTGGCAGGGTATTCAGGTGCCACTTTCAAATGCCTGTTCTGTTGAGACCGATAAAGTTCTTTTGTGATCTTTGGATTAACTTCCGTTACACAGTATCTTGACTCTTCTTTGCCTTTTAAATGGGTCTCAGTGTGAAAGCCCAAAGCAGGAGTGACTGGGAGTATTCCCTCGTCTTGTCCTTAGCTTCTGGTGTCACTGCTTAGACGTCGTTTCCCTTTCAGCTCGTGGGCTTCTAAATGTGCCAGAATAGGCTCTGCTTGCCTCTTACCTTCTTTGTGTAAATAAAGATGCCAGTAGCTGGCTTCCCCTTTGGAGCCTTCACTGCTGTTAAATCAATTCCTTTGCCGTATGGAAAGAGCAGCTTATTATGTTCCAGTATGGTGAACAGGCTGCTGTAGGTTGGGACAACTTGAAAAACTTCCTATGGAGGTGAATTTGTTTCCTCTGCATCATCTATTGTTTTACTCTTCTGATTTTTCCCCTTTTCTTATGAGAGTAAATGGATTTATGGAGCAGTTCTCGTTATTCAGATTTCTGGTATGCTGAAAATCTGGAATCTCTCATTTTTTCAGTGCTTTTAAGTAATTTCTCTTAAATGGTCTTCCCTTTTCTTCCCTCAACATTGATACTAATGCGTAGAAGAAGATGTTAAAATCTTGCCACTTCTACCTGAGATTTTGATAGGATGGAAAGAGATGTGTTGAATCCATGTGTGTCCATGTGTCCATGATACCACATAGGAGTTTGTGGATACTCCTGTGAAAGCATCCTCAGAAATCCTCAAGAAAATAGCAGTAACATTAGCAGTAACATTAGCGTATCTGGTTGTTTGGCCTGTTTTAATGCCGCTTGCCAGAGGCCATACTGTGGTTTTGTTTCAATTAGCTCCGAGCTGCAAGTGTCTTCCTTGGTTCAACCCTATGAATTTTAAAATTACTTGTGTTAGGCCAGGCAGCAGTTAGCAGAGCTGTCCTTTATTTTCTGCAGGAAAAAACACATTCATTCCAATATTTCTAGTTTGCAGTTGATTTTGGTTGTAGGTATGGTGGAAAGATGGGGTTCTTACATAGCTTGGATCCAAACAGAAAGGTAAAACCTGTTCCTGAAGGTTGTACTGCTGCCTGGCAGGCTGGGGGGTGTTAAGAAAATAGAGTGCTGAAGTGACCTGCTTCCCCCCTGTGCTGCTCCTCTCATTTGTTAAGCAGTAAAGCAAGTGATAGTGTGAGGAACACTCCAATCCAAATAACCTACCCCTGGTTACTTACTTAGCATAAACTCTTGTTTAGTAGTTGTATGTGAAATAAAGCTCCAATCATCCGAAAGAAAAATTCCTTTTCCTGTGGTGCGCCAAAAAAGGGTCTTTTTGAAGGGTCCCAAAGGGGAAAATAAGATGTTATTACGGTGTTTATACATCATTACTGCAATTTTAAATACTCTTAAGTAAAGGTTTTGACTTCCCTTCCCTCAGGTGGATCGTATCAAGTAATGGTTTGATTCAGTTGAAGAGACAGGGACTCCCCTTGCTGAGGTGGAAGCCGAAGGCTTGGCCTGGGATAACCTTTATGGAGAGCAGAGAGGAGTAGAGCTGTGTGGGAACTGTTGCCATTGGAAGCGGAGCTGCTTTTGGAAGCACTTTCCTCCCCCCATGCAGGGCTGCTCACCTTGCTTGGCCAGGAGCTTTCCTGGCTCCTTGTGCGGAACATGGAAGGCTAGTTTAGCCCTGGGCTTCAGCCATAGGGCTTCCTTTCCTTTACCCTAAATGGTCTGTTAATAGGCATGAGCATTTCCATCGCACTTCTTGGATTTAGTCAAGCTAAGGGTTGTGGTTTGGAGTAACTACTGCAATTTTCGGGAGTCATAGGAAATGGTTTAGTGGTGCAGTGACATCAGAGGTGACCTTCCTTTGGTTGAAATTGATTGTCCGTGAGGCTCAGAAAGGAGACACTTAGTCACCCGGTTGCATTGCAGGCTGTGTGTCCTGGCTCTTTAGGACAGGTATGGCCCTGAAAGGCCATCTTTGAATGGTGCTTAGAAGATAGATCAGAAAAAATATTCTGCAGAAAGAATACTTATTTTTTTCTTTCAGGCCATTGAACTGAAGGAAAATCTGAAATGGGAATAACTCCACAGGCTATCAAAGACACTTATAAACAGTGGGAAGAGGGTTTGTCTTTTATCATACCTTTCATAATGCAAGGCCAGTCTTGTATTTTTCCTTCTGCAGTATGCCTTCGGTGATCCTGCTTTTAATTTTGATTTTATTTTCCCCCCGGATGTTTTGTGCACTCTGTTCTCCCCATGCTCGTGCTCCTGCACCAGCCACGTGCCCTGAGGCAGGTGAGGGCGGCCGCATCCGGGGCCGCGCGGGACGGAGCGTTGCCGCAGGCTGGGCGGGGGGTCCTGCCCATCCGCACTGGTGAGGCTGAGGTGAGGAACGTGTGGGCTCCCCACTGCCGGCAGGCGTGGACGTCCTGGCATGAGGAGCCAGGAGCCACAGAGGTGAGTAAGGGACTGGAGCTTCTGCCGTGTGAGGACAGATTGCTCATCCTGGAGAAGACTCAGGGAGATCCTATCGATTTGTTTAAATACCTGAGGGTAAGGTGTAAACAGGACCAGGCCAGAATCTTCTCAGCAGTAGCCAAGAGGCAGCAGAGAAACAGGCACAAATTCAAACACGAGAAGTTCCTTCTGAACGTAAGAAAGAGCATCTTTACCGTGAGAGTGGGTGAACACTAGGTCTGGTCTCCCAGATGAGTTGTGGAGTCTCCTCCTTGGAGATACCCAAGCCCCCTGACATGATCCTGGGCAGTTTGCTCTGGAGGATCCGTCTTGTAGAGAGGAGGAGCGGTGTGTCTCCCCACTGGCCTTCCTCTCCAGAGGCTGGCCAGAAAACCCCTGGAGTAGAGTGCCAAACCACAGCAGCAGCCCCTGTCCTCCCCTCCTCCCGCACGTTGCTGTCGGAGCAGGGACTGAGGTCTTTCCATGGATACATCGCCATGCTCGGAACTGCTCCCCTCTCCAGCTCCATGGCCATTTCCAGTACAGTCACCCATCCTCATATGCCAGCGGAGTTCCATCCGGCCTCGGGAGCAGAGGGAGAGCAAAACATGAGGCCGGGAAGAGGCTGGGCCCATCAGCTGGGCTCCAGCAGGCACCAGCGGGCTCGCCTCAGCCCGCCTGCCTTTGAGGAAGAGGAGGCCCGAGGGCTAAAGTAGCTGTTGTGTTTTTCTTCAGGCACCTCTGAGGGAGGCTGGGAAAAGGCAGAAGGAACAGAAAATGTGTTCTGTGCTGCTTAACCCCTGCTGCAGGCATGAGAGTTCAAAAATGGAGAATCACTAGATCAAAGAGCTCTTTGAAAATCAAAGGTAACAAAAAACAAGTAGGCCAAGGAATGTTTTCCTCATCTTGAGAGCAGTTATCAGTTAACTGATGTTGTGCTGTGATAGACCTCATTAAGCCAAAGGCTCCCCCAAAGTAGGGGAGATGAGTCCTCAAGATCCTTTCAGCTTGTGCAGAAAGTTAGCTTTAATTTTGACAAATTTGTGTATTTTATTCCCCCGGCTACCTCTTTTTTTTTGTTTGTTTTTCTTTTTTATTTTATTCTTCTCCTTTAAGCATCATCACGGAAAGAGGTGGTTTTGAGGTTACCTGGCAGAAAGTAGGTGTTCTGTTCTTCAGGTAACAGTGCATCTATTTATAGTTACTTGTAGGTAGAGTTGTGGGACTCCCGTTGAACACATAGTTTGGGATCTCAAGGCATTGGGAATGTGCTTTACACCAACTTATGAGGGTGTTGGTGTCAGGTTTGTAGGTAGAAAACCTCACCGGACATGTAGCAGCTCGCAGTGTTTGGCAAGGATCTGGGGAAGTTGTTCTCTGGTCCTGGGATTACCCAACACATTACACTGAAGAGATCTGCCCTGGTGTCTTCAATCAGGTATAAGCGTGTTTGGCTTTCTGATGAGAGCTGACTTTCTCCTTCGGGTTCAGAAATGTTGAATACGTCAGTGAGAAGATATTAAAATCAAAGAAATATTTTGGTCTTATGAGTAGATAGTCTCTGTGGTTTGAAATAATTCCAGAGTTGTCATATATTTCCATGTTTGTTGGGAGAACTTAATTTTGGTATACCTGTCTGGATACTGAATTTTCCGTGGGTAATTTTTATCAGTAGCATTCATCCTTCTTGCCCAGGCACAGCAGGTGTGCACAGCCAGATGTTTGGGATACAATCCCATTCCTTGCTGGCTTCCCTGCCACCCTGAGTGAATCCATTTCTGGCCCTGCTCTTCGTTGGGCTGTACACGAGGGCCGCCCTTCTCACGTGCACATGGACCTACCTGCTCATCCTCCTTCCAACCTTTGTCTTAGAGGAGGGAGGGGCCTTTTGGCCGCCACCACCTCCTCACTTGGGAAACATTTCTTGGCTTCTGATACCGAAGCCACCTCCACCTGCCCATCCCCACCCTTTCCACATGCTCTGGGCTGGCAGGTTTTCCAAGCCCTCCCTCTGTCTTTTGCTTTGGAGCTAATGTGAAATAAAACTCTGGGTTTTGCCTTGAGCGGAAGCTGTTTGTGTTGCCATTGCCAGGCAGAAATCTGTGCTGTGCAGGTGCGCCCTGGACTTTGCTCGGAGCGCGGTTAGTTTAATTGATCCTGGCCGGGATCCGCTGCCCGCAGCTCAGCGCGCTCTTTCCCCCACATCCACCAACGTGTCTTTGCACACAGGCAGGGCTTGTGCTCGCTAATCGCGCTCTCTCTCTGTCTTTTTTATTTATTTTATTTTGTTAGACCATCTGCTTATAGCCTAAACAAACAAACTTCCTCACATGCAGGTCTGGAAAAGGAACAGCTGCAGAAAGCAAATAGACAAGCTTCTCGTTTCCTCCTGCTGCTGGCTCTTTACCTCAGTTGTCACCTGTTGGCGCTGCCCGGTGCCTGAAAGAATAAATGGCACTGCTGGATAGCTGCTGTGTGAGGAGCGCGGTACCGTCCCCCTTTCTGTGGCTCTGGGAGCTTCCTTGGGAAAGGAAAACGTTGCAGGTGCGAGTGCGATGCTTTTGTGGGAGGATTAAAACTCCTGCTGGGGACTGCTGAGATTGCTGTGCAGTCCTGTGCCCCTGCTTCACTGAAAGGGAGTTAACTGTGGAAGGGTGTTGTGTTGGGAAAGGAACAGAAACTTTGCTGGGTTTCTTTTCTGTGAGATTTTTAAAGGTGGCTGAAGAGATCCTCATGACCGGTGCTGTCATCGAGTGTATTTCCAGTGGGTTTGTGTTGACCTCTGGCTCTCTGGGCTTTACATCCCTAAGATATTTAGGGACATGCAGTAGGTTTCTGAAGAAATAGCTTTTTCTCTATTTAGTCGTGGCTGCTTCAGGTGAGGAGCCATAGCAGGAACTCGCTGCCAGAGCCTCAGATATGCAAGGGATTTTTTTTTCTATATATTTGAAAGGAAGTGAGTATCTGAGGCCATGTATAACGGCTCAGCTTTGGGCTTTAAGAGCTTTTAAAATTATTATAGGAGCTATTATTGATTTCAGCCTTGTTTTGTTACTCCAGTCTGAAGGTATAGAGGAGTATAATAATAAAGGGAATATAACAAGGGAATGTAATAAAGGGAAAAGAAAAGGCGCTATCTGTGAGCTTGGCAAAGTATCGTAGAAGTTTTTACCTTTGTAAATAGCATGTATTTTCATCTCCTACACAGATTGCTTGCTAAATGTGGAGAAATAGCTCTTGTAACACTTGGTGTGTCGTGTGAGAGCGTGTGCCTTTTCAAAGTGCTTGGCAGAGCAGCGAGTTGCAGCTGGGAGTGAGAATGTGCGCAGGGCACAGACGCCTGTGGGAGGTGGGAGGCTCATCCCGGGGAGTCTGCCTGTTCACTGAGGGCTGTGGCGCTGCTCCGGTGACGTTCCTGGCAAAGCTGGATGCTCCCCTTGATCTTCCAAATACCAATAACTTACCAGTGTTTTACTGATCTTGCTCCCCTGGCAGGGTGAGGGTGATGGACAAATGTGTGTGGGCAAGGGGTATCTGCAAAAACATTTTAAATGGTGTCCGTATCCCTATGCGGAAGCAGGGGACAGACTACAAGGAAGTATCTTTCTCATCCCACCAAGGCATCGCTGAAGGTGTCTGTGTGTTGTTACCACTAATGAGTCATTGGCATTGGTGAATTTTCTCATAACAAATTGATTTTTTTCCTTAGCTTGAGCACTTATAATGTAAGTCTTACTAGTTGAAGTCATTAACTCGTGATATTTACTCTCATGTTCCTCTTTGTACCTAGATTGCCCAGTGAGCTTTGTGAGGCAGGTAGATTTGCTAATCAATGCCATGACTTGACCTTCCCAGGAGCTTTAATTCAAGCTTCAAATAGCCTGAATTAAAAAAAAAAAAAAAGACATTGGAGAGTGGAGTTGTTTTATTCACTTACTTTGTTTCTATAGAAAGATTGCAGTTGTCTGCAAAAATAAATAATGGAAAATGGAGTATCAGCAGCTCAAATATTCCCCACGTGTATACTTCTAAGCAGATACATTTTATCAAATCTACTTTTATCTCCCAAACTTCAAGTATGTATTTAAAGAACAAATCTGAAAGAGATACCAAATAAGAGAACACTGGAATGAAACTCATTTTTTGTTGTCAAAACTCTGAAAAATTCCAGAGAAATGAACAGTGAGTTCATGTTTTGTGGCGTTTTTGTAGCGCGCTTGTGCTAACAGGACTAAGGGAGTGTGAATATGTATTTGTGTATTTGTTTGTATGACTCTTTTTTTTTAAATAATGTGGTGTCCTAACCCTTAATTTCCCTAATTTTAATCTCCTCTCTGCATCACTTCTGCCCTCTCTCCTTTCCTCTACCATCCAAGGAGCACCTGCTGCCGTTGAAAATACACATTTCTGTAGTGCTGTCAAGTGCTAAACACTGACTAAGACAGATGTAGGTTGTTCATTTGTGGAGTTTAATGCATATTCTTTCCCTGCCTCACAAGTTTGCCTCCTCTGTGGTCAGGAGGATCACATTTCTTCTAAAAATAGTGATAGTTTGCATGAGAAAAATCTTGCGGATAATTTTGGCCAAATTCCATTTATGACAAGTGTAAGATGAAGGTCAAAGAGAACGTTGGAGGAAAGCGGCTGCTCCTGTTCTCTCTGCATTCATCATCTCTCAGTGACAAGGGAACGTGGAGCAAAATCTTCACCCAACTACATTTTTTTTTCAAATTCTGTTGTTTTTAAGGCAATCTACTATCAAGTAGTATCAAGGTCACTGTGAAGGCTGTGCAGGGGTCACATTTATAGGAGCAGCACATGGGCACAGGCAGTGCCGCCCTTGCCTGAATCCCAATGGGGAAATGCCCCTCATCTGATTAAATCATGTTTTTTTCCCCAACCTCTCCTTGCTTTTTATCCCGTTCCTGGTAAAAGCTTCTCCTCAGAACAGATCAATGACGTCATCGCTTGGATTTTCCACAGAATGGGATTTTGCTTTCTAGGCAAGCGGGTAAAAATGAGCAAAACCGGCTTAATAAAGACTTAGTGGCATCCATTAATTAATATACATGGACTCGGGTTACGTGTTCTTATTCTGTGAAGAAAAATCATTACAGAAGAGAGAAACTGATACAATTTCTTATGATCCTATTAAATATTTATAGAAAATGCAGAAACAAGTGAGTTTTGCGTGTTGTTTTTTATCTCAAGTCAGATGTTTTATTTTTGTGAAATTGTTTTTTAAAAAATGAGCTTTCTGCTTCACCTTGGTGGCCGTGGAACAAACTAAGGTGTGTGGTTGTACACCAGAACAAGGACTAGGTGAGCTGCTTAAAAATATTTCATTAAGGTTATCCCTATATTTTTGCACTTTCCTCTTTTTCATTCCTTGCTGATAGATTCCATTTCTGCAGGCTTGGTGCATAATATATTTTTAAGCATGCTTTAGAGGCATCATTTACTTTATTCTCTTTAAAATTGTTTTTTACCCTCACCAGCAAATATACTCAAAGAAAAAAGCATGTTTCCTTCTGCTGAACGGGATGTGTTGTTGTGATGTGAGATGGGGCGGGGGAAGAGGGAAGCCAGGGTTAAGATGATATAGAGGTCACGCATTGTGTTAGCATTAGGGGTCTGCCAGTGACCTTTTCCCGGAGCCTTTCTGGCCGTGCTTTCGGAAAACCCTGGAAGCGCGGAGCCCTCCTGGGTTTTATCCCTCCACTCCAGGGTTAACGGAGCGCGGGGCTCTCTGTTTCATGCCGCTCTGAGCAGCAGGGCCCGGACCTGGAGCTCTGTGTCAGGAAGCTCCTGCTCTCCCTGCGTTGGATTGTGGAGAATACATTCAATGGCCTGTCCTGGGAAACGAGACCCCCTAATGTGCATTTGTACTGTTTTGTTGTAGGAGAAAACATCATCAAACACTAATTTGACAGGGCTATATCAAAAAATAGACTCTCTGTGTGTTAAGCACTTCAGACTTTCTGCATTAAAGTGTCTTGGCTTGGCTGAGCTAGATTTTGAAGCTATACTTGATCCTGTTAGAAAACCAAGGAGATAATTAGGGAATTAAAGGCCTAATATTTTAGTTGTCATACTAAAGTGCTGTAACTGGCCTTTTCCTGTTCTTCTCCAAGCCTTAGTAGCCTGTCTTAGCTTTCCCTCAAGGTCCCTGCCTTGGGAACAGAAGGAGAGCTGCGCTCACGCAAGAACCTGAAGGCCGATGGTGTGGGACACAGTTGTATATGATGGAGTTGAAAAGCTGAGCTTTAGATGGAACAAACACACTAAAAGATTAGACTGACTTTTAGCGTGTTCTTTTAGAAGCCTTTGATCTTCAGCTGGAAATTTTTCATTAAATGGCCCTTCCCCTGAAGGCATCCGTGTTCTGCTGTCTTGTTTTTATTGACGATGAAGGAATACGAGAGCCGCCTCCTTCACACGGCTTGCAGAGGTTCAGCTGCCGCTTTGCTCTCGCGAGTCCCCCTCACAAGGAGCGTGTCCTGGGACCCTGGGGCCCTCCCGTTGCCTTCCTTGGGTGCCAGGGTGACTCTGCGGGACACGGGGTGCCCGTCCAGGCAGGGCTGTGTGAGTGGGACCCTGGGCTCGTCCTGCGGAGCCGCCCACTCCATTGATCATCTCCCTTTCCTTTAGGCAGCCAGCTGCGTGCCCAAGGGTGGCTGCTCGCTCAGCAGCTCTCTTAACCATCAGAAATGGCTGCAGCCTGCGCTGCCTTCGCTTCCTCTGGAGGAGGAGCTTGTTCTGATCCTAAATTGCTGCTCCAGGTGTACCTTGGCTGTCACTTGTTAGGTGTTTGCTCCTTGGAGTAAACAGTGTTGGTGGGGATTCACTCTTGGCAGTGTGGTAAATGGGAATGAGGAAAGGTCTTTATGTCAACTGCATGTCCCTGTTTTAGCCAGGTCTACATAAAGTGAAAAGGTACATGTGGGACCCTAAGAAGCCTGCCATTCAGTAACACATTTGGAAAAACTTTGTTCCCCAAATTCCAACGTCATTGTGAAGTGACGTGGCTCCCAGCTCGCCGGCGCTGTGTGTTTCTAGGGCAGATGAGACAGGAGCTCTTGAGCGATTCCGGTGGCTGCGTTCAGCCTCGCCACGGCACCTCAGCCACATGGGTACTTCATATCAGTACACAGCTTCGGGCTTTGGACTAAAACACTAGGGTGTTTTTGATTGTACATGTTAATCCAGGTAGGGATTTTTTATTGCTGAAATTGCAGGTAGCTATAAGAAGTGTTTAGAGAGAGGGGAAAAAGAGAAATGTTTCTGGGTTAGTACATGATGTAGATGTTTTTAATGCTCTTTAAAACGTAACCTTTTAAATTGATTCCCTTCCTTCCGCTCGGATGTTGGGTGCAGGTGCACATGCGTGTGCTGCTGAATGTGGCCTCGTTCTCCAGTTCTAGCTGGAAGGTCACATACTTACCAGGCTGTGGAGACCCCTGCTTTGAGGAGATTAGATCAGAAAGGGAGTCAGTCAAGAGCAAAATTCACATTTTGTAAAAGACGCTAGTTGGAGAGGATGGCTGAGTAGGGCGTGAAAGAACCCGATTTCTTTTTCTTTTCATTTGTAATTGGTATCAGGAGTATGAAACCAGGCCCCTTCAGTGCTGCAGAAGTCGTCCTGTGCTGGTACTTCCAAGTTCTGGTGGTTTGCATAAATGAAGTAACTTTTTTGCTGCAGGACTTGCCATATATATAATCTTTAGTCCTTGACCACTTTTTTGCCATTGCTTTCTCTGTTCTTTTTGTGCCTTTTTACTGTTATAACTGCTCAGGGGTAGGAGGGAACCCTGGGGTTATAAGAGACTTTCTGCAGGTTGGTTCTACAGTAGAAAGTAGCATCCTCTCAGTTTTTTCCTTTTATTTCTTGAGAAAATCTAAAAATAGGGCTTTCATTCTCCAGAGAATCCTGCAAAACATAGTGAAACAGCAGAGTAAAGAAGGATATACTTTCCCCAATAGCCATATGAGAATATAATCACGGGAAAGTTAAATATAACACAGCGCTTTTGTTATTAATATCAGGAATATTTTTTTGAGGAGCAAACTGCTAAAGGCATCCCGAATGGTGATGGACGCTTCCCGTTCCCATTCCGCCACCCCTCAGCACACCAACCCTGCCAGACTTGGTGTCAAGTTGATAAATGATCTTTCTGTGCAAGGAAGAGTCAAAAAGCAGAAGGACACGTCATTAAAGTTTCATTATTTGCATCAGTAATCAGCGCGGGGGAGTTTTTTAAGGAATGTTTCATATCAAAGTCTGTCTTTCAGTGGGATATAGTTTAATCTACTGCTTAAATTAGTTTTGATGCCAGAGGAAATTAGCCTCAGTACAAAGGCTTGAGGGTGATCTCGAGAACTGAAGACCAAGAAAGCAGATTTCTAGCATGAAACGTGAATGGATGAAATATGATGTACTAGGAAGAGTTGTGTGCTTCCTGAAGGGAAAAGCTGAGTCCTGCATGTCAGCTTGACTTCCCTTAAGAAGGCAACAAACAAAGAACTGAATGATCCAGATGAAGGAAAACACTTGTATTTCCAGAAAGCTCTTAGTAGGATCCCTCATCCAAGTCTCTAGGATATCTTGAAGGCCCTTTGCTGCTCCCTATGTTCGTAAAAGATTTTGGAAAAAATGATGGAATACTAAGGTGGCATTTTCTGTTGATAGGTCATTAAGAGTGCCCATAGTCTGATGCTTACTGAAATTTTTCAGAAGAATCAGGATGGGAAGGGAGTGCCCAGAGAAGGGCCGATACCCCCTGCCCCACGTGTGGGGCTCTGAGCAGCGTGTGGGTCTGCAGGAGGCACCTCCAAGCAGCAAGGAGCTTTGAGCTAACCCTTTGGAAGGGGCTGAGAGCTGCAAGGTGCTTCCAGACATCTGCTCCGGGCTCGAGAAAAGCCAATGGAAATAATCAAAATAATAAAATAAGTTCAGAGTTATTTGGGAAGGCCGCTGAAGCGAGCACTGAAGTGCAGGGGGTCTCTTAAGCCCCTGGTGTCTGGTGGCTCCTTGTGCCTTGGCTTCACTCACCTTCTTCACAAAGCAACTGTCGTGGGTCACACGTGTGAACGAGCTGCTGCTGTGGCTGATTAATGTTATTAATGATCATTCAGAGGACATTTTGCTATGGGCTATTCCATGGAGAACATGCAAGTGAGGGAAGCCTTTTTATTAGGGTTTGCGGGGGAGATTCTAAGAATAAGTTACACTAAATACATATATTTAGTGTATTGGAATATATTTGGAATATATAGTGTAGTAGAATATATTTATATTTGGTGTTAGAATTATTAAAGACTACTTCCAGTTACTTAAGAAACTGAAATCTATCCAGAATTTTGCATATGTGAAATAATCATTTTTAAATGCCTTTTGCAGCTGTTTGCGCTGTGAAGCCCTTGTTCTATTTGCAATAAATTTCTACGGGAATATAGTGAACAAAGAAAAATTTGTCAGATCTGCTGTCTTTTGTAAAGTCTGCAACATTACTGCCTATTTTTGTACTGTCTCCTATTGCAGATTAATAGTCCGGTTTGTGAATGTATAGTTATAGTGTAGACTTGCAAAGACCATGCAGTTTTCTGTTAAAGCTAGGAGTAATTTTGAGAATTAAATTTTAATTATATAAATATTCCTGCTTCATCCCTTATGCAGCACTTGCGTTTCCATCAGGCAGAAATGCAATCCTCCATAGCAAAATCATTATTTTGCTATTGGCTTACGTTCAAAGGGGCTTCTTAAAATCTCCTTTACAATCCTACAGTGGTTTAGTCGTGCTAAGAATATAAACATTTCCCCCCAAACTGGGAGCTTCGTTATTTCTTTGTTTTTTGGGTCTCACGAACAAGCTCTCTAACATTTCTCACGTCTGCTCGCTGCAGCTAAGCTGGCATATGTGACCTTAGGTGCTCTTGCTCCGTTTGCTTGCAGGTTTCTCAGTGCTTTCAGGTGTGTAGTGACTCTTTTGTATCTGCCTGGCTCCCCTCCTGTGCGGAGCGTCCACAGCCTCCCCTTGCCTGTTGTTGTGTGTGTCCTGGCAGTCCAGACCCAAGTGCTTTGCTCTGTGAAGGGAAGCTTTACGTGCTTGTCATTTCCATGCCTGGCTCTACTGGTCTTCAGTTCAAATGAGGACCATGCTCTTCTGAAAATGTTTGCTCTTGTGTAATTTTGAACTGTCATTGATGAAGGGATTTCTTCATGAAATCCCACCCTTTCCTGTCCGGGAGGAGGACCTCCTTTCCCCTCCTCTTTTCCGAGAGTACAACGACAGCCAAGGACTCGAGTCTTCACCCTTGAGAAGCAGCAGAGCACTCGGATCCCCTTGAGGGCTCCAAGATGCTCCTCTTAAGGGACTTTCCACTGGATTTCTTTAAAAGACTGAACAGCAGGCTGCACGGCGGCTTGAGAGATTGCCGTGAATAAACACGAACATTTTAAGAGTGTGCAGTTAAGCCTTCGTAATGGCTTAACTTGGCCTTCCCACGCAGGCTCTTCGCTTCTGTTTCCCTTTCTGAAAGCTTTTTTTGCCTCTGGAGGCTGTCAGAGCGATGCTCTTTCTTCTCCAGGTTCCCTATGCCAAAATATTGAGCCTGGTCTCGTTTTGTGGGAGTTTTGTGCGTGCAGGCGGTGGAGGAGGAGGCGGATGCTGCGTCTCCCTCCCCAGGGTTCTCGGGCGAATAGGATAAACGGGCAAAATAAAATGGATCTCAGCTGCAGCCGGTACCTGCCCTTCCTCCCGCATCTGTCGAGTGCTCCAAGCCCTTCATGTTGCTCTGCCTGGTGCCGTTGTGTGGGAAGTGCCTGTTTAGACGGCTAAAGCCGAAATACTCCAGCAGATTCCAACACTTGATGCCCTGTCTGCCTTGTATGAGGCCTTGCCAGGCCTGACTTGTGGGGCGGGCGAGTGCGGAGCAGCCCGTGCACTAAACCAGGCGGGAATCCCCGGAGGGCTGGAGTCCTGTGTCCGGGCTCGGGAATCCCTGGAGCGTCTGGGCGCCTGGGCAAGGAGCTGGGGCTGGAGCTTGGGCTGGGCGAGCGCGGGCCCAAACTTAGTGTGGCTTTCCCTGGAGCCACGTGTTTTCACTTCAAGCTGTTTTGGCCTAGGGAGTAGGACGAAAACTCTCTTGGTAGAGGCTTAAAAAGTAATTTTTAAAAGTCACATTTCCAATACCTCGCCAGCGTGTGACAGACCTGCCGGGTGAGTAATCCACGCTAGTTATTTATGGAACATGCATCACCTGAGCACCTAAATCAAACTAAATAAAACACAGGTTATTCAGCTGCGCGGGGGGATTTTGCCTGCAGTGTCTCGCTGGGTTCCCTCTCTGCGGCCTCCCTTGGCCTCCCTCCGCGTGTGCTCCCCACACGAGCCCCTTCTCGGGACACGCAGTGGGGCCCCACGTGGAGGCTCCCCCGCTCCTCATAGGGCTACAGGGTCTAATGTGATAACTGAGAGGCCTTTCATTGCTGTAAGGTGTCTGGGATGCTTTGAATTGCACACAAAGTCCCCCAATGCTGCCTCACTGTGGTAATGTCCTGATTTATTTTTGAATAAATTGACTCCCCGGGAAAAGCTGTTACACTGAGAGGGAGCTTGATTTGACATTTACAAATAAATAAATTCGGCGACAGCTTGAATGCCTTATGTCGAGCTGCCTATTTCTGATGTCATGAATAATGGAAGAATTGGAGGAGACTCTGTAATGGTGGTTTTTTAATTGTGGTGTTTGATCAACCTTTCAGTGGTTTTAATAATCATGAACAAGGCAAGCTCCTGTTGCCCAGATCAGTATCCTATCTCATGAAGCAGGTAAGGGCGGTCCATACTATCCCAAACACCCTTCCTGAGGCAAATAGATCAATTTACGAAGATCCCTTCCATTTGCAAGGACTATTTTTTTTCCTTACCACGCAGATTCGATTCCCCAGCACCAGAAGGCAGTTCTCATAAACACCATCTCGCTCAGCTGCTGAGCGCTGGCCCCACGCCTCTCCTCCCGCTCGGATCCGTGCGGAATGGCAGCGGCGCAATTCCTTTGCTCCTGAAGATCGTTCCAGCCAGATGCGTAGCTGTGTCTATCAGCCCTTGAACGTGCCTGGTTGTGATGGCCGGATAGGGAGGCAGTGCTCCGAGTGCGCCGGGCAATCGTTTTGGTCCCTGAGTTCGGAGATGCAGCAGCGCCTAAGCAGTCTTTTCTGCTAGGATTATCTAATAGTTTAATACTAGCAGAGAGTTTAATGCTGCCCACAGCGCAACTGAAGCAGTGCAGAAATTGGCTATTTGGTGCTTTGAAAACATAGCAAAGAGAGATTCTTTTGTACTGAATTGTGTACAAGCTCAGCCCAAATTGGTAGTGTTAAGATACTCACATTATTCATCAGGCAGCAGTGGTCTCTGTTCCCAGTGGGGATACTCAGGGGGCACCTTCCTGGTGCAATAAATAATGGCTGCAAGGCTAGTAACCGTGTGGCCTCTGCTGCCCTTAGTCAGGGGTTTGTCCTTTGTTTTGGTCGCTCTTGTTTGTGAAGAGGGAGCAGACCCGACTGTGCCCTCGCTGCCTCCCGAGAGGCAGCGCGATGAGGTGCAGGTTTCAGTCACCCCCGACTCGGGGCTCCCCCGAGCCTCCCATACCCCTTTGCCAGTAACAAGCTGCCTAAATTGTGCTCAATTTTTTGTCTGAATCCTGAATTCTGTTTGCTCAATCCCCTAACTGAGGCGAACAGGCTGCAGCGCCCGCAGCCTGCCTGCTGGGGAACAGAGCCATTCGCCCTCCGCCTTCCCCTTTCTTTCTTTTCTCCTTTCTTTCCCCTCTAGCCCAAGCTTTTCTCCCTTTGTACAGAGCTTTTGTGCTCTGCTCAGCCCTTCGCTCTCCTGTCAGAGCAGTGTGTTGGAGCTGCTCTGGTGCCCGGAGACTCCTCTTGGAAAGCAGAGCCTTGCACAGAAATAGGGTAGCGCAGCCAGATGTTGCTATTGAAAATGTGGGAAACAAGCCTGAAAGTTTCAAAGCAGAGAGCTTGGTCCGGGTGCTCAGGGGTAGCATCTTTAATACTCCAAATGCTCTGCAGATGAGTGAGGATGGGGATGAGAAAGGGCAAAAATGCCCGTTAAAGCAGAGGGACTGGGAGCCTGTGAGGCCAGGAGAGCGCTCGCTCCTGTTCTTGAATCCTGGAGCCCCTGTAGATAAAGACGTCCTGGCTCGAGTCGCTTTCAAGGATGTTTGTTTGCGTAACACAAATATTTATTCAGATAATCCTTGTCTTCTGTTGTGGGCATGTTTAAGAACTAATCCAAAATATCTTTTGAAAACCACCATTCAGAATGTGCTTTAAGGAGGTATTTTCACTGAGGCTGCTTTCAAGTTTCCCGAGTGTCAGGGTGGGTTTATAAACAAATTTCAGTTTGTTTCTCTAAGCAGGTGACTGTCAATGCTGATGTTCATTGGGAGAGGTAGGGAAATGGAGTCAGGGAATGGTTCAGGTTGAATTCACTTCTCCTTGCAATCCCTTTCCCCCTCTTGCCAGACTCTCGGTTGGTCCCACAGAGGAGTGATTAATTCTGCCTCAGAATCTCTGTACCCGTCCTGCCCCAGTCATGGTCCAAGCGCAGAGCAGAGCGACTTCCCTATCGCTCTGCAGCCTTGGCAGAGTCCTCCAGGCTCTCATTTGTCATTATTCATGCAATTGCCCCAGATTATTTGGACTCACTTGGCTGAGCTGCTCTCCGGTGCTCCAGGCATTCCCGGCGCAGCAGCTCCCTGTGCGGGTGGCTTGGGAAGCCTGCGGCACTCGCCCCTCTCCCGGGGCTCCTGGATCTGCCCTGGAGAGATTGGCTTTGGGGCAGGCAGGGGCCGACGAGGGGCTCCCTACATCCCGAGACGCGGGAAGGCGGCAGCGGGGCAGGAAAGGGGCACGCGGGCACAGGCAGGGCAGCGTTTTGTGTGGAGGTGAATCAGTTCCGCAGGGAAGGGGGGCTCCCTTCCTTTCCTCTCTGTTGTTTCGTCCTTATTAAAGAGAACTGCTTGAAACCAGGAGCAAGGCCAAGACACGGACGAGCAGTGCCCACTCCTTTGGCCTTACCCCGGTGCGGTGGGGAAAACTCTGGCGAGGATTGGGATTGGGCGCTCACCCCCAGCCTGCCTTGCACGGAGAGGCTGCGGCAGGGCTCGTTCCTGTTGGTCTTTGAGATGAACTTGGGAATCAGTGAGCATCCTGGCCCAGGAGCCGTGTGGAATGTAGATAAGTCACGAATAGACCTGCCTTGCAATCTCTAGTGAGAAAATCAGCACAAGAGGCGTGTTGAAAGATAAACATCCATACAGGGCTCCAGTCCCTTTATCACTCTGTGCCTGGGCAAGTGCAACGGGGTTTTACGTTTTTGGTTTTCCCCTATATTTTATATATATGTATAAATTTCCAAATCTTACTGTTTACTTTTGATCCTCCAGGTCATTCTAACACAGGCCAAGCAATAAACAAAGCACAAGGGTAAGCCAGTCTTTTTTGGTCGTTCACATAATAGTCCATTTTTCCAGTTTAGCTCTTTAACAACAAGAAGAGTAATCTTAAAATAGTGATATAGTCTCTGTTTAAAGTATATGTGTTTCTGTCTGAAAAGAGAATATTTACAGAACTCCCTATTCTTGCTGTTCAAGTCAGTTCAGTGTAGAGCACAATAATAAACCTAGAGTGTTTTCACAGTGTTGGCAGATGGAGGCTGCCTGGAGAAGCCCTCGTGGCCTCTTCCAGTGAGAGGAAGGAAGCTCAGTTCCTTCCATTCTTAGCTGCTGGACATGCTTTTAAAGAGTGAAATCATGAGGGACCTGTATACACATATTTTGACTTTCCGAGAGGGAAAAAGGAAGACACAATCTCTTATACTGTTTAGGGGAGTCGTCCTCATGCAGTGATTGTGATTTCCACTTACACAGTTGGCAGCAACATCCTTGAGAGTTGCTTTTCAGCGTGGAAAGCCGCCGTGGCTGCTCTCAGCAAGAGCTCTCGGGGAGCTGCACTTTCATTGCTCGTTCTGAGGGCAGCTGAAAGCAGCTTTAGCATTAGCTGTGGTATTAAATACAGTTGCAGACTACGGTGGTTTTCTGTTGCTGCTCCTCCTGTGCTCTCAGCTCTGCTGGGCAGGTCACAGAATCACAGAATCTACAAGGTTGGAAGGGACCTCTAGAGATCATCTGGTCCAACCTTCCCACTCCAGCAGGCACCTAGAGCAGGTGGCACAGGGAAAGGTCGCTGCCTTCGGTTCCGTCTCTCCAAACTGCCTCTCTAGTTTAACTTCTCGCCTTTGGTCTGGAGAGAGATCCGTGACCACTGTGCCCTACGGTGTAGGAAGAAGGAAGGTTAAAAGGAAACAGTGCTGTATAGCTATCAAATACTTCTTTTCCACAGTATCTTATTTGATCACCTCTCCTTAGTTATACAGGAGAAGTTGGCAGCTGGTGCCGCAGGGTGTGGGGAGGGAAGGGAGCCCTTTCCCTCCCGTTCTGCTCACGGATGGGGCCTTGGTGGCTGCTGGTCACTGGGGCACCAGGAGTCCTTTTGCAAAGAGATGTGCAAGAAAGCGGGTGGCCCTCCAGGACTCACCTCATCAGCACGTGTGGCTTATCAGGACTGGGCTATAAGAGCATAGCAATGCCAATTTCACATATTTTAATTCCTGTTAAATGTGCTTTGTGCTTTAGAATTGTCCTCTTTAAAAGAAAAGAGTTACAAAGGGTGTTTGTTACAGTCTTTGATACCCAGAAAGTTTGGCCTTCACCTGTGTTTGAAAGAAGAAAAACCCAACTGAAATCCATTACACTATTTGCTTTTGAAGCTGCTGAAAGGTCAGTGTGAGTTTGGCAGGTAAAACAGAGCCACCCGAGCTGGAATCTATCCCGGTGTCCTGGCACATCCGCTCACTGCTGCTCCTGTGGTAGAAGACATATGAGGTCCTAAGTGACATTAGACACATTGCAAACCAATATATATGTATAATATATATGGAATCTGGGGAATCTCCTTATTGGTGCTGCTCAGTTGTGCCTGTCAGAGCGCTGGGCACTGGGAGTGATGGAATGAGCGTCCAGCAGCATCTCCTGGGACAAGCGCCGTGATTAACTCAAGTGCTCCAGTGGTCCTGCTGGCTTGTTGATGTGGGAAGGAAAGGAATCAAACGGGAAAGGACACGGTTTGAAATTTGTCTTGTGGGGTTCATGGAGATTAAAGTGGGAGCAAACAGTTGCTTGAATATTTAAGGGTTATTTTGCCTTTCTTTTTCCAGTCCTAAGCAAATTCTAAGTTATAAGCTTTTGCTTTTAAGCACCTGCACTGTGAAGGATACATAGCAGCCAAATAAAGCTACACTTGTTTGATTTGCAGAATCAGTTGGGTTAAATTTCCTGCCAAGAAATTGTTTTACTAAAACCACAATTGTATACACCGGAAAGTGGGAGAAGGAGGAACAAGGAAGATTTAAGAATAAAATAAAATAAATTTTAAATAGGAACCACCATTTCATTGGGCTCTTCTCTTAGCTGATTTTTTAGCCGACCTGATGATGTTTTCATAAACTGCAAGCACTAATGTTTCCCCTTCTGCCCTTTATAAATAACAAAAGAGAAATTGCCACTGGAAATGACTCTTTGGTTATTGTTGGCTGGTTTATCCCAGCAGCTGAATGTTGTGGCACAGGGTTAAACTCCTGAAGTGCTGGGTTTGTCTGTTGTCGCTTTCTGCCTTAAAGCCTGTCAGCTCTAATGTGTCAGGCAGCTCATTAGATGCCGTGAAAATCAGTACAAAGTAATCTCAAAAGGCTGGATTTCCTGCAACGTTCAAACTCCACGTTTAACTCCTCTCGGCTCCTCTCCCACGTTTTTGTTGTCTGATTCTACGCAAGTCACTCAGAAGTCCCTTGTGCGCATTATTTTCTGTTTTCTCTGAAATGTTGTGTTATAAATATAAGCAGACATATTTCTGAATCTGTTGTTTTTCTCGGCAACTTCCATAATTTTCCATAGATTTTTCTTAAGTTACCACCATTTTCTTTTTTTGCTGGGCCATTCTGTTGTGTCTAACAGTGTCTGTGAGACAGAAGATCCTTGATGATGATGATGGTGTGTCCCCTTTCACTGAAAATACCCTATTGCTCAGGGCTTTGTTATGATTTGAAGACTTGTCTGTCTGCAAGTTCTCGGATCCATGGGCTAGCCGGCTTTCTAGTGCCTATAGAAGTTTTTCCAGATCATGCATTTGAAGAATTTTAAGTTACCAAAGAAGTATCTTTTGGCTAGGTTTCCACCTCTGTGCTTAATATGGATGTGCTTTGTACTTTAATATGGATGAGGATGGAACGTAGTCACTCGGAAAGTGCTACACAATCCGATAGGAGAGCTGGCCCAGTGCTCAGCTTGGGTTCCCAGAGCTGTGTGCGGAGGCGTGAGGACTAGTGTGACTCATGTGTTGTGCCTAGGCACAAAACGGGTTCTCTTGTACTGTGGTGGTTGAACCGTACAAGTGTTCTAATAAAAGTAGCTGTAATTCTGAACACATACAAATCATATATATCTATGTATGTTTGTTAGCAGTCATTTGTTTAAAGTGCTTTGGTTTTGTGTAGTGCCGGGCACTGGTGTTGAATCACCAACTCTATCAGTGCGTACATGCCAGAGCGGGGCTGGTGTAAATCAAGATAACCTTGTTGACACGGCTGAAGGGTTGACAGAAATACTCCAGGATACATCCGATCTTCTACAAGGTAGTGTCTGGAGGCGGTGCCGCTGGTCCTCGGAGCTGGAGAACATTCAGTGCAGCAGTCTGACGCGGCTGCAGCGTGGGTGTGCGTGTACCTCCGTGTGTGTGTGTGTGTGTGTGTGTGTACAGTACAATGTACATACACACGTAAGTGCACTATAGATGAGCGTGTGCCGGGCAGTGCCGGCTGAATCCCGAGGGCTCTGGGATGCGGGCGCGGAGAGCAGAGCCCGAGGCTCCTCCATGGAACAGAGCAGCAGCTCCACGGTGGCCAAGCGGAGCGTGGCGGATGCAGTCCGGGGATGCAGCCGGTGGGTGCCACGGAGGGGTCGGGATGGAGCCCCAGGATGCAGGGCTGAGGGAGTGTGGCCGGTTCCACCTGGAGAGGAGAAGGCTGAGGGGGGACCTGATCAGTGTTATAAATACCTCAGGGGAGGCAGTGATGAGGATGGGGCGGCCTCTTTGCAGTGGTGGCCAGTGATAAGACTAGAGGAAACGGCCACAAGCTGAGGAACAAAAAGTTGCACTGGAACTTAGGGAAAAATTTCTTTCCTGTGAGGGTGCCAGAGCTCTGGCACAGGCTGCCCAGGGAGGTTGTGGAGTCTCCTTCTCTGGAGATCTTCAAAACCTACCTGGATGCCGCCCTGTGCCCCATGCTCTGGGTGTCCCTGCTGGAGCAGAGGGTTGGACTACATGGTCTCATGAGGTCCCTTCCAACCTGAAGCATTCCGTGATTCTGAGATTCTAAGTGTAGTGACCCACTAGGCTTTGACTGGCTATTTTTTTTCTTTTCTGAAACTGAATCCTGAATTCAGCGTGTGTATTCATATTTGTATGTAGTCTAATCTAAGTCATTGGGCTTAAACCTTGTTTTCATTTATGCTTTATCCTCCGGTCTTAGCAATT
>JAUBOD010000337.1:217557-233011 GCA_032353885.1 Nothura maculosa
GTGGGATGCAGCTGAGCTTTTAATATTCCTGGTTCCTGTTGACTATTTGGCTGTGCCGGCGCTGAGCTGCCTGGTTTCCCCTCACGATAGGCGCCGCGAGCCCTGGATTGGGGAGCAGTGCCCCGCAGTTTGGGGGTGCTCAGGAGCCTGGGCAGAGGGGCTGCGGCCGCCCCTTTGGACAGGCCCTGCTCCCTGGCCCGGCCTAAGGGGGCCCTGCTGGGGCCGGCGGCCTCCCAGGGCTCCGTGTGGGGCTGCAGCTGGGCTGCCCTTGCACAGTGCTCAGAAACTGGCCCTTGTGGAGCGACAGCTCGAGCTCCTTGGTGGGGAACGCTGCTGCTGTTCCCTCTCCCTTTACTGCATTTCCAGCCCTCGATTTTGTCCATTGTCTGTATTGTGAATGCTGATCCACCGGAGCCGAGTCCACACCTGAAAGGAATATAAAGCAGTCCACGTTTTTATGATCTATTTGCGGAAGACTTACCTACTCCATCTGTGTCCTCTCTGCAAGGTTTTAGCCTGGGAGACTTCTCCGTGTGAGATGGTTTGCGTTTACCAGCACTCTCGTTCCCTTGATTGCCGCAGTTTGTGATTTCCTACCTTGCATACTGGAGAAGATGGAGGCAGGAGAAGGTTTGAGGTAGTAGAGCCAGGTGGTCAATCCATAGCCTTTCTGAAGGAATACGTGTTCTGGCTGTCACACCTAAACATTCCTGGTCGTTTCCAAGTTGCTTTTTTTTTTTTTTTTTGAAACACCTTTTTCAGATTCTTGGAAAATACTAGGAGAATTTTGTACTTGTCAAAGCAGTGATCTCTTAAAGCTAGAAGCAATGTCAAGCTGGCAGCAGGCTTAAGGCATTTTCTCCTGAGACAGAAGCAGTTTAAGTTCCAAAAGCTGAGGAAAATGAAATGAGAGAGATTTTTCCTCATTAATGTTTAAAAACTGAGCACTGTTGCTGATAACTCCACTCTGAATCACTTATTGTTGAAAATAGAACTGAAACCAAGCAGCACCGTGATCTAAGTAATATTGCCTCCTAGATAAGAGTAGTTCTTTGCGTTTTATCACAGAGAGAGGAGGAGAACTTACTGAAATTCAGAGATCAAGATATAGAAGGTCCCGACATCTCTGGTTTAAAATGAACTTCCGCTGAAGAAGCACCAGGAGAGCTGCCTTGGGAACTCCAGGAGCTCTGCTTGATGCAGGTGGTTTGGCTGGCAGTGGCCCTGCTGCCCGGAGCCATGGCAGGACCCGTTGCTTTGGACCTTGCACCGCGAGCAGGAAGATGGGCCCTTGCTTTAAACGTGGCCTTGCTGCGTCCTCTCAGTTTTGACCTTGGATGTGGTGTTAGCTGGGCTCGGGATTGGCTTTTACTGCCTTTATCCATTTTCACCTTTGACTCGTGCGCCAAGGAAATTGCGTTGCTTCTGTGTGACCTTCCAAGGAGAGGCATTCCTATGAGTGAACGGTTGCTTCCCACAAGTCCAAAGGAGGGTCCTTCCTGGAATCACAGCAATCCTGCTGATGGGCAGGCGATCCCGAGGATGATCTGTCACTGCCTCCGTCACGCTTCCCATGCGATTGCCCGGCTGAGGCGCGCAGAGAATCCTCTGGCAACGCGTGTTCAGTTTCTGGCTTGATGGGTCTGTGGTGGCATCTCCCGGCACTGCAGCGAGCTCTGTAGGATGTCAGGGTGGAGTTCAATGGCACGGTCTTCTAGGTGTATATCCTTCCTTTCAAAACAGGCTAAACACCTGAAAGACTGTGCTATGCCATTAAACTCCTTTCAAAGCGTAGGATAAAGTTCAGGACCCAAGGGCAGGTGGAAAGCAGGAATTTGAATAGCATATAAAGCACTATTAAAGTTTACAAGTTTTTTTTTGTTTTTTTTTTTTTGGTTTTGTTTTTTAAACGTGTTAGCTAGGGGATGGGTTTTAATGTTTTCAGTATATTTAATGACCCATTTGGTAAAATGTTTTTGATTGGTGAGAAGTCCAAAATTATGTAGGCCTTAGTTGTACTATTTGAAAAATAAAATGTTCTTTAGGGCTTCTCCTGCAGCATTATATTCAGTGCTTCTTAGTACAGTTTTAAACAGAAAGGACTGAGGTCAATTCATGCCATCTTGCTCCCTTTAAACCTGTATCTGAGAACAACATCTAAGATACTTAGGATTCGAGTGAGGCTTAGTTTCATCTTTGACACTTCAAAGCAGAAATACTCTATGTGTTTGGAGTATTTCGTATTTTCTCTTACATTATCCCTGGTAACACTTCTTAGACTTTTATTTCTTGCCGCATAGACGATTTAATCATGAAACAAATGCTTTGGTGGTAAAGGAGACTCTTGCATTAAAAGCAAACAGAAACCCTTGGAGGTTTTTCATTGCCCAGCCCAGGGAACGCTTCCAGGGGCAGCCTTGTTTGCTGGCACGTGGCAGGCTGGTTTATCTGGTGGCCCTGGGGTGGGCTGAGCTCTCAGGGAAGTGCTGCATATGCCCTTGTAAGAAGGTGGCAGTTATAATCTGCTAATGCAAATAAGTAGATGGGGGGAGAGAGTGTTTTATGGATCACTGGATGTGATGGGGAAAAAGTGGGTATATGAGTGTGTTCTTCCTTTCTCGGAATGCCTCTGGAAGGCTGCTGTTATTCTCTCTCTCTCTTTTTCTTCTTGTTTCCCTATCCTTTCTTTACATTTTTTCTTTTGTAACTAAAAAATATCCTTACAGAAGGGCTGCAGTGGCCAGGAGTGTCAGAAAAGCCATGGCTATATTTTTGTCTCCAGAAATGTCCGGGAGCAGATGTTTCTGGAAAAACACCGGGGCAGGTGTAGAGTGCCATTGACCCACGAATGTTCTTCACTAGGTGCTCTGCTAATTCCAGAGCTGTCCATGGATTTCCTTTTGTAGCTATTACTATTTCTGGCCTCCACGGCAGCTTGTGGTAAATAGGAGCTGCAGGGGTGTGTGTGTGTGTGTAGTCATTGCTGATGGGTGTGTAGATTCTTCCAAGTGCATTATCTCTTGTGAAGAAGGGTAGGAAGCGTGGACTCCAAAAAATATACTCTTTGTGATGTTGCCTCAAATAGTCCATGTAAATGCAAGCAGAGGTAGTAGGTTATTAACAAGTGGGATATAGAAATGATATCTTTTGAACTCTGTTTTATATGGATGAATATGATGCAAGAAAAGTTAACATTTGATGGAGCAGTGACAGATTATGGGAAGTCTGTAAACCTTTAAGACTAAGGTGTATTACAAATCTAAGTGCAGAATATATGGGATGCTGAAACTTTTTCCTTCCTTAAGCATGATTATTTGGCTGGGTGCCTCTTCCCTCTATCATTTGTGGCTTTGAGTGTGTGCTAATAATTCTGGCATAATTTTCTCAGTTTCAATTTCTTTGTGGGGTTCTTAATGCCATTTTTTATTTAAAGTGTTAAGAGACAACATGTTATAATGTGGAGAGAAATAAGTGACCTGTGACCAAAAATTCTAAATTGATTATGAAGAAAATTAACTGTCAGTTCACCAGTTAAGAAAGAAAGTTATTTGCCTTAAAATCAGAGCAAAGGTTGAAAATAAGGGTGCTGAAAATAATGCTAATAGTAGTTAAAAGTGACAGCCCTTATTGCCAGTTGTAGTGCAATGCTGTTGTTAGACTATTAATTGATATTGTTTTCACAGCTTCAAGAAACTCAAAAACCACGTGAGAAAAGATGACGAGATCTAGATCGAGATCACCACGATGGAAACAAAGGTACACATTTACCTATAACTCTGTTCTGAAAGGTAGCTCTTTATAGGGATTTATAACAAAGAGCTAAAGCTGTTAAGTAAAAGAAAACCAAAAGAAGCCTGAATCACAATTTGGAATTTTGTATTTTACAATAATTTCTTTTCTAATCTGAAAAATTTCTGCTGAACATTTTTTTTGCTACCAGTCAACTTTTTATTTTTTTCTACTTTCAGCTAGAGATGTTAGGATGTTGCTCTCCACTTAGAACCATGCACAAATGGCTTATTTTGGGACTGGAACTACCTTGAGCACCAAACTCTGAGACAATAGTTAAAAGCTAATTTTATGCAGACACCACTTAATATCTTTAGGCCTTCCTGGTTTGTGTCTTGATCTAGAGGGAGCATTTAGACATCTCTGCTTTTCTAGCCTTGGGAGCTGCCCTCGAAATCAGCTTGTAGCGTGGTTAGATCTGCCTGATGGCATAAGATGGGAATCATGGTGCCCCTTTGGAAAGCAGCCTAGTAGCACGTGTCTGATGCCACCAGCATCACCATGCAGGATGTTACCTGCCTGACTTTTAGGACTTACAATGCAGATTTTGGATGCTGAACTAAGAGGCTGACATATGATTTTTAAGCCTTCAGAGCTATCGGTGTGTAATAAAAAATTACATATGTACATATGCTACAGGCACACTTGCACAAAGACCAACACAGCTTTCTGAAACTATATTTCTGCAGGAAAAAAGCCTACCTATCTAACCTTTTTCTCTTTTCAAAATAGGATATTCTCTAATGCTTTAAATCGGCAGCTTTTCTTGGCCTGACTTCCTGGCCCTGCAAAGACTTATTTCCTTTTTGTTGTTTGTAATTCTTTTTTTTCTCTTGGCACAGATGAAGATAGGGAATGCTTGAGAAGTGTGAAGAAGTATGTAACAGTTGTTTTAAATGTAGTAGAAACCTCATATATACATGACACTAATTTGAAGTGAAAAATGCAGCGAGAGGAAAATGACCGACTTTCCAGTGTTTTGAGTGGGTGTTTTTCCTATGAAAACTTTTAACAGGATGAAAGTAAATAACTCTAGCCAGACAAATGCTTTGAAGATCTTGGCTTTTGTTACGTTTTTTACTACTTGGTTAGTAGTGTGTGCTGTACTGAATTATGCTTTTATACTGAACAGATGTTCTTAAGAGTGTGATTTGGTTTTCTGGGGCTACTTAAAGTGTTATCTTTTTTTTTGTTTGTTTGATCTCAGGTCCTTATCTCCAACATTTAGGAGTCCAGAACACCATAGGCAAAGGCATGCTCATATTAATTATGACTGTGAATACAAAAGCTTTCGTAAGGACCCAAAAAAGTCTATGCCTTGGAGAGCAGAAGATGAAAAGTATGGACAAAGCAATTCTAGATTCGCACCTCATGGAAATAACCACCAGAGAATTTATGAACGGAGGTCACCTTCACCAAACCTAAAAAGAATTCTCTTGGAAGATACTTACAGTCATAAGCCCTACAGAACACATTCATCAGAAAGAACTGAAAGTAATAGGAGATATCACTTGCCACCAAAATACTCAGAAATGCCATATAAAGAACATGACCGACCATTTCACCAGCACAAAATGGAAGAACGATATATGTCTGAGCACTATAAGGTCACTGGAAATGAAAAAGGAATGAAACCTTTTCATAGACCGTTAGGGGCATCATGTAAACTTGAAAGGAAATGGCACGAAGATGACTTGAGGCACCAGAGGTTACATGAGGAGAAGTATGGTCAGTCACCCAGAAGAGTGTCTGATGAGTTTACGGCAAGGAGCTCTGTACAGAAGAGGTATAGGAATAACATAATTAAACCCTGGGTATTGTGGTGTAAAGCCTCAAGTGAAAGTCTGTTTTCATTATAGTTGAAGATACCGTATCACCTTGAGACACGTTTGCCACTTTGTAGTTTAATTTTGGGCGACCGGTAGTAGTGAAGTATTTGTCTTTTAAGTAAATCGGTGTTGATGGCTAGAGTGTGAGAGGATAATGTTTCCCTCTTAAGAGCCCCTGCACATCCGTGCCCTGGCGTGAGGGATTATGGGTTAACTTGCCACGCATTCTGCTGTCCAACATTCTGCACATATAAGTTCTCACTTTCTTCTCTAGTGCAAGTGTAAATTGCTTTATGTCAACACAGGTATCCTGAAGATCACGATTACAGAGAATATGGGCACGCGTCTAAAAGGGCTAAAGAAATGGAGAGGTATGACGGTGGAGACGTAGCAAGAAATCCCAAGTGGAAGCAAGAACGTTCTTTTGCACCCTACAAAGAAAAGGAGGAGCAGAGAAATCTGGGTGCCCAGGCTCACCGGTCGGCTGAGAGGGAGTACTCGGAGGGGCCCGTCACAAAGATAGCCTACGAATATAGTCACAAACGCCGCAGGCATCCAGATGGGGAAAAGGCTTTTTCCGCTGACAGAGCTCAGAAGTATGGAAAGCAGGAAGAGCAGAAATACAGTTCCTCTAAGGGAGCCCGGGATAGCAAAGAGTTAGATTACTTTAGCGGCGGAAGAGCGAGACAGACGGAAGAAGGGCACGCTGAAGTACCTGTTAAATACAGCTCAAAGAAGGGCTGCAATGCCTGTGTTAACTCTTGCAAATCGGATGTGGATCTGAGGTCCTTTGATAACAAGCAGAAAGAAAGAGTAAGGAAAGAAGGGGAAATCAGGAAAAAAGTAGATTCCTCCAGTAGCCAGCATGATTCCAATCACACAGTTTCAGATGCGAAAATGTCAGATGTCAGCTGTAGGAGGGAACGTCTGACAATCAAAGTGGATATGAAGAAAATGGTGCCCAAGTCCAGGTATTGTTTTCTCCTCACCTATTCTTTCTTGCTGTCTGCTTACAGTTTGGGAATATGGGAGAAACCAAGGTTTCTGAGAGGAAATAAGCACAGAACAAGGTTGTAACTTATTTTAAAATGTTGGCTTACCCAGACTGGATGGGCTCTCTCCAGTAGCTCCACCTACCCCTTGTACTGTGGAGCTCACAGCATGCAGCGTTCCAGATGTGGCCTCACCAAGGCTGTGTAGAGCAGGAGGATCTTCTCCCTCAGCCGGCTGGCAGCACTTTGCAACACACCTTGGCACATTTTTGGCCTGTCCAGGTCTCTGAATGCAGCGCAGCCCTCTGGGGTTTCAGTCA
Source organism: Nothura maculosa (assembly GCA_032353885.1). Lineage (NCBI taxonomy): Eukaryota > Metazoa > Chordata > Aves > Tinamiformes > Tinamidae > Nothura > Nothura maculosa. The sequence goes on from JAUBOD010000337.1 coordinate 224,488, forward strand.
CTGCTTCCAGTTCTGTATCATCTTCAAACTCGCTGGGGGTGCACTCTATCCCATCGCCCAGGTCATTGATGGAGGAGTTGAACAAGGTTGGAGGCAGTACTGGAGCCGGGGGGACACTGCAAGCTGTAGACCCCCACCTGCCCTGTGCTCTTCATCGCATCCCCCTGGGCTCTGCCATTTGGCCAGGTCTCCATCAGCCTCGCAGGGCGCTCGTCCAGCCTGCGCTTCTTGAGCTTGCCTAGGAGGATGTCATGGGAGATGGTAGCAAAAGCCTCCCTGGGGTCGAGGTGGACAACATCCACTGCTCTCCTCATCCCACCAGGCAGTCACTCTATCATAGATGGTTATCAGGCTGATGGAGCACAACTTCCCTTTGCTGCACCCGTGTTGAGTGCTCCCAGTGAGCACCTCTTCTTCCATGGGCTCGCAGAAGACACTCGGGATGAGCTGTTCCATCAGCTCTCCAGGGATGGAGGTGAGGCTGACCTGCCTGCAGGGCCCTGCCTCGTCCTCCTTGCCTTGCCTGAAGACCGGGGCAACCTCGGCTTTCTTTCAGGCCTTGGGCCCCTGCTCTCTTCTCTGTGACCTTTCCAAGGTCATTTGGAGTGGCCTGGCAACAACATCTGCCTGTGTCTGCTCTTGTGGGTGCATCCCATCAGGGCCTGTAGATGTGTGTGTGGTTGAGATCCTTTTGATTTTTTTAGATATCTTTTTATTTGTCTGATCTAACCCAATCTTCCTCAGCCAAAGGACGGTTGTCTTTTCTGCAGACTTTCTCTTCTCTCTGCTGAGGGCTGCCCTGAGCAGTAAAGACTGAAGCAAAGGTGATATTCAGGAGCTCTCTTCTCTCTGTGATGTTCAGTAGCTCTGTTCTCTCTGCCCTGTCACCAGGGCATCAGCCGAGCCACTTTTTTCCTATTCTTCCTGTTGTTACTGATATATTTGAAGAAGCCCTTCTTGGTGTCCTTGACACCTCTTGCCAAATTTAATTCCAGATGGACCTTAAATTTCCTTGTCCCATCCCTGCATATTCTCACAGTGTTCTTCTGTTGCTCTCGAGTTTCCTGTCCCTTTTTCCACATTCCTTCTGTTTCATCAGGAGCTCCTTGTACATCCACGCAGGCCTCCTGCCCCCTCTGCCTGACTTCTTACCCATGGAGGTGGACTGACCTTGACCCCTATGCAGAGCCTGTTACAATCCAGTTGCTCTCCCATGAAGAGCAGCTCCACCTGGTTGCCCTGGCCTGTCCCTGCTCCAAGGCGTGGAGCCCCGTGCGGCAGCGCTGCAGGCTCGTGTGCAGTCCCATCATGGTTGTAGAAACCAAACCCACCCAACAGCAGTGGTGCAGCCACTTGTTAGCTTGAAACCCTTGTCTCTTGTTGCTGTCACCTTTTCCCACACCAAGAACTGAGGGGAAGATGGCCCTGCCTGCTGGGCCTGTGACCACCATCCCCAGAGCTCTGAAATCCTGTTTGTTTTCTGGTTTTCCTTTGGTGTCGTTAATTCCTGCATGGAAGAGCAGCAGAGGGTAATAGTCCAACACATGGAAAACCTTTCTTATTTCTGAAAATTAATATTTAAAAAGAGTAATTATTGATTTTCTTGTTAGTGCACACACACAAGCCAGCTGGCAGTTGTAGTGTCGTGCTGGTTTGGAGAGTGGCACGCAATGGAGAGCGTGACTGTAGAATAAAGAACTGCAGTGTTGATTACAGTTTGCTTCATGTTTAGCAGTGTTTTTCCACAGCCCAAAGTGAAGAACATCATGATTTTTTTAATAAAATGAAAATTTAAAAAAATGAGAATGTGATTATTCTAGGAGATAGTGGCCAGCTGAATTTTTGCTGCCTGCTTTGCGGCCTTTAATTAACATGTGACTTGAAATACTTTAGCTGAGAAGGAAACGTTCTTTATAAACCTGGAGAGAAGGTCGATAAGGCATCTACAGTGAATGCTTGAGCCAAGGTCTGGGAATTCCTGCTCGAGGTCACTTGTTCCCAGTTTAGCAGGGCAAGCAGGTGACCGCGGGGACCTGCCAGAGGTGGTTTCTGTCCTGTAGTTCTTGTGGGATATGTCTCTGCTAATCTTCAGGTGCAGCATGGCAGGTTCCTAACAGCTTTCCTGAAAGCGCGGCAAATAGAGCCTCAGTCCTAAAAGATTTTTTGTAGAATGCTCGAGTCCTGAGCTCAACTTTCTGAATGGTGAACGGTTTTTACTGCAATGAGAAGAGCAGAAGCGTTTGAAAAATTTTGAAAGGAAGTTTATGCACTGCTAGTGGTCATTGTGAAGGAGAGCTATTCCACTAAGACTTAAATGGTGATTTGGTTTTCAAAGATGATAAGATAAGGTGTTAAGATCTGAACTGTCTCGAGAAGGGTTTATAGCTCTTTATAAATGTTAAAAAAAAAAAACATAAATTACCTTCCAGAATGACACTTGAGAAAATATTTTCAGTTAATATCTTCATTTGTCTGTTTTATTTGGTATCTAGCTTAAAATTTACAATTTTGTACTGCCTAATTCACAAGGGTTTGAGAGCTCAGACATACCTAGCTGTGTTGTTCTTGCTTTCCTTCCTTACCTTGTCACCAATGTTTCTTGCCTGAAGTCTTTTAATTAAAAAAGGAAAGAAAGGGAATTTTGATTGCATCATATTTGTTACAGTTTTCCTAAACTGAACTTCTTAATTTACTGTTTTATTCTATTTGAAGTTTTCAAACATACTGACTTCTATTAAAGTGCATATCTACAAATTTTTATTCTAGGAATTCTTCTAGTCATACTACAGAGAGACAGATGTCACATGATCTGGTTGCTGTTGGCAGGAAAAATGAAAATTTTCACCCAGTGTTTGAGCACATGGAGTCAGTAACACAAAATGTTGAAAACAATCCATCAAGAGAATTTACTCAGGAAATAATCACAATTATCCATCAAGTTAAAGGTGGCTATAATATTTTGGGTATATGTGTTTGTGTATGTTTATATATTTATAATTATTAAAAAAGTGTACTGAACTAGATATGCTGTCCTTCTAGACCTGAGGTATTAGACTTCATTTAAGTTGTATTTGCTTTGCTTAGTCTCAATTAATTGGTAATATAGCTTTCCTTTATTATTTTTTCAAATTACTTTTAGACAGTTTTTATACAGACTATTGTATAATATTCAGTGTTGAACTTTTTTTTTTAGCTGTAGATTTCAGTAGCTTGATTATTACCATACTAGAGCTGGTAAATAGTCTTCAACTGTTCTTATTCAATAAGAAAGATGTCTAAGTTGGACTGGCCTAATCTTTCCTTTGTGAATGTGAGGCTGCAAATGGAAGTAGTTGGAAATTTAATATCAAGTTGTGTTGATATATTCTCAACAGTAAATCTTCTAGAAGATAAGATGTCCAGCTGTACAGTTCAGATGTGAAGAATAAAATAAACGTTCTTGTATTTAATATTTTGCAGCAAATTATTTTACATCTTCTGACATAACTTTACATGAACGGTTCTCAAAACTCCAGGATAAAGCTGTTGCAAATATAAATGAAGTTAAAACTCATTTGGATCCAGAAATTCACAGGTAATTGCTATAACTTTGTCTTAATTCTGTTGAGGTAGTTAGAAATCTTCAGTAGGCTGAAGGTCCAACACAGCTGAACAATGTTGTTTCTCTGGTTCATAATAGTGCAGTTGTTTAGCAGTAATGGTCTTGCTATTTATGATGGTGCCTGTTTTTACATAATATTTCTGTTGTTCCAGGAGGATTGATATGTCTCTAGCAGAGCTTCAGAACAAACGAGCTGGGCCACCTGAGTCTCCACAGGTATCCACAGTGGGACCGAAGAAGTTAAATAACTGAAATGATGTGGTCTCCAGTAACATCTTCTGCTGCTTGATAAGCTGTTTTTAGATGCTTTGGAGACTATCAGTAATTTTGACTATTTCTTATGCTTTTAGTAAACTCATGGATGTGGTTTGAATGGTGCACATACACTGTGCTCGCTGACCAGTACCATGCACTTCTAGAGTTCTAGAGTAGCTAGAGTGTTTCGGGCTGTTTTTCTTGCTGTCTCAAACCCATTCTATTTTAAAGGAGTCCAAATAGAAAGTTGGTGACTATTGACATGTGGATCCAACTTTCCATCCAAGTTTTTTTAAAAAAAAGCCTGAATGTCTTCTGTATCCTAATATTAGATGGACTAAATGTCCAGATAGAAGATGAGAATTTTATATTTTTTTCTACAATACATGTACCTGGAGATGCAAATTAAGAACAGTAGACTTCTTACACCTGGAGTTGGTGTGAATATTTTCACCTAGATATAACTCCATGAATAATGCCTATATAACTCCATGCTGAAGTGTGCAGTGCCATTTCAGTGCTTTGTTCACTGTTTGGAAATTTGTAGTAGCTGGAGGGAGAGATTGTTTGGGACTCTTTTTTGCAACTGCTGTGGAATTTGGGTTCTTGAGTTGGTGGGCATTTCTTTACTGAGGTTAAATGTTTCCTGAAAAACAGAATTCAGTCCCTTGAGTTACGTAGTATTGTTCACTTATTTTGAACAAACCTGACATGAACCTTCCTTTCAACTAGAACATGATGAGAGTTCCAGAAGATCCAAATGATCTACGGCATGATATAGAAAGGAGAAGAAAAGAGAGATTGCAGAATGAAGATGAGAGATTATTTCATATAGATGGCATCACTCCCAGGTAATTAGCCGGTACAAATTTTGTTTGCCTGAACCTGTGGTTATCTTGCACATTCATTTTGGTGGTTTTTTTCAAGACTTTCCCACAGTTGCATTCAAATATGCTCTGATTCTGTTCAGCAGATTTGTCCTTGCAAGGTTGACTCTCTGCTGGCACACATTGCAAACACTCCTGCAACTTGCTCTGTAATGGAGTGCTACCTTGAAAGAGATTAAGCTGCAGTGAAAGAGAGGAGAGAGAAAACAAAAGGGGGGAAAAAAGCCCCAAACACCCTTTTCTCCCTCCCCCCAACCTCACACTGTAGTCCTGGATGGGAAGGAGGGAAAAAATTAATTAGAGAGACTTAACTATTTTTAAATTCAGAGATTTTTTTTATGACATATGGTTTTATTCTTGAATGCTTTTATAAAACTACAAAACGCCAGTTATATGTCATGCTGTCCAGGCTGTCTGTAATGTTATGCAGAGTACTAGCAAAAACATGGAGTTCTTCTAATTCTGAAAGAATTTTATGGAGGAAAACTCTAGAGGTTTTGGAGTTGCTTATTGCTGTTGTGAGCTCCTCCAAGATGTTTTGCCCAGAGGTGTTTGTTACCCTGAGCCCTCCTTGTTTCGTTGCTGATAGCACAGGATTTTCTGGTTGCAGCGAGAGGGTTCTTGGCTAATTCCTGCAGGGGGAGGGAGGAAGTCACTCAAGTAAATGATTCAATATGATAGTCTTGATTTGAAGATATTTCTTAAAACTGAACAGGTGCCATCGTATTAAATGTAGTCTGTAATGGCAGACTGTGGCAATACACAAAGGAAAGGTGACTTGTGGAGGTGGAGGCAGGCTTGAGCTGTAGAAGAAACAGACTGCTTGTATTTGGGCTTCACATCCTTCACCTTTGCTCAAGCAGAGACCCTTATGTTTAAACAAAGGAAAATACCTTGAGCTGTTGTGTAAAGCCTTCTATGTACCTAGTGCTGCTGCTCTTAGTAAGCATTTGGCCTGATAATCTGGGACTTATCTCCCAGATAATTCCCTCCCCTCCCTACACATGCAGTTAGTCTGCTGACCCTTTCCATAGCTGTTTATAGTGAGAACCTCGTTTTGTGTCTTGGAAGTGCAGCTTTCCTCGTCCTGGGCAGGAGGGAGGGCACTGCATCCTGGTGGGTGCACATCCTAGTGTGGGCAGAGGGCAGGGATGGGGTGGATGATTGTGGATGAGGGAACAAGCCTGGCTTGTTGAGGATGGAACTGGAGCATGTAGCTGCCTTCTGCCTGTTGAGCTCCAGCTTGTCTGAGGCAGAATATTCATAAAAGGGGGCTTTTTGTACAGTCACAGAGACAGCAGTAGTGCAAAGCAGCGACTCAGGTGCTTTTTCATTTGAAGGCAGCAGAGGGCAGCAACTGTGCAGGCACCGCTGGGTGAAGCGGGGAGGCTGCCTTTGGGTACCGGCTTTAGGAAGGCAAATGTCCATTTATTCTTAGTGGCACAAGAGCACACGGCTTGTGCTGTGATTCTGGGTAACTGGGACTCTGTTTAGTCAAAAGGCAAGCAATGTGTCAGCAAGTGTCTTCGATTACCATTGCTTGAAAACCATCACCTTGCACTTTTAAGGGATGGATAAGGCCGTCTTAAACATTGTTGCATACGTTATGGATTTCGATTTTAATTGTCTTTTTCTTTGCATCTTTTCTGATCAGGAGCCAGCAAAACTGCAGCATTTCAAAATTACGAAACTCCCACATTGATGGCTTCCAAAAGCCCATGAGGTTCATTAAACCACCTTTCACAAAATTCATTGGGAAACCTCACCTGGTAAGCCTGAATATGAAGTAGTAACCTCAGCATTCAGCTAGATTGAAGTGAACTTGCACACCTGTCATCTCTTGTCCTTTTAAGTTTCAGCTGAAGCTTTATTATTTTCAGTCACTCTTGTTCAATGTCACCCCTAAAACTGACTGCTCATCTTATAATTTAATAGCTCTAGTGCAACAGTATTTCCTCAGACATCTGTTGCAGCACAGATTAATTCATGTCAACTGAATCCATTTTTATAACCAAATGCCAATACAACAAAATTATTGGTGTTTTTTAAAGTTGTTTTTTAATGCTTGTGTGTGGTTTCAAAACAATGTTGCTAGTATTCTCCTAACCTAGCAAGGAGATGACCAGTGGTTTGTTGTTTCAAAGGATTAGTTTTGATTGGGAATGTTGAATGTGCTTATAAACAAAATGGAAAGACTTCAGAGAGGGAAGTGGTCACTTTTAGATCTCTTAATTTGACCTGTTCCAGCTATTCAGTTGGGAGGTTTAATGACCTGCTGGATTAATTAAGGGACTTTATGAAAATGGAACTCAAATTGCAGATAGCTTTACAAAAGAAATTTGTACTGCGTGTCATTTTTTTCCACCTACACACATGCACAAAAAAAAGGCTAAACCATAGACTGGAGAGCCTTGTTATTAGGCAGCTAATGTGAGGTAATTGGAACAGTCTGGGGACGAGGAAATGGGAATACAATTGTGCAGGGTGGGTGGCAGAGACTGGGGAGGAAGGTCTGTGTCTCGTTCCGTTTAGTCGTCACCGTCACCGCTACGGAGCGTTTCTCTGTGTTATGGGAAGGGAGGTTCTACAAAGCTCTTTTTGTAAAACAAATACAAAAACAAATACAAACAAAGAACAGATCACAGAAATAAATCAAAATGCCTGAATGGTGTCCCGAAGGATGGAGAGTTGTACAGTGGATTAGCTAATTCTGCATTTCATACTGAGTTATCAAAGCTAGGTAGGCCAGTTACTCTTTTTTAGGCTATCTTTCTGTGCTGTGCTTTGCTGAAATGGGAAAAGGATAGGAATGTTGGGTTCAGAAGAAATAAAACTCTCCTTATTGGAAACTGAGTAAAGAAGCATTCTGCTTCAGGACAGAGACTGCATTCAATTTGGACAACTGGAGAGACTAGGAAGGTTTCACTAAAGTGTGTACAGGATAAAATCCCTATAACCTGTGCTCCCTGCTGCCTGCAAAACCAAGAGGAGATTCATGTAAAGGTGATTGCTCAGGGTGTGGAGGTGTAGCCCACAGTGGGAGCACGTGTGGTGCTCGGGATGCTCAGAGTGGTCTGTGCTTCTCTGGAGAAGAGAAGGCTGAGAGGGAATCTGATTTGAGATGTATATAAAGTACATGAAGGGGGAAGGTAGGGAGGAAGGGGCCAAGCTCCTCTCAGTGGTGGCCAGTGACAGGACAAGGGGCAATGGGTGTAAGTTGCACCACAGGCAGCTCCATCTCCATGTGAGGAGGAACTTAGGCTGTGTGACTGTGTCCGTAGCTACTCTGTTTGGAAGTGTGATACTATTGGAGGCTAAAGCAACTTAAAGTGAATGAAGAAGGAGGCCACTCGTACCTGGGTTTCACCAGAGAATTACAGTTTGGACCTTGTGACTCAGAAACGCTTGGAAGGGTTTAGGTGTGAACATTGCTGTGTATGCTGAAGGGTTGAAGGGTGATGGCTGAAGAGGGATTGGAGAGCAGTGGGACCGGTGGGTCCCTGGACCACAGTGCTGGGCTGCATCTTGCTAAATAGCAAATGCTCAAAAAAGAATATATTAATGGAGCACATATGTTGAAAGGTGGAGGAAGGGACACGAATAAAACCTGCGGTGATGGTTAATAGGATAAGGGAATAACTTTGTTTTGCGCAGTTTTGAACAGTTTTTTGGATGATTGTTGTTTGCAGTCTGGGAACTCTCAAGTCCAGAGTCCAGTTCTCATGGGAAGCTGATTTGTGCTTCAGATAAGAGGTAGCTATAGCACACACTATCAGGAAGA
>JAUBOD010000337.1:251058-265570 GCA_032353885.1 Nothura maculosa
ACTCAGATTCTGCTGCCTGCAATATCAGACTCGCTCCCACAGCAGCTACTTCTGATTCTGCAAGAAGCGGGTGCTGGGCAGCAGGTAGCAGGAATGAGGAGAAGCCGGGTGGGTCTTCAGGTGCAGAGACCTGATTTTCAGGAGTCCTTGTAACAGGACGATGGGAGGACAGCAGTGTTGCAGTATTAAAAGACAGAGCAGAATTGTCTCCTGTATAGGTGATTTGTGTATTTATTTATTTTTGCTGCGATTCATGCTTTCCACATTCACCTGCTTCATCTTTTCCTTCCTTTGGACGTGCTCCAAAGTCCTTCAATGCAGTTGTTGCTCTGTTGCAGGACTTGGGCTCTAGGACTTAACCCTATGGCTTTTGGAGATGCTTCTTGTGTCTGGAGGAGAGCCGCTTCCAAGCGATGCGCCCGAGCCATGACGATCAGTAGGTGGAGAATCCATGCCCTTCCTAAAACACTTCCCATCGAGCCCACACATCCTTTGAATGCCTAAAGGGCAGAGTTGAGTGGCAGAGCAGTGGCGAGGGGAGAGCCCGCCCTGCCTTTGCTGCCGGCCCCTGGGAGGCGTGTGACTCTGCGCCGCCTTCCCGTCGCGTCAGGTGTGACCCGCTTGATCTGAAGTAACTCGAACAGAAATAGGAGGAAGGCAGGGGAAATCCTGGCGCCGGATGGGAAAAGAGGGAGGAAATGTTAATGAGTGCAGCCGTGCTGGTGTCTTTCTTGGAGAAAGAGGCAGCTGGAGCTGCCCTTGCTTTGCGCTCGCTCAAAGGTGTAGCTGCCCCACCGAGAGCAGAAGGTTCAGACCCGAGTTGCGTGACCTGGAGGTGCCCGATCTCGCTGTCATCTTTTGTGGTCTCTGCCTTCAAGCTAGTCTGCGTGCCCATTCCCACAGCAGCTGCGTGCCTCTGGATAAAAGCCGTGGAAGTGCAGCGGAAAGCCTGCGCATGACGCGAAGCAGCGGAACAGGGGAAGGGATCGGGATGGGGATGCTGCCCTGAGGGGACAGCTGCAGTTTCTGGGCCTGCTTCTGTGGAGACCTTGGCCTCCTGGTGCTGCTGCTTCAACAGTTTTCATCAGCAGGGAAACCTTAAAAAATCACCCCCCCTCAGAGGAGCCCATTAGTTCCATTATCTTCCCGCTAACAAATCCTGGGATACAGGGAGTCCTTGCTGCACATGAAGACACCCGCAGCTTTGCTCCCAAGCCCACAAAACTGCATCTCCACAAGGGCCTTTCGCTTCCCTTCTGGAAAAGGGGGCTGGGAGGCGGCCGCAGCGCTCGCTCTCCCGCCGGCTGCTGCTAAACGCTGCCGCAGAGCCACAGGAACGGGGTAATTGCTGAATTACGGCTCGAGCAGCGGCGCTGACCTCACACGCACAGGGTGACTCTCCATCTCCATTTGTCAGGCCGCCCAGGGTCGCGAGAAGGGATTTTTTCTTTCCTGGGGATCCGTGGGTGAGGGGAAGGGGCTGCGCGGGGCCGGCCTGGCAGGAAAGGCTGGCAGGAAAACCTGTTGGGTTTGTGCATTGGCAGCGCCCGGGTGCGTGAAGGGAGTCACCACCGCAGCAGGGCCCAACCCGGGGGCTCCTCAAGGGCTCTGTTTTGCCCGTGTGGAAGGTTGCCAAGTGCAGAGGCCGTTTCCCTTCTTGCATCTCCCTTGTTTGTGTGGCTCTCCTGCAGAAGTGCTTGGATTAAGTGTGGGGGGAAAGGATGGCTAAGGGAAAACAAGTCCAGTTTGGGAGATTCTTATTGTGGTCATACTGTAGTGGCTCCGTACAGTTAAGGCTGAGTTGGTTTTCTTGCACTAAAAGCAGGGACTTAAATCCTTACTATGACGCCAGTACAGGGCATGTGCTCAACTTGCAGAACTTGCTCTCATCTCACAGAAGGTGTTTGCTGGAGATTTGCATGCAAACCTGTCAAGTTTTGTTGCATTGGTTTAAAAATTGATCCTTTAAGGGTCTATTTTAGCAAGGAAGCATTTTGGGCCTTAACAATTTCTTGGTTTATTTTTCGTCTTTTATGAATTGAAAGGTGATTTGCTTATAAATTGCTTTTAAAAAATGATAGTGGATGGTGATAGTAGATAGTGCTGATGGCTTTACCCTGAATTAGGATCACTTGTATGCATGTGTCAGCACAGCCCTGATGCTCCAAGTGCAGGAGCCCCTGGATGCTCCACCTTTGCCCATGTGGAGTTAACTTTTTCCTTAGCCCTAACACACTTAGTCTTTTAGTCAAAATTTGTATGTAACTGATCATCCAAGTCAGGAAGTTGCTTTTGTTTCTCTCTCTTGCTCTTTGTCTCTCTCAGCATTCAGGGGCAAAGACAAACTTCAGGATGTGAGCAAGGTGTCATAGTGCCCATTTTTCTTCCCGAGGCTGCAGGCAGCCCAAAATAAGATCCTGGAGGAATGGACTTCTCCGTGAAGCTCCGTGGGGCAGCGCCGTAGGGCCTGCTACGTGGCCTTGTTTTCTCCCTGCATGTTAAGAGCTGCTGTCTGTATAGGGGGAGTGAGGCCCACATAGAGCAGCAATTGATGGGCAGGGTGGGTTTCTAGCATGTTCTTACAAACCTCATCCTTCAAAATCAGCCATACGGGTCTGAGCTTTAAAATGCTCTAAAAAAGAGACTCCCGCTTCCCTCATTACATCTATGGGTAATCATTAGTGGAAAGGGAAGTGGGAAATGCTGCTGTGGAAGGGCCTGGAGATCCCGGCACTTCAGTGTACAAATTCCCTCTTTTTTTTTGTTGTTCCGTGGGTACATTCCCATGTGAATGTTAGCTGTCTGATTCTTGCATTTTTTGGAAGCTTTTACATAACCTTTGCCATTTATGCTGTGACTTAATTTTGTGCATTAGAAATAGCTTGGTATACTGATTTATATATATATATATATATGTAATATATATATAAAAGCTATGCGTTGTGTATTTCATATACAGTAGAGATTTACCCTAAGCTCTAAGCGCTCCTACCTTATAAATCTACATAAAGGATTGACCTCAATTGACATTTCACTTCCGAATCAGAGAGGAGATAATGAAAAATCAAATTATAAGGACGTTACCGGGTCCCCCCGCCCCATGACAGCCTTTATCAGCGGCCTCGTGCCCAGAGGCTCCCTTGGCATGGCTGGCACTCCACAAGTGAGGGCTGTTGGTGCCCAGAGGGAAGCGTTTGTCCCGGCCGAGGTGCCCTCAGAGCAAAGGGGGACACGGGAGCATGGGCTGCCCCTCGCTTGCTGCCCGCTCCCGCCTTTGCCGCGGCCTTTCCGGGCGTTCATCCCTGGAAGGAGCATCCTGCGAGCCAGCAGGCAGCATGGCTTTGGGAAGGGCCGGATCCCGCCTCAGCGTGGAGCTTCCCTCAGGAGACAGGCGGCCCCGTCAGGAGACGCGGATCTGCCGCAGGTGCCCAGTGGGGCCCGGCTCGCTGCAGGCGGCACCGGGAGCTTCCCGGGCGGCCAGTGCGCTGCCTTGTCCCGCGGGATGCTCCCGGAGGAGGCTGCAGTGTCACACCTTGGAAACGCGGATCCTCACACCCCTCATGCAGAGCGCGCGCAAGGCACGCGCTCTGCATGAGGGGTGTGAGGATCCGCGTTTCCTAGGTGCAGAATTCAGGCACCCGGAGCTCCCAAATTCCGCCCGTTGCGCGTGACTCAGGCGGACCCGGAGTGTTTTGTTAATAGCTGGAGCGGTTTGGGAGGAGAGGAGCCCCGAGGACGCCCCTGGCTAACGGCGGCTGCCACGGGAGCTTCCATAAAGCGGGAGCAGCCTCCATGTTGGGGCCCCGCCGCCCCCCCGGCCGAGGCCGGCACCAAAGGATCGCCCAAATGCACCTAGACACTGAAAAGGTAGTTTTTTCTTTTTCTTTTTTTAATATATATTTTTATTTCTCCAGGAGGAGGATTAAATGCCCTGAGAGCCGAACGCAGGCTCATGCACGAAAATTGCCTGCCTGGCTCTGGTGTGTGCAAGCGGGAGAAGTGGCCAAGCAGAGTAAATGAGCTTCTTAAAATAACTTGTGAGGGGGAAAAAAAAAGAGCATATTTTAAAAAACTCTTTAACAATGTATTACAAGTATTTTTTTAATAAGATCAGGAGGGAAACTCCCACCCCCGCCGCGCCTCCCTTCCCCACGCTCGGGGCCCGTCCCCGCTGAGGGGAGGCGGCTCCAACGGCCCCAACGGCCGCCGCGGCGGGCGCGGCCCCTTTCAGGGGGCGCCTGGGGGGGGCGGTTCCCTCGCGGGCGCGCGCGCGCTGCTCTCCCCGCGTGTTCACGGACACGCGCACGCGCCGCCTCCCCCCCCCGCGCGGGACCCGCCGCCTCCTGCCTTCCAGCTGCCGCCCGCCCCGGCGGGAGCGGCTCCCGGAGGGAAGCGGGAGGGAGCCGGGAGGGAGCCGCGAAGCCCGCGCCGCGGCGGGAGGGCTGGGCGGCCGCCCCCCGCCCCGCCGCCAGGGGGCGGCCGTTGGAGCCGTTGCGGCCGTTGGAGCCGTTGCGCGGGGCAGCCGCCCGTCGGGGGCTCCCGGGGGCAGGAGCGCCCAGTGCTGCTGCTGCTGCTGCACGGCGGAAAACGGGAGAGCGGCGGCAACAAAAGGAGCGGTCCCGACACCCTCGCCCGTTTCGCCCGCGGGAACAGGTCGCCGTGGGGAGGGGGTAGCGCGGGAGCAGCGTGGCCGGACGCGTGAACGCCCCGCGTGGTGCGGGCCGGCGTTTGGGCGCGTTGGCCGTCCCAACGCCGTGCGGGGAACGCTGCGAGCGGAGCAGCCATCCCTGCTCACAGCCTGCCAGGAAGCAAGGAAGCTCCCTTAGCCCCGCTCCGGACATCTTGCCTCTTGGATTTCCTTTTTTTTTTGGCCTTTTTTGTGTTTTTTTTTTCCCTGGTGTTCCCCATGTTTGTGGTGCGGCCGTAAGGCTTTTTGCGTGACGCGGAGCCCCGGTCAGCAGTGGCCTGTGTGGGGAGAAGCCTCCTGGCCCTGCTCCCATGCACAGCCGGCCCTGCTCGCACACATCTGGCTGCTGCTCCAAAGCTCCTCCTGACCCCGACTGTCCCAGCGCGCCCTCATTCCCTCCGACCTGCCTTGGCACAGCCCGGTGGAAGGCAGGGGTGTTTTCCGGGCTGTTGTTGGCTTTAAAGGTGAAGTGGTTCTTGTAGCTTGACAGCAAATGGGAAACGAATGTGAGGAAGCTGAAGTATGAATAACTTCCCTGGAAGTTAAATGTTTCTAGGAGGTACTGGAAGGAAGAGGGTTTTATTAAGAATGGTTTTGATGTTGTCAGCATGTTTGAAAATGTTTTATATGTAGAAAATTGTAGGTGAATTATTTTTTATTTGTAGTACACCGAATCCTAGTCTTTTATTTTTAAATCTCTTGAATTCTGATATGTATTTGCTATTATATGTGTGAGAGAGATTATGTAGCATATACTAGATATACACTTTCTTTCTTTACATGCGCATACAGAGGCAGGTTCAGTGTGCGGGCCCAAGGCTTTTTCTAAGGTGCCAATCCCAAACCTTACAAGAAATATGGATTATAACATTCCGTAACATTCTGGTTGGGATATTTTATTTGTTCACAACAGCCCTTTCCAGAGTTTGGTGAAATAATGGTGTTAGTTCCCTAAACCTGAAACAGGGCTAAGGCAAAGACCTTAAAGGTAATTGTCAGTGTGGTGGGAAATATTGGATCCCTACTTAGAATTTCTGAGACCAGAAGTAGTGTTTCGTGGTTGTATTTTTTGTAGAATTGTTGTAGAATTGTGGTGACTGGAGAGCCCCTCTGCCCCATGAGCATGGGATTCACACCCCACACTGCTCTCTTGCAGTCCAGGTCCAGGAAGCAGAGCGGGGAGAATATGTGGAACCTCTATATGGCAAACCTGGCTTGAGAAGCACCTCTTGTTGGATTTAGACAGAGCAAGGATCAAGGGTGATCCTAGAAGGCCGTGTTTAGCTGCCATCCTCAGGAAACCGCTGGTATGGGGCAGCTTCTTGCATCGCTTCCCATTTCTGCAGCAAGGGAAGCAAGGTCCTGTTTTCTGCTCGGCACTCCGTGCCTTCCTGCAGAGCACAGGCAGTTGTACACGTGAACTGTGGTAGGAGTCCTATATACAACACAGCTAGGGGCTAAGTATCCTGGTGCTTATCTGAATGTTGAGTTAGGGATAAGCACCAAACTTGTCAATGAGTCACTTGGTATCTTTAATGTCATCTTGGAGTTTTGTGTGTGTGTGTGTAATTGTTTTCCTTAATATGTTTCAAGGCACTGTTAAAATTCTACAACTAGGATAGGGGAAGAGCAGCTGAGTTGTTTTTCTCTGTATGAGATCAGAGTGACCCCACTCTAGTCAGGACTTTGGATCCAGAGAGAGCCCGTGCTCCTTGAAGCAGTTAGGCTGTTAATGCGGGCCGGCTGGGTGGGCTGGCGTTGGTGACTGACAAGAACGCTGTGCCGTGCACCCCCAGGGCTGGTGTGCAGCCAGCACAGCCGTGATGCAGGAGAAATAACCGGGCTGCTCGGGGGGATGGGTCTGTGTGAGGTGCACCCCTTCTCCTGTGCCCTCCCAATCCCCCTCTGTGCCTGTGCAGGCTCTCCTCCAAGCCCTGCCCTCCCGCGGTGGGTCCTGCTCCCTCCACAGGCGCTCACCTCGCTCTCTGTATCTCATCTCTCTGCTTCCCCTGCTCGTGTCAGAGAGGCCACTTCCGATAGCGGGAGCTACGAGCGCGTTTCCTGCCAGGGCCCTGCGCTTCCCTTGCTCCGCTGCTGCCGAGTGCCCTTCAGTGTTGCCTTTGGAAGAGCTGACCAAGTCCAGCTGAAACTTCCACCGTGAGGAAGGTGATTAGCATGGACACTGGAAGCTGCTGCAAACTGATTTGTACAGGATGGGTTGTGTAAAAGCCTTTGCTGGCCTGTGAGGTGTTTATCCTTTCTCACATGTGCTGTGACTCATTTTCTTTTCTTATTATTGGTAGGTTCCTCCCTTGTGATAAGGCAGTTGCATTGGAGCTGCCCAGGGACAGATTTCCAGTGCCTTGGGATAGCCTTGTCTTTATACAGTTTGTGAATGTGAATGTCACCACTGCTCGAGTCCAGCTGGAATTTCAGAAGTTGTGATCATTTTTTTTAAGTAAGCTACTAGAAATCTTATACAAAAATAGCTGGCACAACTTTTATTTTCCCTGGAAATCCAGAGACAATACTGTTGTTGTTGTAAGAGATTGCAAAAACAGCCTTCTGAATGTCAAAGAAATCAAGAAATGTATAAATATTTATGGATATATAAAAGATTATGGGAATAATTTAATTGTACAGCTTTTCTTGGTGTGTTGGAATCTCTTTTGTTTGTCCCTTTTAAATAGCTTTTCTTTTTTGGTGTATCCTGTGTTGTTGTTTGATATTAACTGTTATTTTTAGGTCAGGAAGTGTGGTCAAGAAGAGGATACTTAGGTTGATACAGTTTTCTAAAACAGCTAAGTTCTTGTTCCTATGCCAATAAAAGATCCATATGTCATGGTCGAAGAACTAGAAAAGGCATCTCCCTTTTTCTCCCAAGTTGTAAGGAAATGTGTAATTAAAATGCCTTTTTTTCTGATAAGCAGCTTTATTTTGATATTTGCATTGCCACTAACACAGTATATAGAATTAACCCACATCTTACATTTTCTGCTCGTGTTTAATGTCATTCAGATTGCTCCCTTTGCAAGGATTATTCTCTGGATACTGGCGGGTTTTGTGGGAGCGCCGCTGATAGCGATGTGCCGGAATGCACTGGGCAGATGAGCAGAGACCTCGCAGGGGATGTGCTGGCTTTTCCCCCGGGAAGGGAGAGCAAGGGAAGAGGGCTCTCTACATGCTCTAGGTGCCTGCTTGAGCAGGAAGGTTGGATCAGATGATCTCTAGAGGTCCCTTCCAACCTTGAAGGTTCTGTGATTCTGTGAGGGCTTCTTTGGGACGAGGACAAGATGAGAGTGCTTGTGTGAAACGAGCAGCTGAACCCACCACTCTTGAAGTGGACAAGTGGAAATGGGCATAAGCTGAAACACAGGCAGTTCCATCTCCATGTGAGGAGGAACTTCTTTCCTGTGAGGGTGCCAGACCCCTGGCACAGGCTGCACAGGGAGGCTGTGGAGTCTCCTTCTCTGGAGGTCTTCAAACCTGCCTGGATACCGCCCTGTGCTCTGGGTGTCCCTGCTGGAGCAGGGGGCTGGACTGGATGGTCCCTAGAGGTCTCTTCCAACCTTGAAGATTCTGTGATTCTGTGATGCTGTGAAGTGCCACTGAGGTGCTGCGGGCAGGTTTGCCCCATGGCATCGGGGAGGGAAAGCAGCTGTGGAGACGCTACCTGCCGGGTTGCTCCGATGCTGCTCTTGGGGAGAGAACTCATCCAAGGCAGCGATGACTTTTTGCATGGTGTGTAAAAGCAGAGCACATGGAATGCTCGAGCACAGAATGAGCCTTTTCCCTAGGTGCAATCACGGGAAGTGGCTCTAGGGCACGTGTGCTGAGGAATAATGAAGGCATCTATTAAGGGGAGGGGAAGGAGACGGGGTGAGGATCACGATCCTCTAATTTAGCTGATGTTAAAAGCAATGGTGACAATCTGCTTCACACAGAGAAGGACGCACAGTAAAAGCTTTTGGGTGAGAAAATATGTAAGACCACAGTGCACTAGTTGTGGATGGGATTAGCAAATAGAGGGACTTTTTGTTTTCCTTCCTGTTAGTGATCATTGAGGACTGTCCGTGAAAACCAAACCTTGAGAAAGCAAATGGTCACTTCCAGTTGGAAGCTGTATGGCCAGATGCCTGTTGGGTGCCCTGGCTCTGTTTGCTTCTGAACAGAATCGTGGCTTAGGGAAGTACCCAGGGTGATCAAGGAAGGAGAGGTGAAGATATCTTTGTTCTTGTACATACCAGTTTGCATTCCAGCGTGGGAAGCTCCTAGAGTTTGTGCCCTCCTAACATAAGGATTTATCCCAAACTGTTGGTCAGCGGTTTCATCTGTGTTGAAACAGTTCTCTCCAGCAGCAAGGATAATGCAATATAGAAGCTGAACAGTTATGTGAGGAAAATGTCCCTAACCTTTGTCTGTAGTTTCAGCACAAGGGTGCTGACATTTTGAACAGTGCCTTTGAACTTGGCTAGAAACATCGTGGAAAATCAAAAGGTTTCTCTTTCTTTCCTACTTTGCAGCAAAAGCTCTTCTGATGACAGAAAGCAGCTCGCACCAAGACCAGTGTGAGGCTATTAATGGAGAACAAAGCCAGAATTGCTGTGCCAGTGCCAGGAAGCTGATGCCCCACTACCTTCTGAGAAATTGGCACTATGGATTGGTTGTGTGTGTTACAAGTCAAGGCTCAACCTTGTCTCTCAATATTGAATTAGTCATCAATGGGCACGCTACTCATTAGTAAAAGTTAAGTGGTTTGTGCTCTGTGCATAAATCATAGTAAGATTTATTTATTTGACTTGTCTTAAAAAAAGCACGCATTACTTTGTGTCCTTTGTGGTTTCCAGGAAGCAATGCTAATTTCCAAAGCAACGGGATGGTGCTTGTTATCAATAAAGAGATCTCAAAACAAACACAACACTCAGCTCAGGGTGTGATTTTTATTACAGGAGGGAGTGCAAAGGTATTGCCAGCAATCTGTTCACCCGCTGGTGCTGTGTGAGGCTGTATCCAACCATATATGACCAGTGACATAGTGCTGTGTTAGGCTCTATCCAACTGTGTATGACTCATGACAGCCCTGAGCCTCTTGGGCAGAGGTTCATGGTCTTTTCACATTGACTAAGAAATGCTGTAGTTAAAGGTAGCAGAAACATTGAAGTATTAGTGTGCATTGACAGAACTCACCATTGCTGAGGCAAATGTAAAACCCTTAATTGCAAATTCATGTCAGGTTTAAATCAAGGCCATCATCTAGCTGAGGTTACTGTGTCCTGCTCATCCCTGGCTGCAGACATTGCTGGGACCTTGGCCAAGGGGACCCCTTTGCTTGTTTCCTTGTGACAGCCTCCTGCAACAGGGGAGACTTGCCATGCTTGTGACACCTGTAGAACTGGCTACTCACTGAGCTGCAGCTTAATCTCATTTTTCTTGGACTCCAGTTGCGGAAGAATACTAAAGATGTCGCCAGTTGTATTTACAAACCCTTGTGTTATCAAGCGTTCTGTTTTTATATGATGCACCACACTTCCTATTTTTCAGTTTTCACTTTTGCTTAGTGCAAAAATGAGCTGCTAGCAGCTGTTGGCAGCACTGTGGCACTGCTGACAGCTTGGTCAGAGTTTACAAACTTCTGCTTTTTCATCCATTCTAAGCGTGGATGGCTGGTAGGGCAGAAAAGGTTAACCTTTATGCAGTCTTGAAGTCTAGAGATGTTTAAGATTTCATAGCACTTGGCTGCAGTATCAAAATACTTAGTCCCTCTAAGTAGTAGACGTGACTCTGATACATTTCTGTAGGTTTGTTGTGTTTTTGCTTAACCAAAGAGGTGACATTTAACTTGGATCACGTTCCAAGATGGCAGGTGATTTGTTGCACTGAGTTCATTGTTGAGCTAGTTTAATCATTAGTTTCAATCATTATTTTTTGTTTTGGTTTCATATATAATCACTTGGAAATGTATTCTTTGTGATCTTTTTATAGTAAATTTAACAGCATAGTGAGTTATTCGAGCAATATGCAATAAAAGTTTTGGTGGGTCTGTGTCAGATATTAGTTGCTTAGCTTACACGTTTGACCAACGTGTAAGTGTTTTCTTACTTTAGGCCATCCTGGGAGTCTTGTTGATCTTGTTGAATCAAGTTTAGTCCCTTGTGGGAAGCTACTGCAGTTTCATAGGGGTGATGTGTATTGTACAGGGGGGCACTGCTGAATAAAGCACAGGCAGTTTCACAACTTGCCATTTTATGAAAGGACTGTCTTATTGCAGCTGGAAGAAACCTTCCATTTCCTCATGTGCCTCCTGGCTGAAGTCGGTGCTGCTGAAGCCCTGAGCTGGACACCCCTGCTTGGTGAGAATGAGGTACCTTTGAGCAGCCAGCCTATCTATGCAAGCAAGAGCAGCCCTTTCAGTTGCAAGAGAAGCCTTTCGGCTGGGACGCAGGGAAATCTGGTGGCACTGGGGCTACCACCTTCTGTTATGTTGTTCATTTGCCTGCATCACTGCCTCTTGCTGCCTTCCCTCCCCTTCTCTGAGAAATGATGTCTTATAAAACGTGAAGTCTGGAAAACTTTTAATTCTCTTGTGTCCGAATCTAAGGTATTTTTCTGTATTTAAAAACGGAATTGAAATCCTCTTGTCATTTTTACTCTGATCACTGAGGTCAAACTCGAATGCTTTTCATTCTGTCACATCATACTGCGTTTCAGAGTTGTTTGCACGGAGCGTGCCACTTCTTGTAAAGAGCGCAGATTTTGCATGAGGAGCTCCATAAATAGTGCCCTTCGTTAGCTGACATCTCAATTATCTGACTTTGGCTCCTGGCAAATTGAGACAAATGGCTTGCAAAGATGCCACCTAGTGAACGATAAACTACTGTCTGCTGCCTCACAGTTGTCTGCACAGTTGTGGTAGAAGATCTTTATCGTTTGTTCTTCTGCAATGTGTTTTATCATTTTCTGTGCAAGTGTGAAGAAATCATCTTGGTTCCTGTGCCTTTCCTGTTCCTCTACCCCTTTCTATCACTCACATAGCAGGCAGACCCTCAGGAGTATTTTCTTCTTCATATCACTTACACAAGTATATCTGCCTATATTTCTTCTGCTTGTAAGCTGTTTTTATTTCTAAAGAAAATCATCTCTATTTCCCAGGTTTTTATCAGGGAAAAATATCTTCACACATTCTGCTTTTTTTTTTTTCTTCCAGATATCTCGCTCATCTCTTCATTTGTTCTCCCTTTAGATTCATCTTGGCTTCTCTTTCATCTTTCAGGTGTCCTGCTGCTCTGCTTTTGGGAAGTGCTCCTATATACTTCACCTACACAGCATGCCTAAAACTCTCCTTATTGAACTGCAGATCTTTACAGAATGCTGCAGAGAGCCCCAGCCTGCAAGGGGAGGGGTGGCCACTGCTAATTTTGCTTCACAATTAGGGAGACGACTCGTGAACAGGTTGTGAGCAAGAAGGGACCACTGCTTTAGTGCTCTGAGTTTTTTCAGGTCTGAGCTGGTGCCTCTGAAGGTCAAGGCTGAGGAGTCTCTCCCCATCCCAGGGCTTCACCAGGCCCCTCCATGTGTTGCCCAACCTGGTGGGACTGAGTGAGCCGATAGACTCGTGGTTCCTCTGCGGTGCATGGAGGAGAACAGGCTGGGGAGGCTGGTCAGGCTGCCTGCTGAACTGCGGATGTTTTTGGACTTGGGGAACTGAAATGCAGGATGTTGCTATTTTAAGTGGAAATTCAGTTCCCGTTTGTTTGAGTCTGGCAGTGTCTCTCTTGAGAACCAAAAGGAAGGGCTTGATGTCATTTCAACCTTGATTGGCGCAGAAATCCTGAATGCAAGAAATCACCTTCTCTTTAGGTCCTCCTAAAACATAGCATGGGTTTTGGCTTCTGATTGCTGTGGCTTGGATCACTGGAAACTAAAAGAGGTTGTCAGAGATTTTTCACATGGGTAGAGCTCAGGACTTGGGAGAAGAACTGGAGGACACAGCAAAGGCAGCTGGCCAACACCGTGTGTGAGCTCTGCCTCCTGTGTGCTCCCGGGCACGGAGTTGTAGCCCAAGTGCTCCCTCCTGGGAGCTGAGGCAGCTCCTGTCACTCCATCCGGGATGCAGTGTCTTGGGAAAGCTCTAGCTGGTATCTCACTCTGGGAACTTAGGCCAAACTGGAGCTTGTCAATGCTCCTCCAGTTTTAAAACCCTCTTGGAAGTGAAGGTCTCTCATTCCTTGAGGTCGTTAATTTGCTACCAGAATTGTCTTCCCAAAGGTCTCTGGGGAGCTGTGTCTTTTACCTGCAGCATCAGACCTGCTGCCTTGGCCTTTTTTTCAGAATCTAGAGATTTTTTTCTCTTGAGAGAAAAAGAAAATAGAGTTGTAAATGGAAGTGCCTCCTCACACAGATCTGATGCACGTAAAAACAAAACAAAATGGGGAAACTCATGGCTTGTGATGTGAGAACACCTATGTACAAAAAGAGAAAAAGAGAAGATGGTGAGAATTAGGAGCAAGAACCTTAGGAGATTTCAGTATCCATCAACAAAAAAATAACATACTGGTTGGCAGTAAGGTTTTTGGCCTTTTTGACTGTGTGTGCCCTTCCTCCAAATGCTTCTGCCCTTCCTTTGATTATTGTGCACATAATGGAAGTTATGTTGCTTTAATCCCACACCTATATATATTTTCTGTTATTTCGGTGCATATTGCAGCTTAGTGGAGATGGTTTGATGCAATGTGTCAATCTTGTATTGGAGCACCGTGGTGTGATCCAGATTATCCGTGCCCTAAGCCCTCCTGTTCAAGCCCCCGAGCTCCGGTAAGGCCTGCCAAGACCTCGTGTGTGGAGCTCCAGAGCAAGCAGGGCTTTCTGCCTTGCCTTATAAATAATTAAACTGCCCGAATGTCCACACTGTGCCTGACCTTTTTGCCGAACACTCGGTTCTGCAGATCAAAATGCTTGGATTTACATAAAAGACAGGCACAAGGAAAAGGGAAAAAGAGAGGCTGCTGATGATTCCTGTTGTACGGCAAGTCAGGGCCCGCTTTGTGACCGCTTCGAATGCATCCGTTGAAGCCTGACATTGGGTTGTAGTCTTCATGTTTGACAAGTCTGATCACACACGCGAGCTGTTCCTAGGGTAAATAGTCTGCAGCTGCTGTCTTAAAGATAATGCAGTTTCATGGAACGGAGGGAAATGTGTATTGGTTATTTTAAGAGCCCGTGATTTGTGTATAGCTGACATTACATGGTAGAGGGCTGTAACACATGCCAGCAATTTTGGCTGCATCCATCTACTGCTGCCATCAGCCCCTTCCTGCAGCAGCCACTGCTCGTGACAGCAGCAGACCCTAGGGTGCCTGTGGCACCTTGGTCTCGTTTATTGAGGTAACGGCACCTTCAGAAGATGAGTGTGCAGGGGAACGTGTCCTGTCCTCCCCGTGCTCCCCTTCTGTGAAAGAGCTGTCTGGTGAGGAAATGTTGGACTGCAGGCTCCCCTTAAATCCTCCCTTAACTCCTCCTGGGACATAAATGATGTTGCACTGTATCACTGAAAAACCCTTGCTCCCTCCCCCTTCTCTTAAGTTCTCTTTGAACTGCTCTTCGACTCTAGTCCATCCTCCTCCCCTAATGTTATCATGGAACCTGAACCACGTGGCAGCTGCTCTAGACTGTGATTTTAAACAGCAGCCACTTTTCATGACAGTGACTTTTCTATCCTGCTTCATTTTTATGCTGATAGGTTCTTTGGTAGGAGCTGTCAAGATTTTAGCCTTATGTCTATATGGTAATATTTATCTTTATATTTAGCTGTGAGTAGTGTGATCTTCC
>JAUBOD010000337.1:302427-318427 GCA_032353885.1 Nothura maculosa
CAGCTGCAGCATTTAGTGATCTCCCTCTTGCCCAGCTTCCACTCCGCTCACGTCCACTTCCAGGGGCTGAGCTCGGCTCCGCTCGCTGGATCCGCTGTGTGAGGTGGCCGCAGTGTCCTGGGAGCAGCGGGAGCTGCTCCCAGGCTGAGGATGGAGGGAGAAGGACCGTGTCCAGCTGCACCAGCCTTCTCTCATTAATGCAGTCAGGAGCTGCATCTGCTACATTCGTGTCACTACAAAAGGGTGCTGTTCTTGAAACTGCAAGAAAACATAACTCTACCCGCTCCTGAAAAATGACAGTTTTATAGCAACACAGTGTTGACAAGAGATATCTTCATTAAATTCTTTACTCTCAAGGAATTTGTTTGTTTTTGAGACCGTGCAGAAGGAATCCGTGATTCACCTGCCAGGCATTCTGCAAGGTATTTCTGAAAATAATTTAAAAGGAAAAGGGGGGTTACCTGAAGGAGCCTAGTGAGGCAGCAAAGGTGTCAGAAGTGCTGGAGCTGAGCAGATCTGCCGAAGCTGGGATGCGGTAGTAGGGAAAAACAGTGCTTCGTTTTGCTTTGGATTCAGTTGTTGGTATTTCTCTGATTATTATCTTTAAATGGTCCTTCCTTGCAGATACAATGCCAGAATCTTACTTTGTTTCACTCCACCTTCAGCTGTATTTCATTTTAGCTTTTTTTTTTCCTCCTTCAATTGCCAGCCTTTTTTCCAGCTAGCTAAATGCTGCCAGGGTGATGAGCCAGAAGCAGTAAGAGGTCCCCTGAAGCAGCTCACGTATTTTGCCCAGGTCAGTAAGTGTGTGTTTGTGTGTGTGACTTGTCTGCCTGTGGTCTGCTTAAAAATACATCCCCAAGTGCTGCTGATGGCCCAAAATGTGTTGTGGGAGCTCCTGGTAGGTTCTAGATGCCTTGGAGCCAGCCGGGAGAGCCTTCTGAGTATTGTGTCCTCCATGCCATGGGCTTCCCAGTGGTGGCTGCAGACTCCCCTCTCACAGGCACCACTGGTTTGGGGCCTGGAGGAGCCCATCCAGGGGAACTCCTCACAAGGGACTTCTCTTCCCTGGCAGGGCTGTGCTTTTGACTCCAACACGTGTCTGAAGAGCTTGAAGTTAGACGTTACCTCTACAGACCTTGAAAGGAAGTTTAAAAATGTATGACCTGTTTTGTGGCTTGCTTTTAATCTGCTATATTGCTTCAACAGCCAAAAAAAGCAAGAGGTATTAAATATACAAATCTATGGTTTAAAAATTGTATTCGTTTTCCTCTTATAGGCCGATCAACGATCCTTTCTGTGTTTGGAATGGACTGTTTCCCTTCTACTTGGCACAGTGACCTTCATTCTGACTCCTTCTCCCTCTTCCTGATCCCCCCTCCCAAAAGGAAAAGGAAAAAGAAGTGCAAGAAGCTCTGAAAACAGAGAAATACGAAGTATGAGGGCTGGTGTTGGTGGTGGGCACAATGTGACCATCCGTGCCGGGGACTGGGGCTTCAGAAGGGCACCAGGGAGCAGAGCAGTCCCTCCTTGCAGGGGGCGCACGGTGGAGCCGGGCTCCGGAGCAGGGAGCAGCCGCTCCGGCCAGGCCCGCGTCCCGGCTCCAGCGCCCGCTTGGAGCGCAGGCGCCTCCGAGCTCAGCCCTTCCTGGGCTGTTCCTTCTTCCTTCACAAAGCAGGAGGGCAAACTCCCTTCAAATCATTGCCAGGTCAGGGCTTGGTGCTTTGAATATTGAAGAAGTGCTTGGAATACCCATTCCCGTATGCCCATCTCAGTCCTTGTCAAGAGGCTATCATTGCAGTCATTGAATAGATACATGCAGTCTCTTCCCTTTATTTTTTTGAAAATTAGGTTGTGAGCTAATCTCAGGGAGTCCTTGCATGGCCTTGTTGTGCTCTGGAAGGAAATTCTTTAGAAGAGAAACTGCAATTCATTTTTATTCTCTTTTCTTTGTTAAATTAGTGCTTCCAGCTGAGTTGACTGTCACTTGCAATTGAAAAGCGATGTGGATTATGTGGATTTGTTGGTCACTGAATTGCATTTTAGTTTCAGTATCTTGAGGAATTACAGGAGAAATCCAAATTACCATGAAGATTGGTTGCGGTGTTCCCCATGGTTCAAGGGAAGGACGGCATAACATTGTGTCTACATGTTTTATTAGATCGTGTGTGTTGCTGAGTTAATGCTGTCCAAAGCAACCCCCCTGTTATCAACCTAAACATCTAAAATTCTTCAGTTTGTGCCGTGATTTGTTGTCCCAGACTCTGAAGAGAAAATGTTGGAGGCAGATTACGTGTTTAGGGCTTTTTATGTCATTTAGAACAGCAGCCTTTCTGATACTGAAAGGGAAAAATGCTATAAAAGGAGCGAGTTGAATGAGTGGCACAATTCTGAAGTATGAAGTTTGCCAATGTGTCAGCAATGGCTACTCCAAAGCCATTTAACTAGTAGTGACTGAATGTGCAATGGGTGACATGCTGAAAACTGAACTACACGGAAATAAAATAACACAATGAATACCTGTTGGAAAACAATGTGGGGCCGAGTGCAGGCGCCAGCTGTACTCAGCTGCAGGGGCGGGTGCTGCAACGTGGGCCCTTCGGAGCAGCGTCTCCGCGGGGGCCCAGGCGCCCAGATGGGTTGGTTCCGGTGGCTCCTGCACGAAGTGTTGCCTCTTTCTCCAGGGCTTTTTCCGAGGCGCTCCCTTCTCCCCCAAGCTCTGGGGTTTATTAAATACTTGTGGGTGATATGTAGCCTTCGCCTGACTTCTCCTGTTTGTTAATGGTCTTTCATAAGTGTCCAGTGACGTCCACGGGAGGCCTGCTGTAATGGTATTTGTATTGCTCCATAGCTGTCTAAATAAAGCCATGAAGGCTGCTTTGCAACCTGCGTCCTGCCAGCCTGAGGCAGCTGCCAGCCTTTCCCTCTGTCAGCTTTACATATAGGGCTGTGCAGGAAGCCCTGAACACACTGGGAAGAAAGAAGGAAGCCTTCGTTTCACACCAGACTGGTACTGCTTGCTTTGTGTGAATGTTACGAGGTTTGGAGGTTCTTTCCACACGTGCAGGACTAGAGGCTCTGGCTTTTGGCGAGGTTCTGGATCTCATTTGGTATGCTTGCTTCCCTTACAATTTCTTTTTTTCCTCCCAGGTAGTCTCTGTTGTTTCAGGCTGCAGAGGGCAGACTGCTGGACACAACACACATTTATATTCCCCTGCACTGCGTGCTGCTTTGTTGTCTTCTTCCCTTTGTGTGTCCCCCTTCCTACACACTCCCTTCATAATATCCCCAATAATATCCCCATAATATCCCCATCATAATATCCCCCATTTCATAAGATCCCTCTGCCTTTGCTTCCCCGTCCAAGCCCTGTGTGCTGTGCTCTGCTCACAGACTGATTCGACTCCCTTTGGGGCATGGAGCCCTGAGAGAAGCTCGAGCTACTGCCTGGGAATACAGAAGTGACTCTCCATTTCCAGCAACCAAGTGGAATGGGTAGAAAGTAAACTGTGCTTATGG
The DNA here is from genome assembly GCA_032353885.1 of Nothura maculosa. Lineage (NCBI taxonomy): Eukaryota > Metazoa > Chordata > Aves > Tinamiformes > Tinamidae > Nothura > Nothura maculosa. Next base: position 305,947 of record JAUBOD010000337.1, read on the forward strand.
AGCTGAGACTAAGCTCTTCGAGCTCTTAATATCAAGGCATTTGTACCAAAAATCTTCTTAAAATGATTACTGGTTTGATGTGGATGTGTTGAGAGTTAATACCTTCACTTCAGACTTCAAACCCGTGTCTCTGCGTTTGAAGTTCATCTTTGTTGACAGTCTATAGAAAATGTTAATGCTGGAAAAGTGGTATCTGGAGGTGGTTTTAGTTTTGGGCTTCCTGAAACTTAGTATTTCAGCAGGAGACATATCCCATGTGGAGGAGTGTGAAGGCAAGGATGGGACGGTGTTGGGCTGGCCCCTTATGGGGAGAGCAGGAATTGGGCCTTTCTCCAGAGTGGGAACGGGCCTTTCTCCAGAGCGGGAATGGACCTTTCTGCAGAGCGGGAATGGGCCTTTCTGCAGAGCGGGAATGGGCCTCTCTCCAGAGCGGGAATGGGCCTTTCTGCAGAGCAGGAATGGGCCTCTCTCCAGAGCGGGAATGGGCCTTTCTGCAGAGCAGGAATGGGCCTTTCTGCAGAGTGGAAAAGGGCCTTTCTGGCTCTGGTCATTCACATGCAGCCTGGGGATTGTGGCAGTGTTTTCTGGGGCCTGAAATTACTGTAACTGTGGGGTTATTTACTTCGAACAACAAAATGACGGGTCTAAAGCGCTTTTCAAGTTCTTAAGAATATGTACGGCTAATATTTCTTACGTAAGATGACAGGAGAATTACTGAGCAGTTTTTCTCACTGCGTTTGTACTCTTTGTACAATGTGGCCTATCTGGTAGGTAGGACACAGCTGCTGTGGCCAGATGCTGCCTGCTGCTGTTGCCTGCCTGAGGTTACACGTGAGCCTCTTGATGTCAGTGGCGTGACCCGTGCTGAAGCAGGAATAACACCAACACGGAGCTGCAAGCACTCTGTGAAAATTCAGTAATTCAAAGACGGCATTAAAACAGGATAGCTGTTTCAGGCAAAACCTCTGAGAAAATCTGTGAAAAAAACAGATTTCCTGACTCAGATCTCCCAGATTGATTTTGCAGGCCCTTTGGAGAGGCTTTCTGATGGTCATTCTGCAGTAATGATAATTTTCAACTGTATCCAGCAGACACCCATTCAGCAGAGACCAGCGGCTGAAGAGTAAGACTGAAAAATATCAGGCAGTTCTGTGTTTAAATAATTGAATTCAAGCCTCCGCTTAATTGTGAAAGATTAAATTGAGGAAGTAAAGCTCGCAAAATGAAGTGGAATGCAAACGAGTAGCAGTAGCTACTGTCTTGCCTTATCTCAGTGGGATTTTGCAGATAGTATGGTGGTTTACACTGTTAAGTTTATTTAATAAACTATTTTCTAGCAATTTTGGGTGTTTTCTTATACAAAAGCATTTCCTAAGAGTGTATTCACTGTAAAACAGTGAAGGCTGAAAAATATTTTGGATCAAAAATGGTCCTGAGGGCCATTTTTTGGAGACCTCATATTGTTGAAACTGGCAAAGAAGCTTAAAAAGTTCTAATATAGGAAGAGAATGGAGGTAGAAAATAAATGCCCTCTTGAGATATCACTGATGTTTAGAAATGTGCTATGAAGATGGATTCTGATTTTCTCTTGGTTATAAGATGGGTCTGGTTATTTCAAGTAATCTTCCTCTTCTTCTCTCTTTATTACTTATTTATTGGAGAGCCAGTAGAAGTCTGAAGGCTCTCAAAAGAAACCTGGTTTAGCGATGTATTAAATTCCGTATTTTAAATGTGCTATTTTGGCTACCAGCCACAGTTTTGCAGTGCTTGAAAATAGCTGTCAAGAGGATAAGGATAGAGCTATGATTTGGTGAAAAGGGACAATATGACAGTGTGCTCTCCCAGGCATTTGTGCACTTCAGGAGTATGCTGAGATGCATCTGGTTTACTTGGAAACTGGAGTAACTAAATGAGAGTCTTTTTTCCCTGTCCTAAATAGCATTTTTGTCATAGAAAATGACATTTAAGTAAGTGCTGAATGGAAACTAAGAAAAATAAATGGATATATGGTTTTTTTTTGAAAAAAAACAAAAGTAACTTTTGTTATTATGGCACTTGATTGATGCTACTTAGCTGCCTTGAATGTAGGTATCTTGTAAACCAATTTAAAACAAAGACTGGAAGAATGAGAGATGCCTTCATATTTGTGGAAGCTGAAGCACTTCTCAGCCTGGATCAGCGATGTCAGAGTCCTCCCAACTCCATCTTCAGCAGGCAAAACGTGAGGACCAGGAGCGCCCTGTGGGGGCACGCGGTGAACCCAGAGGTGGGCAGCCCAAGTGCTGAGGAGCTTGCCTGCACTCGGTGCATAACGCTTGGTGTTCTGCGTATTCTCTTTGGCACTGCTTGTTGCACTTGTGCACTGGAGGGGATGTGCGGTTAAAAAGAGCTCACCTAGGTGGGGAAGTTGTTGTTGTCTGTGTTTTCTGCAGCTTGCTGGGTGTTTTAAGGACTTGCTGTGCTTTGCAGCGCTCGCAGGGGGAGCGCGCTGCAGGAGCAGTAGGTACTAAAATACGTGTCGAAACCCGCTGATGTTGCCTGTACAAATGCTTGGATCTACGAGGCCATTGCCGCCTGTTTGAGGGCGTGTGGTGATGCAGGGGCAGAGGACACATGTCAAGCTGCCTGGAGCAAAATGGAGGACAAATCCCTCCTTCCTGGAGGCCCAGAGGCCAGGCTGGGACGGCGCCGCAAGCAACTCTCCATGGGGGCAGCCCGCCTCGGGTTCCCATCCGTGGGAGGTGTCGGGCTGCCGAGGCCGCCTCCACACTCTGAGTTCTGCCCCCATTCACACGTGGGGAATGGACCTCGTGTGCGATGCCTGCTGTGTGCACAGCACGGGGCTGGCACGTGCAGGTCACCGCTGTGGTGAGCCCCGGAGCTGCCCCCAGGCCTGCGCGGGGCCGCTGCGCTGCCCCTCTGACACAGGGGCTAGGGGCTGGTGACAGCGACCGCCGGGGGCACGTGGGCAGAGGGAATGTGGGCAGGGGGGACATGGGCAGAGGGCAGCTTGCGCCACTCCCCGTGCTGCCATCCTGCCCTTTCTTCTGGACAACCTCTCTGCTTTTCCATGCTCCCATCTTGCCTGGCTCACAGAGCGAGGAGAGTGGCACCTCAGGAGTGGAAGAAGTGTTAACCAGTTGGGGCAGTTGTGTTTATATTCTGAGGAGAGTCTTTTAGATCCATCTCGTTCAGTACAGATTCCTTGAACTGCAATGTCTTTGGTTGCTTTTACTGGTGACAACTTTTTTCAGGACCCTCTTGCACAAATGTTGTATTTCTCCATTTACCAACAACTGGAATCATACAACTCAAAGCTGGGGATGCTCTACTGAATATCACTTGTGATGTGAAACAGTTGTTAAGCTACTTTCATAATAAATGTTTGGCCTTTCCTGCCATTAGTTTGTTAGTGCTGATACCCATTTTGCACTCCAGTTCAGTACAATGTGTTTAAAATACTGTAATCAAATACACCTCTGTAGGCTGTTAAAATCCTTTTCATGTAAGTGTGTGTGTTGATCGGACATTCAATATATTTTAATACAACATATGAAGAGTATTTACATACCAATATCTACCAGTTATGTCCAGATAGAGCTAGTACTGGGGGAAAGTGAAGGAGGAAGTTTCATATCATACAGCAGTTACATCCTAAAATACCAACTGTTTCTTTTAATTCTTCATACAGGGTGATCGATCTATGCTACTTATTGTCAATAGGCAGCCCCTTTTTTCTCATAAATTATTACTCAAAAGACAGAAGCATGACTAGGTTTTATGTTGTTTCCAAGGGCTAGATGAAGCTGTCTTTTCCAAAAATATCTAATAATTTTACTGTGTGAGTAGGCCTTTTGAAATCAATAGGACTACCTGTGGGTAAGGTGGGCTTTGCATCTAGCTGGAGTAAACATGTCTGCATGGATCCCCAGTGAAAACATGGGATACAGGAGGTATCTGGAATGAGAAGGTTTAATGTCTCAAGGAACAACAACAATGGAAATCTCTGCACTCAGAGCTGTTTCAAGTGAAGGAATTTGAAATCAAATACATCTTTCATCTGCTGCAATTTCTAGCAGTTCTAAGAGTAGCTGGGTGGACTGTTTTGCTTTTTGCCTTTTTAGTAAGAAAGATAGATAGTTTGATGATAGGATTCATGGAGAAGCATCTTGTGTATTGGCTGGAAGAAACCAACTCAGCGTTGCCTGGAAGTTCTCCTCAGCTGAATCTGTATCACAAAGGAAAGGAAATTCTTCCTTCTGCTAAATGAGATTGTTGCCCATTTTCTCAGGGGATGTTTGTATTTGTATTAATTATCTGAGGATTTTCCTGGAGGTTTAATTTCCTCTCTGGTTTATGCTTTGTGTACCTAGAATGCTTAAAAGGTAGGATGCTGTAGCAGAATAAAACCAAAGTCACCTATTGTAAATTTTCCTGCTTTCCTGGCAGTCTTGCAGATCAGAACTTAGCAGAATTTCCAGTTCTGCATATTTGTAATGGGAGACGTGACATTTTCACAGTTAAGATTACATAAAATCTTTACTTGAAATGTAGGTGAACCCTCTCCAGCACTCAGGATTCCTTCAGGCAGCAGCACTGTCTAGGAGTATATTGACTGTTCCTTAGTGAATTGTTCTTCTACTGCTAAATTAGTCAGCAAAAAAAATGATTAAAGAAAATGATGAACAAATAGGTCTTTTTCAACCTTCTCTTGATTGATTTTATTAATGACAAAATGCAATTGTCTGCATAAGGTTAAAAAATGAGCACATAAAGCCAACTGGTGTATGAGTTTGTGGCTACTGAAATCTTCATGTTCCTACTTGCAGTCTCTGTCATCATCACCATGTGGTGATGCTTAACAAGATGGAGAGATGCAGAGGAGTCACGACTGGAGTCTTTCCAGAGGCTTGTTGTTGGCTTTGGTCGCAGTGCAGTGTTCTATCAGCCCTAATGACTTCCCATTCTCCTGCTGCTCTCTGCCATCTCTTAGTCTTCAAGCTTCCCTTTGCCCTCAGCAGAGCTGTATGATTTATTGGCACTCTTCTTTCACCTATGCTTTATTTATAAAGTTGGGCTTTTAATAGCAGCGAGCCCCATCCGTGCTGGCACCGTGTGACCCATTTGAAAGCCCTGCATAATGGACATCTCTGCCTGCCTGAAATGAGGCTTATCCAAACAGCGATCACATTTGCTCATGCAACATTTACTGTGCAACTTGTCTGTAAACAGGACTCCTGCTGAGCGTGCCAGGCCAGATACTCAGCAGCTACCACCTCAGTGTTTCTCATGTGGACCTGACCATAAATACGTCCGGAGGAGCCGGGGGAGGCTGTGTGGTGCTGGTATCCATGGGAGTTTGTTCCAAGTTTCGTGCTGGCTGGCGGAACCACCGCTCGGGTGAGGAATTGCTACGATAGGTTTCAGCATGACGCATTGCTTCAGAGGTACCATGCCAATCTCGTTTGCAAACACTGGGTAATTAGAGGGTTGAGTAAGCCGAGGTGAGGATCTCGGTGGCCAATGTTCTCCTCCCAGCTGGGCCTCTCCTCCTGCGATAGCGAAGGCGCGTGGAGCTTTCCCAGGGCATTCCAGCGCTCCCCCACACCTCCTTGGCTTGGGAGCAGCACTGCTTGCCGTGCTGGATGAGCACTGAGAGGCTCTTGCTGCTGGCTTCGTTGCTTTATGCCTCTCTCACTTATTTTCCTTGGGTAAGGCCAAGTGTGGTGTTCTCCTGCGTACGCTGGCCCATGCATCCCACTCGCTCTTCTTCCAGAGCTGTGCAGGAGCAGAGCGGAGGTGGGGAAGGCCTGGAGGTGCTGCCAGGAAGAGCTTGGTCCAGGGCTCTCCAGGGTCTGCTAAGCGTTTAGGGGGGCAGGGGCCTTTGCATCAGCCAGGGAAGCTTTGAGACATAACGTTTAAGATCGGAGTCAGGCCTGTCAGCTCTTAGGGCTCTTATTAGGACAGTCCTCCTTGTGTTTTTTGGGGTTAAGTCTAATACTTCCAAATAAACATGTGACTTTTTTTTTAAAAAAAGGGATTTCCATAGTTCTGAGACAACCGTCTTTTAGCAGGGATAATTAAAGACCTTGCTGTGAATACTTTCAGTTTCTTTTTTTTTTTTCTTCATTTATTTTTCCTAAAGTGTTCTTCAATCCTTGCTGTAAATTTATGCATATCTGATATACTGGAAAGAGAACACCACTGTACCTGCAACATGCTGCACTCAAAAGGCTGCACTAGACAAAAAGGTCTCCTCAAGGTTCCCCAGTTCCAAAACCGCATGGACTGACCTGAACATCCTTGGAATGTTTGCAGTCAGCAAGCTCAGGTAAAGGAGCAAGAAATGTAAGGAATTGCAGTGTGAGGGCTGAAAGGACTGCAAGGCCTGGGGATCCTGGCTGTCAGGAACGCTGGGCACCTGCCTCTGCCATCAGTCCCTTCCCAAATCTGTCGGTGCCGAGCGCTTGGGAAAGCTGGGGCCTGTTCTTCCTTGGGGCAGGGGGATGCCAGCAGTATTTATAAAGAAACCTCGAGCCCTTCCCTGTCAGACTGCAGAGAGAAGAGTGTTAAATTCTAATCTCCGATTTACAAGTCTGGCAGCACATACCACTCACATGGTGTGTGATTTGAATAATGATGTGTCTGCTCCTGATCTCATTAACCCTGATTTAATCCAGGGTTTTATTGCATTAATGCTGGCTAGCTTTTATACAGCTGGTTACGCAAACAAACAAACCCCTAAAAATCCTGAAACTCCGTAACAGTCTTTACAGATGAATATTTTCATTAAGGGGGACGTGTCGGGCTGTTTTTCTTTTGTTGTGTGTGTTTTCCCCTGCTCTTTTTTCAGCTCAGTTTGCCTGAGGGGGCTCCCAAGGAGAGATCCTCACACCTCTGTATCTGAATGTGCCGGATTTGCCGTCTCTGGGTGGGCTCCCCTGCTTACCCTGTCTCAGTGGCTGCTTGGAGGGCTCGAGGCTCTGGGTTCATGGAGGAGCTCGTCCCGACTGCAGCGCGGGTAATTCGCCCCAGCCTTTCCAAGGCACGGGTCTGTGCTCGATAAGGCAGAGTGATGTGATTAAAGGCTTCTCTAGGAGTCGGTGTCGTTTTTCCTGACCTGCTAATTGGAAAGAAAAAAGCCTTTTTGGACTGCACCAGTGCTTGTGGAAACTCTGGTCGATGAGAGAATTTTTTAATTGTGTGCAGCTGCTTTTTGGGTTTGTGTAGCACAATAACTTCAATAACAATAACCAGTTTATTGTATTTTTTTCCTGTGCCACATTTCATTTAGAGAAGGCAAATCCTTTCACAAAAAATCTTCCGTTCTTGCACGTGACTCTAAGCAGAGGGCTCAGGGCGCCGGATGACTCAGTTAATGCTCTCATTAGAAAATCCTGCTGTTGAGGCTCATCTGGTGTGTGATAGGGCTCTGTGTGAAGGATTTGCACTGCTGCTCTCCCTGCACCTCCATGTGCCACAGAGACAGTTTATCTGTTTATCCAGCGCCTCGCAGTTCCCACAGTGTTTGTCCCTGCTCCTCACTGTTACCTCGTGTTGCAGCAGGGGCCTGTGGAGGCGGGAGAGCAGCAGGAGGGAGGCAGCAGCGCCCAAGCAGCCTCCTTGGGGCTTGACGAGGCCGGTTCCTCCTCGCTTAAGGGGATCTGCTGCTGCTGCAGGACCTCGTGCCCTGAGCCCCACTGCTCCCACAGGCCGCTGAGTGCTGAAAACTGGACGACTCCTGTGCCTCCTATCCCGCCTGGTGCAGCGGGTGCTGGCAGGCAGCTCTGCAGTACCAAGCAAGGAGGTGCTCCCAGTTCCCCTGTAGGTTACAACACCCACTGCAGCATTGCAGTTGCTTCTCCATCCGGCGGTTCTCTGTGAGATTTCACAAAAGCTAAAACCAGAGCGACTCTGCAGCTTACTTGCTTTAATTTTTCAGAGCCCTGTGGTCTCTGACCCCCCAGGGCTGCCCGTGTCGGCCTGGATGGGCCGTCCCGCTCCAGGGACAGATTCTCATTTCCTCACCCCCGTAGTGAGGTTGCAGCAGGCCTCTGCTTCTGTGCGTCTCCGTGCGCGGGGTTTGCGGTGCCCCACAAACGTCTTTGCTCTGCTTCAGAGAGCTCCCCAAGTGTGTTCTGCTGCGGGGCCCAGGAAGCTCTGCCGAGCGCTCCGGCACCTGGCCCGTGCCCCTTCGTTCGGTTTCGTTGTTAGGCTTCCTGCCATCTGCTCTTCCTGTTCATCACTTAGAAGTTTCTTTTTGCACCTCAACTGTAGCATCTGCTGGGAGACTCTGTCTGCACGTTCTTCTTTTGTGCTGCTCTGGGCTGGGACCCACTGATGCTGTTGGAAGAACCTGGCAGACAGGGAAGGGCCCGGGGAGCAGGAGGTCGGGCCTGGACGCCTCTCCCCTCCGCAGGTGTCAGGGCTGAATCACATGGCCCGCTGTTCCACAGCGTGGTGTCCTCTCCCCATCCGCCCCTTGTCACAGCTCTAATGACCATTTTCAGCCTTAACCTGTTAAACGTGCGGCGGGGCACTGTGGAATTGCTGCTGCTTGTGGTAGAGAAGCCAGTCGCTGCTGCAGCCCCGTCAGAGAACTGAAACCACAGGGAGCAAACCGTGATCTTGTGCTTGGTTTGTCTGACCTTTCCTGAGATAACTGGTGCTATGTATTTGCTACGTGCCTTTTAAAATGTGCTTCCCATTTTTCTTACTGCTGTATTCCTTGCACTTTTTCACCACTTCTTCTTTTTAGTTCCTCTTCTTTTTAGTTCTTTTTTGGTGACTTTTGGAAAAACAAAGTAGTAGAAGTGAACATTAAGCTCTGTCGTCCTTTTGATACGAAGATTGAAATCTGAGGCTTTATGGCATGGAACAAGTCGACTCTCCTGACATGAACACACAGGAAAAAGTATCTCATATTCCTATAAAAACGGAGCTGGAGGATTACATAAAACTTAACAAATCTAAGAGTTTTGTTTATTTTATCGTGAAGCATGTACTCAGCTTCAGCTTTCTAAAAGCATGAGGCTTTCTGCATTTGCAAGAGTGAACACCCTCTTCAGAAGATGTATCAGCAGAGCACGCTGCGCCTAGGAGTGAATTCTTTCATAGCTGCTGCTGCTTTGTACTTCCACAGTCATTCTGATAAGGTGTGTTTGAATTCAGTCTGCTTTTCTTGTTGTTTTTTTTCTTCCTGTCACTCAGCATTGTCCTGAGTGCTTGAGGTATGGCCTCCGGTTTATGTTTATAAATAGAATAGTATTAAAGGCTAACGTTTTGGTGCTGCAGACTGTGCCTGCCTGCAGCAGACTGGTTGTCGTTGCTACTGTGGCCGTGCAACGAGTTCCTGGCCGCGTGGGGCAGGCTGTAGGTGAATGAGCGGGAAGCACTGGGGTGCTCCTGAGGTGCCATGGGTGGGAAGCACCATGGGCGGGAAGCACCTGAGTGCTCCTCAGGCGCCACCCCACTCCTGAGGGGTCGTGGGCAGGAAGCACCGTGCTGCTCCTGAGGTGCCATGGGTGGGAAGCACCTTGGTGCTCCTGAGGCGTCGCGGGCCAGGAGGAGGCAGCAGGGGCAGTGTCCGGATGCCAGCATGAAGGCCCGGCTCTTCGCGGTGCTGCCGCCCGCTCTGCTGCTCCTCTGCAGCACACGGAGCTCGGCGAGCGGGTCCCTCTCGCTGCTCTCGAGCCCTGAATCGCATAGAGGCCCCACGGGCTTCAGAGCTTGTCTTGCTGCTGGTTGCCGCACACAGAAACCGAAGGAGTCACCGAGAGGCCTCACGGGCTGTTGGTTCCTCTGCGAACTAGGAGGCCCGTGACGGGTGACCCCGCTTTTCTTCCAGCAGGTTAGGCCCCATGCCTGGCAGGACGTTTCCCATACACCGGGCCCGAGCTGACTGTAAAAGAGCAGAGCGGGGGTGGAATCTGCTGCCGCCAGAAGCCGGCGGTCGGTGCGGCCGCAGAGCCGCGGTCCTGGGCTCAGACCCAGTGCACCACGGCAGCCCAGTGGGTGGCAGCTCGGCGTCGCAAACAGCCCTCAGAGAACACCCCTCAGCAAACACCCTTCAGAGAAAACCCCTCGACAAACACCCCACAATAAACACCCCTCAGAAAACACCCCTCAGAGAAAACCCCTCGACAAACACCCCACGATAAACACCCCACGATAAACACCCCTCAGAAAACGCCCTTCAGCAAACAGCCCTTGGCAAACACCCCACGATAAACACCCCTCGGCAAATAGCCCTCAGCAAACACCACTCGACAAACACCCCTTAGAAAACACCCCTCAGCAAACAGTCCTCAATAAACAGCCCTTGGCAAACACCCCTCAGAAAACACCCCCAGAAAACACCCCTTGGCAAACAGCCCTCAGCAAACACTCGCTGTGGTGCCCAAGGACGGGGCTCTCCTGCCATGAGCAGCACACGGGGACATCCTCTCACCCCTGCATCTCTGCCTCGGACCCACCAGGTGCCCATGGAGAGGACGGGAAGCCGGCAGCATCCCGAGTGCTGCGGCAGCCGGGCAGGTAGAAACCAGGAGGCTTCCAAATCGCCCCTGAAACACCTGGTCATTTCGCTGCTCATGGAGCTTAAGGGTAGTAATGTAAAACTTGATTTTAATGCTGCCCCACCTTTCTGGTGGAAAATAATTCACATGCTGTTGCTGGCTCAGTTGCTGGGAAAGTCTCTTCTGCCCTGGCTGCCAGACACAGTGTTTATTTAAGAGCAGAATTCCAAGGTTCCTGACAATAGCAAGGTTGCATCTGTGTCTCAGCACACTTAGGATTATCCAATAACTCTTATCTCCCTTTAGGGAAAGCCCTGCAGGAAACGGGTGAGGAGGCCAAAGGCGTTGCACACTGGTGCTTGGTCCCATGCTTGATTTGGAGATCTCAGCGTCCGTGGATGTTTGAATTAGCGCTTCGTGGCAGGCAGTGCTGCAGGAAGCCATGGTTGCAGTTCTCTCTTGAAATATACAGCGTGTTTTTTGAGGCAAGAAATAAAAAAAGGAGAGCTTTCTCAAAATCTCTCCTGCTGTATCTCAGAGGGAGTGAAGTGCTCCTGCCAATTCCACTGTCATCTCTTGATAATTAATGTTGTGTGGCTTCCCTCTAGGCTGCGCATGATGCTGGCTTCTTATTACTGTTCCCATATGTGGCTTCAAGCAATCTATGGGCTGAAGATTTTTGAGTTGTGAAAAGCTTTGTTATTTCTCAACTTAAAAAAAAATTGTCGTTTCGTTATGTGTTTTGTTTGCAAAAAGCTTTCGGTAGTTTTCATTAACCCTTTTCCCTCCAGGATCATAGAAATGATCTTCTTTTTGCCCATGGAAGCCTTAGATAAGGCTTGGAAGCTGGTGGTGATTTCCACATCAATTTTTCTCAGCTTCCAGCAACCAGGAGGGATGTAGCGTTGGCTGGAACACCTAATCTCTGCATCAGCACAGGACAGCGTTTCACAGCATTTGTTCCTGTAGAAGGGTGGCAGCAGTTTCCCCAAGGGTTTTGGTTGAGTTTCCTGTAGAGATCAGAACGACTAGAGTAAAAAACCTTGAAATGATGGTGAAAACCACAGAAGTTATTACTCTTTCCTTCAGCCTTGGTAACACATAGTAACTGTAACATTCGTTCTTCTCTCCCATCTCGAAAAGTCAGGAAAACTGTCATGGCAATGAGTAATAGTTCCTGAAAGACTTAAAGAAAGACGAAAGATATCTAACCTTTAGGTCTTGTATCTTGAAAAAGCCTTTAAATTGGGTTTTGGTGCATCTAAATGTGATGAATTTTGCTATATGATGGAGTTTTAGCACATTGTGTATTTTTTTGTTTAATAGTTAATATTCCTTAGTATTCTGAAACTCACAAATTTGCTGGGATTGTCTTAATTTCTGTGGCTTTTAGTGGTGCAGGGTGAGATTAAGGAGGATTCAAATAAAATCCTCTCAAGTATTTTGTAGGATTTGTGTGTTGTTGGGTAAATCGTATTTTCAAGTTTTCTAGAAGCAAATGATCCTTTCATCGTGGTTTGGCCATTGTCATCTGTACAGTGTGGTTGAAACTTATTTACCAAAAATGCAAATACATCAGGATGCACATGGGAGGGTAGGTATTAAAGGGATGTATGAAGTGTGAGGGCCTTCAGAGTGCTCTAAAATTTGCTTACATTCCCAGATTATAATTTAAATCATAAAATTTCATCAAGGACACAGTTTATTCCTAGAGTCTGCAATGACTTTTTTCAGGTAGTGGATCTTCCCTTCCCAATTAGAACTGCTTATTCTTTTGGCATTGCTTGGAAATCCCACTTACACAAGGGATGGAGACTGCCTTAAAATTTATGGCCGCGGAGGACCTAGTTTAGATTTAGCAGTTGAAACGTGAGAACATGTGAACACGCAGCAGGGACACCCAGAGCACGGGGCACAGGGCGGCATCCAGGCGGGTTGGGAAGATCTCCAGAGAAGGAGACTCC
>JAUBOD010000337.1:318861-334454 GCA_032353885.1 Nothura maculosa
AGAGAAGGAGACTCCACAGCCTCCCTGGGCAGCCTGTGCCAGGGCTCTGGCACCCTCACAGGAAAGAAGTTCCCCCTACCATGGAGATGGAGAATCCTAGCCAGGAGATGCACTGAGGTCCTTGCTGGGTAGAGAGCAAGTTCTAGGTTGATTCTAAAATATGCTATTCTAGAATAGTATAATGGAGTTAAAAATACTTATTCTTTTTTCTCTTTCCTTTTCGTACCCAACCTCCTTTTCAAGAAAGAGCAATCACCAAGCTCACAGACGGGTTTTAGTTTCTGTTCATCATGCATTAGGATTTTAAACCCATCTCTTCTGGAAGCACCCAAGGCAGACTGGGAGGTTCCCAATTCCTGTCTATCCTATGTGAAAGTTGCATTTCTGCTTCTTCACGCTCTTGGGATTCCTTCTTTATGAGAAACAATGCGCACAGCCTCCGACCTGGAACCACAACCAGAAGTGGATCTTCTGCCTTGGGAGAAATTTCCCCGCAGCTGCCTTGACTCCTCCTGGCTTGGGAAGCCGACTTGGCCTCCTCTTTACCTCATTCGGCTCCTGAGCTCTCATTTCATCCGAGTCCCCGAGGAGCAGGTTATGCAGAGAGATGCCTGTAGCTCCTGCTGATGCTGAAGCACGCAGCTTAAAGGGCTGCTTTGTTTGACCTGATATCCAAGCCAGTCACCTTCACTGTGCTTTCTTTTATGTGAACCACAGTATGAGCTGCTGTGGAATACTGAAGTGGGCTCATTTTGTTTTTATTCATTTTTTTCATGCAGAAATGCATCTTTTTAGTTAGGCATTCAGTGTTTTAGTGTAATAACCCCTTCTCCCACAGCTTCTTTACAAGAGATGAAAGAGGTATAGATACAAAAGGACTACATCAATACTGAAAAGATGCAGGCTCTAGCAGCACTAGGGCCCATTTGAGGAGTACAACTTGCACGGTGAGGTCTTCTGCTCGCCTTTCCTCAGGAGTCTGGTCTCATCCATGCTGCCTGATTAAAACCAGCCTGTGGCTGGAGCTATTTGCTGGGAAAAGGAAGCTAGGGGGAAAAAAAAAAAGTCCTTAAATCCTAAGTTCCTCAGGGGTAAACGGTGTGGAAGAGAAGGGAGTGCTGAGGCAGTAGGCTCATGGACCCAGAACGTGGGGTTAGTAGCAGTGTGAGGCTGCTCAAGCTGGGATTACTTTGCTTTGGTTTCGCCTGTTTTGATATTTTTAAGTCTTGCGCTAGGGATCAGGAGCAGGAGCTGAAAGGTGCCTTAGTGGCTTTAGTGCTGGCATCGTTTTGCTCCTGCAGAAAGCATGTTGAGTGCCTTAGATAAAGGCTTCCCATAGAGCATTTCTAAAAATAGATTTCTGATAACGAGTTTAGTTTAGTAAAGCCGGCTTGCCTTTCACTTCATTTCTTTTTCGTTATGTAGAGCATTTTCCACTTTGACTGTAAATTTCCTCCTGGATCTGTAGCTTCATGCTGCTGGGGTTAGAGCTCACATGTCAAGTTATCACAGGCTGTGCAAAATAAAGACCCTTCTCATGAGCAGCAAGGGAACTGCTGATGAAAGCTACCCCAAACCAGCACTGGAAGGAAGAGGAGTAAAAGCCTCAGAAGATTTCAGCATTTTGGTTGCTGCAACGTGCTGCCTTTGCTGCCTGCTCAGTTTAGCAAACATCAGCATGTGTTTCTCCTTGCCATGAATACTAGATGAGAAAGGAAGTGTAGATCTTCCCATCCTACAGGCAAATGTTGATTTTATATATACACTTATATATATAAATATATATATATTTTTAGACCTGGCTTGTTGTACTCCTGTGGGTTTTTGTTTTCGTTCAGGAGCAAAACAGTGCTCTCTGAAAAGCTGGGAGCAGCCGCAAAGGCACAAGAGTCGTTTATCCACAGACCTGAGGCCATAGCACTGCTTTTTCTTAGAGCAAACAGTTTGCTCTGACACTTCTGAAGTTGTGGATACAATTTTTTAATATAATAAAAAATGTACTCTGGCTTCCGAGTTTGAGAGCTGCAGATTTAGTTTCCCGCTGACAGAGAGAGCAGATATTTCACTAATGACACACAGGAAACAACCTCTGACAACGTCTTGTGGTCCCTTTCACAAGAGAGAGCGTCTTGACGCACACCTTCCACTGCAGCTATGAGGGGGGGTTGTTTCTGTTTAATGTGCTGTGAATCCCTCACCTAGCTGCAGAACCAATTTAAAGCTAAAATACAAGGAGCTTGGATGGATTCATTCATAGTATCTTGTACCTTTTGTAACTTTTAATCCTAAAAAATAATCCCGTCGTGTCCCCCTCGTGTGCTGGGTGGGAGCTGCTTGTAGAATTTGCGGCTGCGGGTGGAGGAGGGACCCACGTGAGTGCTCAGCACCAGTGTAGAAGACTCTGGTAACATTGTGTAGATAATGGGGCAGCTTTGAAATACCAATAAAAAGGGGATATTATAGGTTAGAAAATATTATGAAATTCAAGTTTAAAATAGATCCTGTGGGTTAAAGCGTCATTTGAAAAAAAACCTTTTTGTATGATTTTGTTTAGACTGGATCTAAACATCAGACCCACTTCTCCCTTGTGTGGCAAATGTACAACTAGATGATGGATAAAATCAGATTATTTTTTTCTTTCCTCGTTCAGCCTTGGTGGTCTTTAGTAAGATGTTTTGCAAACCTGTCTTCACACATAATTGAGGACTTCACCTGTTCTAAAAAGGAACAGAAGTATTGGTTAGAGTAGGAGAGAATCTTCTGCCCCAAAGGATTTTTGTTTTGTGGCATTTCCACTTACAAAGTCGTCCTTGGAGTAGCATCAGCTACAGCAGTGCTGGATACGTAGAAGTTAAAAGAAATCACAAAAGCTTGAGATTTAGAACAATCCATGATGCCTTTTATTTATGATTTCTTCTGTTTCTTCTCCCTCTCTACCTACCAGGAAATAAAGAAGGACATGAAGAAAGAAAATATTGCCAACAAACCACCAGAGAAGCCTATAAATGAAGTTTCCAATGGAAGCCCTTTACTGTTGTCTGAGACAATTATTAGAACCAACAAAAAAGGTATAGTATAAAGAAGCTTAAACACATGACATTCAGACCTTTAAAAGAATGAAATGTAAACTTTCACTGTTTCTAGAACTAAAAATGGAATTTACTTAACTGCAAAGGCATAGCAGGAATATTAAAAAAAGAAAGTCTTGCTTTCTTCTCAGAGCGACATACAGATGCCTGTATTATGTCTGGTATTTCCACTTCAATTTGCATAAGCATCTCTTTCTTGTTAAAGAGATCCTTGCTAGATGCATTTAATTAAGGAGGTATGTATAGGCAGATTATTAAAGCTTATCAAAGTAAAGAACTGACAGCTTTGCAAATGCGGAGCTTTCTGCGTGGTGATGTCAGTTCACGCTCATTCCACATTCATGTATTCCTGCTTTGTCCCAGACAGAACCTGGTTACTGGCAGTAAACAACAACAACCACCAAAAAAGGTGGAAAACATAATATTTTTATAATACTAGTTTTTTTGGAGGCGTGTAGATGTATTTCAAATTGGACTGTGTAGGCTTCGTGGCTGGCTTGAGTCCTAAGGCAAATTCTTACATATGGCTTTGAGTTGCTAAAATGGAAGTCTCCAAGTCTTCTGTCTTCTTTCCTACCTCCCAAC
The DNA here is from genome assembly GCA_032353885.1 of Nothura maculosa. Lineage (NCBI taxonomy): Eukaryota > Metazoa > Chordata > Aves > Tinamiformes > Tinamidae > Nothura > Nothura maculosa. The sequence continues at coordinate 322,536 of JAUBOD010000337.1, forward strand.
CTCACTCTCAGAAATATCAGAGAAAACAAGAAGTTCTCCCTATAACAGATAATGAGCCAGATTTGTCTTTAGGGTATGTTTATATGACTGTGTAGGAGATGGGCTTTGTTTTTCCTGGAGAATTTCCTGGACAATCTCTTGCTTGCTCTTGTTTTACAGAATAATCTACTGTCATTAATCATTACTGTATTGTAATTTCCATTTTGCTGCATCCTCTATACTGCTGAGGTTATGAATATGGAAATATCCTCTTACATTTTATGGGGGAATATTGCATTTGAGCTAGAAGTTTGTCTAGAGGTCTTAGACCTGAGGTTTGCAATTACAAATTGGGCAGATTTAATAATTTCTAAAAAATGTGAGATGTCTTTTAAAATGCAGAGGGAGTTGATAACCATCTCCCTTGCTAGGAATTCTCTAAAACAAAAATTGGAAATAAATCCCAGACAGCCTTGTCTTTAAAGTCTGCAGTGTCATCCTGAATCTGGAGACTTGCCCAGCATTTCTGCTTTGGGTCGTAGGTTTTTCAAGCAACAGCAGAATTAAATTACCCAGAATTATTCTTGTTCATGGCTGCTCTACAGAACTGAATGAGTAGTTGTGCAATTACCCAGGGAGTGAGTGTGATCCATGTTGGTTCAGCTGCTGTTTGGAGCAGGCTAATCACTGTGGCAGATGCAGAGATCCGATGCATTCACAATGGAATTGCACTCCCCAAATGATACTTACAGCAGAGACTTTCTCCTCATCTTTCTTCCCCATATCTCAGAGGCTTTGAAGGATTGAAAAGAAAGTGGGAATTCTCTTTTTCTCTGTGTAGCTTGACAAGATGAAGGTCCAGACTTCTTGAAAGCGCTAGCAATGGCTGACACGTAGCTTGAGGAAGGGGATTGGGCTTGGAGACAGCAGCTCTTATGCTAGGCTGTTGCTGCCTTGGATTTGACTGCAGAGACTGCACTTCTCCGAGGTTCTCACCCGGGAACCGGGAGCTCTCGGAGCTGGGAGCTGGCCATCCTGCCCCTCTGGGCTCGCCCTGGGTGCCATCCTGGAGTGGCTTCCTTGGAGCGAGGACAGCGACACCCTGGGCTGCTGCTGTTCCCAGGAATGGAGCGTGCGCGGAGAGCCGCGCGGCACGGAGAGGACAGCGCCTTGTGGAGACAGAACTGCCTCTTTCACTGGAGAGCCGGACCGGAATGTGACCTGAGTTGGGGCTTTTTTCCTCAAGTGTCCCTGTGCTGGGACTTGTCCTTAAAAGCTATGTCAGCGTACTCAGTGACTGGTGAATGCGACCAGACTGAGAGGGAGGACTGTTTTCCTTCGTGTTAGGGAATGAAGTTGAGGGAGATGCATTCCAGAGGTCTCAAGTGCTGTTCGGCCATGAAAACAGTACTCAGTGTTAGAAAAACCTTTTCTTTTTTTCTTTTTTTCTTTTCCTTTTTTTTTTTAATGTGATTTGTTGGCTTAGGCAGTGTAATTTGACTATTTGTAACTTCAGAGCAGATACAGTGACCTGGGAATAAGTATTCTGTGTTGGTGCTTTGTGTCTTCTGCCTAGCTGAAATGAAGTACTTTTTACTACTATGGTGTTACATCTTGTAGCGCGCTGCTTTTGGTTCGTTGGCATAATAGAAGCGGCAGCAGCCTATGGGCATTTAATTTTTGAGTAAAAGAGTCTTAGACTCTAGGGCTTTTGAAGAGTTATATTTGATATCTATTTTTACCTTGAGGAATATCAGTGAGTGTCCAAGAGTGTTATTCAAACAAAACAGCTAAAAATATATATGTGTGTGTGTGTGAGTGTAAGAAACAATCTCAGTAGGTAAGAGAGGAATGAATTCTGAATAAAAAGGGTATTGTGGATCCAACTTTGTATCTTGTACCTTCATCCTAGTTATTTATGAACGTGTTACAATGAATGGATCTTGTAATAAAACCAGAGTAAAATTGAAGTATAGCTTGTAAAGGTTTGTTTCATCAAATAAGTAATGGGCACTACTTCTGAGGATTAAGGATGTAATGTAGGAACAGCCTAGGGCCAAAATAGTTGCTTACCAGTATTAGCAGTTCCCTTATGTACTTTCTGTGGGTGACTTGATTTCAGTAGTATTAGTTCTGACTTACCAACCATGAATCACTTAGTTCCTGCTGTAGAGACCAGGAAAAACAGAAGAGCAGAGTTTTGTCTGCAGTCCACTGAGAACAGTGAAACAGAAGAGTGTCTGCCAGCCTTTCGCGTTGCCTGCGGAGACACCTAATCGAGGTGATTGCGCTGGTCGACATAACGCCGAAAATCATCGTGCTTGGCCTCAACACACTTCTGAGAGGGAGTGTTTTCAGAGATATCTTTTACAGCTTTGCAAATATGATCTAGAAATTAGAGGTGCACAGAAGAAATAATGGGCTCAGTTTTCAGTTTTCTAGGTCTGCTACAAAGGTGCTGTGTAACTTTGGTTAAATTACTTCAACTCTGGCCAAATTAGCACATTTTGTTTGCAAGTTCCAGTAACTTAATGTACATTTCTTTTTCAAATGTGCAGATTTTTATTTATTTTTTTTTTCTGAAGTGGCATAACCAAAAGTATTCATAACATTCAAAAAATTGGGATATTTTTGAGTTAGGCTCCCTGCCACTCAAACCTGACTTAAAGCCAGCTCGGAGAGGTCGAGATCTGTTTTACCCGTAGGTGGCAATTAACATCTAGAAGTTGGAGCAACTTAATGTAGTGTTGCAGTGAAATCATGCTACACCTCTGATAGACTGAAGGAAGAACTATTTCCCACATTAGGGAGGTCAGGTTAGTAAAATGTTGCCTTCCTTGACACTTCCAGGGCAGCTCCAGGCAAAATTTCACAGGTGCTGCAGGTAGTGCATCATCAACCCTTGTTGGAGAAGCATGGCCAAAGCACTGCACAAAGGCTCCGAAACTGCAGGAATGTCATCCATGGTTGTCTTGTGCTGCATGGGCTGGGCAGCCCTGGAGAGGAATCATTCTGTTGTTACCTCCTACGTATGTCAAGAAAGTCCTTGCCTGGCCAAGTATAGGCCCTTTAGTACATCTCTCTCCTAGTCCAGAATTTGTTCTTGGCATATAGAACTGTTGTTCTTACTTTTGTGCAAACTCTGTTTTCAAAAACAAACCAAAACAAAAAAATTCCCCAGTTTTGGGTAGAATTGGTATTGTTGAGCCCCATTAGGAGCAGACTGAGGAAACCTTCTTTTCTCTGAGAGAATTTTAAGATGGTTAAAAGTCAAATTGTTGTTGCTATTATAAGTTAACGCTGTAAGAAAACTGCATTCTGGTCTTGGAACAGGAACACATTGAAAGGCATTGTTTTTTTAAAATACTTTTCCAAGATGTTGCAGTTCCATCTTTTCCAAGTTAACGTTCAGAATCAGCTCCAAACTTGTACAACTATCCCAGTTCTGCAATGAATTAAAAACACAATCTTTATCCAGTTATAAAGATATGTAATGAAAACCTGTATGTAATGAGCTTAACTGCTTAATTGCTATGGCTAATCTTTGGAGAGCTATTTTCTGATTTTTTTAAGTATTCTCTATGTTTTTGTTGTATAACTCTTGTGTATCAGGGAACAGGAGCCCACTGGCTAAACTACAGGACTGGAGTCACTAACCTACATGTTGTAAGTAGACTCGCAGCAATTGCTACACAAGTGAGAATATTTAAGGAAAAAACTATATTCCTTGCCAGATGTATTTGTTTTATATGAACTGTAAATGCAGTCTGCACTGAGGCTATTCAAGCCAGAAAATCTGGAACATCTCGTCACGTTTTACATGCTCTTAATCAGGGCCAAACAATGAAAGCAAGGAAATGCTTTCTCTAGTTCTCTTGAGATTTATTTATCTTACTGTTCATCCTACATTTAAATAATAAAAAGAATTTGTGTTCTTTCCTAAAAGATAGAAGTTTGTAAATACGGATTCACGGTATAAAAGGTTTATGTTATGGATAAAATAGAAAGAGTCTGTTAAATGCATAACTGAGGTTTGACTCTATTTTTGTAAACTAGAAAAATGGGAAAAGCATTCTGTAAGTAAAATACATCATCATCTGCTCCAAAAGTTGTATGATTTTTAATTATTTGGATACAAAGAGACACTCTATTTATAAAAAGACAAGCTGATGGAGTTTTGGCTGTTTGAATTCTGTGTATTTTCAAGTGTTGTGTATAATCTAGGTTTCCGGCCACATTTTTCAACACAAAGGCAAACCTCAAGATTTCTTGTGTAAAATGGTGCAAAACCAAGCCTGGGGCAAACAACTGCCTTTGTCATGTGCCAGTCATGTGTTTGATGAAGGGTCTGACCCTGCAGAGTGGTCAGCTTTGCTTTTCCTTTCAAACACAGGAAGCTAGAAGGCATTAATCTGCCTTTTGGTTGGGTTCTCTTCCTGCTGTTTATCCATTCAGGCCTTCTGTACAGAAAGGCTTTAGTGTTCCCTTGAAAATACTGCCAATTTCAGAGAAATCATAACAAGCAGGAAAAAAAATCCTTTGGGTTTTTAAGTTCAGCTAATTGGTGTGTAATCAGTATACGGTTTACACAAATATGCATAAGAACATACTTCTCAGCCTAATAAGGTTAAAATGTGCATACAACATATGACAAAGCCCAAATGAGGCATAAGAAATTAATCACACAGGAAAAACATTTATTCTTTGAATTGAAAAATCATCTAACATATGCAGCCTCAGATAATACACATTTCCTCTGAAAGTACTGCTTCTTCAAAAGAAACTTGTGTAATCTTCACCTTCAGATAAGCAACGTGGCACAGAAAGGAGCTCTTTTCAATTCAGAGGCAAAGCCACCAGCGTGGCTGGTAGCTAGAAAGTGTGTGGGCTCACATGATGTGCAGCAGGTTAGGCCAGGCTTTGGGTCGGGTGTGGAGTCGCGCAAGAAGAGTCCTGTGCCACATGAGGTGCAAGATCCCTTTGGTAAAATGTCCTTGGGATTGTGCGGAGCAGTATTCCCTTTGGGACATAGCGAACCTCACGGCAAGTTGTTTATATTGTTTTGTAAAACACAGCCTGTATCTACATGCTTGGAAAAAGGACAGTTGTCTAGCGTTTTGGTTTCCTGCTTCTTTCCATCTGATATAAGTAATTCTCCATACTAAAAGTGTGAGGGGGACACACTTTTTGTGTGTGGAATAAGAGGGAATTTCCGAGCTGATGCGTTTGATGCTTGCAAAGGCGGGAAGCTGGTCTGATGTGCCAACAATCTCCTTATATCCCAGGGCTCCTGCTTTTGGATTCATTATGTTTATTTTATAGCAAAGGAAGATGGTTGCACTGCCCATCTTGTACCATAAGATGTTTAGTGGGTTGTGTGGGTTTTGTTGTTTGTGTTTGCTTTTGGTAGCTGCAACTATACTGTGAAATCTGCCTAAAATGGCTGTATTCTATAGAACAGTGATGTGTTATCATTGCTCTGGTTTTTCACATTAGCCTGTCAACCACTGACATGCTCAGATCTTTGGTTTGAATTTCTGCTTTTCAGCTGCTCCTTCGCAGTCCTCGGGCTGAGCCCACGGATGCTGAGCCCCAAGGTAGGCTTTGCAGGATGGCATAGTTAGATCCAAGCACCAATGTGGCACCCGAGAGAGCATCGAAAGGCTGTGTGCAGGAACAAGGCTGTGGAAATCCCTCTTGCTTGGAATTTCCATTCCAAGTTAATACTTTCCTCTGGGTATTTTTTGTATGCTTACGTCTTCTTGGGTGGGAGGATCATTACTGCTATTTCTTTAAAAATTTAGCTGTAGAGCTCTGGGAATGCCAGGTATGGATCACAGTTGCAAGTGCTGTGAAAACACCAAACAAAAATACAGCCAGTGCACCAAAGTGTTTGCTGTATACATCTAGATAGATGCAGATAGATAAATAGATGAGCAATAAGGTAACTGATGACTTAAGGGGGCAGGGAAGGGAGAATACAAGAGAAAATGTATTTCTTGGCATGACTGCCAAGAATCTATTTTCAAGTTTCTTACATATAAAGAACACTTTTTTGGAAAGTATTAACGAAAAAAAATAAAAAAAAATCTAAAAAGATTTAAATCAGCTCTGGTTTTGGAAACTGGGAAGGTATCATGGAGAAAATCAGGATCGCATTTGGTTTAAAATTTGTCAGGCCCTGCAGTGTGCTGCTGCTTTGGGCTGAGAAGAGGTGGAAGAGTGTGCAGAGGTTCACGGGACGGAGTTGGAGGAGAGAGATGGCAGGGATTGGGAGCAGTTTAGCAGGACAGAGGTGGTTATGGAGGCGAGCAAGGAAATGAGTTAGGTTTGTTGAGTTTTAAATAGATCTGTGGGCTGTATTTGTGCAGGTGGGAGAGGCCGAGATAAGTGAACTTGTGAGGAAAAGAGTGCGAGGGAGCAGGTGAAGCCCTGGGATGTGAGAAGCAACAAGCACAAGTCAGCGGCTACTGAAGGGCAGGGATCCCTCTAATAAACAGCAGCACTGCAAGTGTCTACATGCTGTCAGCAAAGCAGCCTTGACTCGGGCAATTTCACTGCATTTATTGACAGTTAACATAAACTCTTAATTATTGTTTGGGGCACTGAGAGCCAAGGAAGATAGAAACCACAGAACAGGCATTAGGGAAATGTCTCTTCCCTCACGCAGGTGTAACGTGCGCCCAGTGCCGCTCCCGCCCTCACCAGGCTGCGCACTGCGCACACATTGGGGCCACTGGCTGCCCCGGGGCTGGGATGGGCCCATATGGCTGCCCCGTGGCTGCAGTCCCGTAGGGGTGTCCGTGTGGGAGCCCCTGCGGCTGCAGTCTCCTCAGGGCTGCTCCTCCTCGGCCTGCTTGTCGTGTCTCCTCAGGGCTGCTCCTCCTTGGCCACAGTCTCCTCAGGGCTGCTCCTCCTCGGCCTGCTCGTCACATCTCCCCACGTCTTTCCTTGGTTCTGCCGAGCATCGATGCCCTGTGCTCTTGTGACCGAGTGTTTGGTTGGCGTTGGGCTGGTTTTATCCACTCCAGATCTTCCTGGATGTGGCTGCTGCCAGCACAGGGCAGGTCATAACCTGTGCCCCCCAGATCCTGCCCGGTAGGCCCAGTACAGCCCACTACTCACACTAGGCTCCCAGCATGTGGCCAGTAGAGAGTAACAGGCTCCAGGCTTATCCGAAAGGACTTGCCTAAACCAAGTGAAATGAGTCATGTGCCGAAAGAGATGGTCGTCGTCCTGTGACCATGAAGAGACCCGACCATGGCCTGCTTGTGTGGAGGCACCGAAGCTGCGTGACAGCCAACCCTGAATGTGTGTCTGCCCCAAGAGGAGAGCTCTGAGAAAGCACCTTGGACTGTGGGCCTGAGGAAAACCTGGAAATTGTTCAGTATTTTTCTGAAAACAACAGAGAGAAGAGGAGAAAATCAATTCTGGGGAATGAGCTGGGATTGCAGGAGCAAGAATTAGGAGCTGGGGAATTGTAAGAGTATTTAGCTTGGAGCATGGCCTGCCAGGCGGAAGATAAATCTATAGTGGAAGACAACCTAATTGTGGGATTTCTCAGAGAAATACTAAAGTAAATACATGAGTAGAAGTTGAGAAGGCCGTGATGTGGCTGAGGAAATCAGAGGGCAATAAGAACTGGGCTTTGCTAGGTACAGGAGCATAAGCAACAGGGAAGGCCTCGTTTCAGCAGCTGTGGAAAAATACTGGGAATGTGATTGCTGGGCTATGTGTAAAATATGTTTTAGTGTGCACACTGTTAGAGCTGATGCATGTTGCAATCCTGAGTGAACTTTTAAGCAATCAGAAGGGAATTACCTATCCTGGAAAAAATTCCGCCTCCTGCCATATATCACATGGCTTTACCAGGTTTCTGCAGCTATTGATCATAGGTACTTGCGGTCAAAGATCTGCATTGCCACTCTGGAGATGCTCTTTGTGGTTGATGGCAGAGGAAGTGACAACTATTAATTTAGGTGCCTGAAACTCAATGAGCTGCCAGAGAGCAGGCCTTGTTGGCCATATACTTCAGAGAAATGCTCATGGCAGGTACCTTTATAGCCACTTAAACTGTTTTGGGCCTTTCTCTTAAAGAGTAAGAAATCTCCAGTTCATGAGGGTCCATGGACTTCTCTTAAAGATGTGTTTATTATTTGGGTTTTTTTTTTACACAAGTAATTTATGCAAATAGCTGCAAAATACTGCACTGGAAAGCATTGTCAACAGAGTTTCTTTTTTAGCAAACAGTTAGGAATTTTTGATCAGTTAAAGGACTTTTTTTTTCCTTTCTGAAGCTTCCCTTCTGAAAGCTTCTGAAAGTTAATATTTTACATCTTGTATATGAAATGAAATCAGATATATATTGTAACAGTTGTATTAGAATTTGATAGTTGTCTTTTATCATGAAATAATTGTCCAAAAGGTACTAGTCAAGGCTGGTTTCAAATTCAGATGCAAAATTACTTGGTTTTAGCAGTCCTCTTGAAATTTCCTGTAAAACTAGCAAAAAAAAAAAAAATCAAAAATATTTAAGAGGAAATTAAAATTTTTCTCTGAAGCTGCTTTATTTATTTCATGCCCAGAAGATAGTATGTTCAGTCTTCTTACTTAAAGCACATATTGTTCCTCGTACTGAAAAACGTCATCTCATGTGCTAGAATGAGAATTTAATAACCTCTCACTACAACTGGGGCAAAATTCTTCCCCTTGCAGTGTCCAGTGATTTGATTTAATATATTTTAATATGCAGTAAATAAGCACTGTCGCTTTCACTGAAGTCTTGTTGTTGTTGTTACTTCCCCCCCCCCCTTTTTTTTTAATATTCTCTACATTAGCAAGTGCATTTAATACCAACAGCTTAACAGTATAAGGGCATGGTAATCACGAGTAGCTCTTGAATGAGGTCAGGCATGACAGTGAAGATTTTCTTTTCAGAACCATTTCATACACATGACCAGTTAAATAGATGAAAGTCTGAACTGCTGAATGGTTCGTGGGTCTAGCAGTGCTATTACTGCCTTCTTCCTTTAACCCTGTTCTTCGGTAACGCAGGTCCTAGAACAGCTGCCTTTGGTATGGAATGAATTGCTGATAATTTGAGTTCTTGGTGAATCTCCTGAGGCTTTATTGCCACTCAGCACAGTGACCAAATTTGTTTTACTCTTCGCTTCATGCTCCCTTTTTTGGAGCACTGAGGACTTTAGGTGTATTTTAGTTTACCAGGAGCCCTGCATTTGAGGTTTGCTTGCACAAAACCCACTGGACAGGTTTTACTTAATCTGCCTTCCCTATAGCAGTGACACCCACAAGAAACCTAAGATCTATCAAGGTCACACACTACAGCTTTTATATATATAGATATAGATATAGATTGATTGATTTTTGCAGTCATATTAAACTCTGTCAGACTTTCTGAAGGGGATGGCAAAAGCTGAAACCTGTTAAGGATAGAGTAGGGACTCTCTAGGAGTGCATATACATGCAACTTAATAATGCTATTCTCATTGGAGTAAACTGTCTTAGTAAAACTGAGTTTCCTCATCACAAAGGAGACCTATTTATTTTGTCACAGATTGGCTTAGAGAAGTGTCCCCCTGTTGCCAGCAGCCCCTCCGTATCTCTGCCCTGTCAAAAAGTCCTTGGCAGCTCCCGAGCCTCAGCTACCTCTGGGTCCTGCCTGTTACCTTATGGGTTCTGCCTCCGGACTCGAGCAGGCTTTGCCTCTCTCCCTTAGTCCTTCATGCAGTTGGAGGGGTTTTACAGGAGAACCGTGGCCACCTTGGTTTGTAAATGTGCACAACAGCCTTTCTTCCCCTGCCTTCCCTGCCAGCTTCCTGGGATGAGGAAATGCCAGGAGGCAGCAGTGCGGCTCCCCAGGAATCCAGCCTTGGGATGAGTCACTGGGGTTGCTGTGAGTTTCCCAGGGACTAAGAGCATCTCCACCTCAAACCTGGCAGTTGTGGTGGAGAAGAGTCGGGCATCCTGTTTGCGCTGTGCTCAAGGAGATGGAGAAGGAGAGCGGTGCAGGGGCTGCTCACACTCCCTGTAAAACATGCCCCTATCTGGGGGTCAGGAGAGGACCCCTGAGCCTGACCCTCCTCGTCAGCACCCATGGGCAGTGATAACGGATGATGTTTATAAACCCAAGCTGGAAACAACCTGTAAGGACAGTGACAGAATGTGCTGCAAAGGCAGCTGCTTGGAGCACTCAGCACACAGCAACGAGTACCGGTTAATTGTGAACGGTGAGGAAGTATTTGGAAGCACTGTCCTGTATATTTGTCCTTAAGACACATTAGGAGTGCTGTCTTGTAAGCTGTAATAGATTCTGTGATGTATTTTATTTGCAGAAACAGATACAGGCTTTAAAATCTTCACCTGATGCTGCGGCATGCCTGGGATGAGCTTGTCATTGCGTTCATTATGATCATTTCTCATGAGCAGTGTGAAACTCCCTGATTCTCTGGTTAAAAGCCACTGGGGCTGGGGAGGCTCGCTCTGCTAGAGGCAGGTTTGGGCAACAGGCCGGGCAGGAGGCAGTGCTGGGCACGTGTGGCCGGGGTCGTTGTGGGGAGGAAGGCGTTATTGGCAAAGTAGGGGTTCAGCGTTCAGATTCCCACCTGGTGTAGCTGCAGTTACTAAAGTAACGAGATACTAGGATTGCAAAAGTATAGTCCTTGTTTCCATTGGCGGGAAGCAGCGTAAATTTTATCATCCAATATTTCATATGTGCTTCATCTTGTTTCAGAATTTCCTGCCTTACAGGCTGTAGCACCGCTGGCTAGATTGTTTTGGTCACGCAAGTTGTGCTGCTCTTGGTGGTGCAGGACCATGTATTAAGCCGTGCTCAGTGATGCAGGGCTATGCATTAAGCCGTGCTCAGTGGTGCAGGGCTATGTATTAAGCCGTGCTTACTGTGTGTTTTGGGAGTGTCTCCCTGCCCTCAAGTTCTTTGTTGCAGCTAAATCCCCTGTGCTCCGCCGCAGTCTCTCAACATGCAGACCGCCTGCCTGTGATAAAGTAACAGATTAAAATACCCACGTGCTACCATTAACACCAGGAACGTCACCTATTTTAGGTTTCTTCATACACTGCATTTGAGGTTTTCCCTACTTATTGTCAGATAAAGCTCGTAGATTTTGGCCAGGCTTTTGAGAGATTACAGACATACCGTGACCCTGAGTAATGTGGCATCCAGCTCTGCGGAAGCTGTAAACTGCCGTGTCAGCTTGTGGGACTCGTTAGCTTTTCCAGTCTGGCATTGCTTTACTAGACTATGGAGTCAGCACAGCGTTACCCCAAATTACACAGGCTGCCCTTGCGTCTGCTGTTCCGTAACAGACCGAGCTGTGTGCAGGAAAGGATTTCACTAAGAGCACTGGCGACCTGCGAAAAATGAAATATTTATGTTTGCGCAAATGCCTGCCTGGGACTGAGCAAGCAGAGTGGGGAAAACAGAAGTAGTGTACCTTGAAACATTAGCCTGAGGCTGCCAGACTTTAAACACAAGAAAAAGGTTGTTTAAACACAACAAGCAGAGGTTGTTTTTCTCAGGGGGTCAGCGGGGCTGCCTTGCTGAGCTTGGGCTGCAAACGAAAATTGACCCAGAAGGGCCGTGCGAGAGCCCGACAAGGCTCCTTGCGAGGTATCCGTGGTCATTCCGTTAAAACAACCTCTGTGAGGGCAAACCTGCTGCCCTGTTGATTTGCCCCGTCTCTTGTGCTCCCCTTTCCCGCTGGGCAGGTAGGATTTGATGAGGATCCTCCTCCCCAAAAATGGAATCCTCTCCTTGGGTGTAGCTCCTTGCCCCTGCCCGCCTCCTTTTCTGCAGCTACAGCTCCTGGGTGAGAGGCTTGGGCAACACGAGCTGGACACGGCTTTGTTCTCCCCACCTCGGACACTGAGGAAGTGACTTCATGTTTTACATGGAAGGGACTT
>JAUBOD010000337.1:351442-361866 GCA_032353885.1 Nothura maculosa
TTGTATGCAAGATTAAGTTATCACTTCAAAATGCAAGAAGCTTAGGGATCACTGTTTCCTCCTTTACCAAGCTGCACACACCAGCTCTGTGTGTTGTTCTTCCTGGAACCAGACATGCTATGTCACTTCACTAACCTTATTCCGTCTGTAAACAGAATTGTAATGTAGATGTCAAGATTATGGGATACTTATTTAAGAGCCTACTTAGCATTGGAAACTCAATATTGTAAGAAGTTTCATGAAAGCACTTAAGCTGTTTTCCTTGTGCTATTTGAAGCATATTTGACCTCACATGACCACAAGACTCTCTTCCAACCGTTGCCCTACTTCAGACTTTTAATTCTGTGTTTCTGAAGAGCATTGAAAAAGCCTTCGTAGCAGGCCCAACCAAAAGATTATCCCTACCTAATGAGTTGTGTGGTTAAATAATTCAGTTGAGACATCTAGAGCTCTCTCATGAAATGCATCTTGTGTCATCTTACAGATTAACAGATTTATTTAAATTCAAATGAGATGAAAATGTTTGCCTTAATGTTGAAAGATGTAGCATTATGAAAATGAATTATCCCCCTACTTGTGTGTTATGCTTACGGCAAAGGGCACGGTTTTTGCAAGTAGGTCTCCACAATTTGGAACCCACTTGGATTGCAAGCTACAGACTTGTAATCCTGAACTTGTAGTTGTGCCTTGAGTGGCTGTGGTTGGAGAAAGCTTTGCAAATTTGCCAGTTCTCAACTTGAGGAAAATTTATTGTCTGCTTCTTTGTTCAACAGGATTAGGGCCTGTGATTCTGCCGTTAGTTTAGCTGCAGCATGGAAGAGGGACAGCTCACGGCTGACTTGAGCTATTGACCACAAGAAGAGGCAGGTGCAGAGTCCCTGGCCTAGGCAAGGTCCTGACCGTGTTTTCCTAAGGGGATAGGTGCCTTTTCTGAGCAGTTATTGAAACACAGTTTGCCTTAGACATCATCTAGTGCAGTCATGCAATCCACGACATTATCCAACTCTTCCGCATGGAACTAGATCAATTGGTGGAACAAAGGAAATAAAGGAATAATTTTCAACACCTCAGGAAGTGCTATTATGTGAACTTTGTTTTCATCATGGCATAGAGCAGTTGGTGCTGAATAGTTGCTGTTATTACTTCCTCTTCTGCCCTTGATGTGGCAGTGTTTATCCCTAGAAAAAGGGCAGAATTTCTCTTGAAATAGGAACTTGATTTAGTGTAGAAAGCTGCACCAACAGTTTACTTATTTCAGTATTTACTCTTCTGTAGGGTTCCCTTCTTACAAAGGCATTGCATCAGAATATGATTCTCAGTGTTTCTATCATTTTACCCCTCTTCCTAATGTTTGCTATGAATGCCTTATTTTAAAAATAATATAGCTTCCTCAGTTGTGAAAGTATCTGAAGAGTTTTAAGAATGGCCCAATCATGCTGGGATATTGTAAATAAGATGTACATATGCAGTGCTTGCAAAATAATCATAAAAATCTGCTGACCTGGTCAACAAAAATAATCTGATCAATTTTATCATTATTCAAGCTGAAATAGTGAGCAATAGCTTCTTTGGTGTTATTTGCTCAGTGGGTAATTGGAATTTCTTATGGCTGAGTTAATGGTGATTCACTTTCCATTTTGAATCACTCCTTTCTCCTGCCAGGTCTTTTTATTCATGAGTAAAAGTTGTCAAATTCCCAGGGGTTGTATTTTATTGTAGCTTTCTAAGAAAGTCACAACAATTGAGTTAATTAGTTTTAAATTGATTCAGACTAATCTTTTCAAATTTTTGTGCATTTTGGAGTTGTTTGTTGTAGTATGAAATATAGAGATTCCTGATTGACTTAAGTTTACAACAACAACAAATACTTGTTAGATCAAAATAGCCTCTATATGTCTTTATGCAATTATTTAAGTACAGCTTAAAATGTTTAAAGATGCACTTATGGTTGCCAACCCGTTAGACTTTCCCTGTTGACAATAAAACCTGGCTTTGATTTCTCTGGGATAATTTGGCTTCATCTTTAGAAGAGCAGGTGGGCTGAGAAGTGTTTCAGCAGTTAGTTGGTGTAATTTTTGGAACTGAGCCTCCTTAGCCGAAGTCTTAAGATCTTGCTGTGGGGCTTGGCCTCCCTCCCCATGAAGGCAGCTGCTTCCACAAGAGGGTCAGTAGAATGGAACCCAACTTCTTCTATCAGCTTCTGCCCCCATGGGGCTCCCAGGCCCTGGAGTGAGGAAAATTTGCTAATGCCCAGGCCCAGGGGAGTGCTAGTGCAGGTGCTGAAGGCGTCTTCCCTCCTCCCAGCTCTGCCTTGGGGTGCTGGTGAACACACAAGGGGCAATCGTGTCCACAGCTGCCCACTATGGTTGCTCATGATGCCAACAGGCTGCACAAGATGATTTTTAAGGTTTTTTTATGGTAGTTGTGGGTAGGTGCTGCTGGAAACGGCTGCTATGGTAAAAGTGTTTTGGGGCTGTGCGGTGGGTGAGGCAACGGGACGAGCCTGAGTTACGCTAGGTTTGTGTTTTGTATAAATGTCCCAATTGCTTCTGAATCCTAAAATTGTAATTCTTTGAGAGTATTTGATCCGCTGAATAGACTGTGTGAACTTTGCTTTGAGGGTTTATAATGTCACCAGATAGATACCCTTGAAGACAGTAGATGTTTAAAATTCACAGTTGCTTCCTCTGTGTTCGAAATGAAGTGGAAATTAATTATAATAAGATCAAACATTCATAATAATAGATAAAAATGCCTGTTGTGGAGCTAGAGGCTTCCGTAACTGCACGGAGACTGATACCCATGAGAAATTAATTAACGAACCTAAATTAAAAATATATTTGAAAGTAACAACAGAAGCACTCCCATCCTCATTTACGTTCATGTTTAGTGTGTGATTGATAGCTTTTCGGTTGTCATTAATTTTCCCAGCTCGTTAGCTATAACTAATTACAGTTAGAAGTACAAAATGCTGTAACCAGTTGTCTTATTAAGGACGCCTCTGGGGTGACGTGTCACTGTGACCACGTGGCAGCACTCGGCCTGTGCCTGCCCGCAGGAGGCTGTGCGGCCTCATCCCACCTGGACATGAGGAGCTGCGTGGTGACGCGTGTGAGGAGCCGTGTGGTGACGCGTCAGGAGACATGTGGTGACACGTGTGAGCAGCTGCGTGGTGACGTGTGTGAGGAGCCACGTGGTGACATGTGTGAGGAGCCATGTGGTGACGCATATGAGGAGATGTGTGGTGACACATGTGAGGAGCCATGTGGTGACACGTGTGAGGAGCCATGTCATGACACATGTGAGGAGCCATGTGGTGATGCGTGTGAGGAGATGCGTGGTGACACATGTGAGGAGCCATGTGGTGATGTATGCGAGGAGACGTGTGACAATGTGCGCGAGGAGACGTGTGACAATGTGCACGAGGAGCTATGTGGTAACACGCATGAGAAGCCACGTGGTAACGCGCATGAGGAGCCATGTGGTAACTCGCGCGAGGAGCCACGTGGTAACACGCATGAGGAGATGCATGGCGACGTGCACGAGGAGCCACATGGTGACGCACACAAAGAGCCATTTGGCAACACACATGAGGAGATGCGTGTCGACCCATGCGAGGAGCCGCGTGGTGACGTGTGGTCTGCGGGCTCGTCGTGCTGCCCGAGACCTGCCCGCTCCGCAATGGCTGGATTCGCCCGCTCCCGCCGAGCCTTGCGTTGTAAAATCCCGGCATACACTCATGTGTGACCATGCCGGCTTGGGAAGCGTTGATGTTTTGAGGAAATGAGATGAGGAGGTTTAGTCCGTTTTCAAGGGCACTGAGGAATGAGCTGGACTCACCTTATAATAATTTACTTTGACAACTATGACATTGAAAGAAAGATTTTTAATATTGACAAGGAGCAGCCTGTGCCACAAGCACAGAGGTGTTTTTTACTGCAAGAAAACAGCTGGAAGTGAATGTTGAGACTCCAAATCTCTTAGTTACTTTTCTCTAAGATCATTTGACAATGTGTTTTCCTCATCCCTTCTAAAATGTAATTCACAGAGACTGCTGTGACTACCAGGACTATAGTTAAAAACAACCCACCATTTTTAATCAAACAAAGCTCTGTTAAACGAGTAACTCAATTAAAAACACAGTCCAACTATGTTTTCTTCCACTGAAAATTAAAAAAAAATCCTGATGCTGTTAAAAGAACATTTAGATGGTGTTTATTATGTAGATGAATTTCCCCACTGAGTCGCAAAGGCAGGACTTCGCAGCGGAGCATGTTCTGTAGAGGTGCCCCCCTCCTCTGGTCACGTTGCGGTTCCTGATACAGTCACAGGGCTGCATGTAGCCCTATTGGGGGTTACAGTGGCCCATTGGGGCCGTCCCTGACCCTTGTTTGTCACCAACAAAGCTGCAGTTGGCTGAATGTGTGACCTCCATAAAAGTCTGAGGCTCATGAAGCATCCCTGGTCTTGGTGTGATGGGAGAGCAGCATTGGCAACCTAAAGGCTGGGCAGGATGGATACCCACCGTGCCTTTCCAAAATGCAAGGAGTGGATACAACGCATTGAAAACACAACTCTTCTGGCTTAAAGCCTTCATAAATCTGGTGTCTGTGGTGCCTCCCAATAGCACAGTGTTTCTTCTGGTGGAGGGACACTGAGTTGGAAAAGAAATCCTCCTCTTGGTGCTTCATCTGGGTTAGCACTTGAGGGCTGCACATAAACTGGGACCTGTGTGTATAAATCCTGAAGGCACTTTGTTGCATTAGTGCAGCACCAGGTTTTATTGAGTGCTTGTACCTCCGTAGAGCCTGCTGCCTGAATAATGCATTTTCATTTGCAAGGGTTTATTGGCTAGGAGTTACTGCTGCGTTTCAAGCCGTATGGCGATGGATTGCCTCCATTTGGGATAACTACATCCTTGGGGCGTTTTAGTGTCTCTTTTGTTTTATGGATTAATCTCTAGCTGAGGTGTTTTGAGGTTGGTAAAAGCACGTAGTTGCAATGTTTAAAAATACTGTAATTCTTGATGAAGATTTTGTAATAAATCCTTGGGAAATCCAGTTTGACCTGAACCTATGTCTTGCTAACATCATTCTGCATTCTTGGGGGAAAGACCTTGTTTTTGACTTGAGATTTTTCTTAATTGATACATTTATGGAATATAGTCTGATATTCTCAGAAAATTCATCCATATGTCAGCTATAAAACTTAAAATAAGCTAAGAAATGCTTTGGCATATTCATATCCAAGTCAGATTTATCTATAGACCTTCGTATATATCTATTTCTGTATGCATACATGGAGGTACACACAGAAACATGCCGTGTAAAGCGTTGACACTAACTTAGAAGAAAAAAATGGAAGTATTATGCTAGAAGAAGTATGCAGGAGAGAATTGCTTGAGGGAAAAGGTGGAACGGAGTGTTGCTGCTCTCTGTGTTTTCGCTAAGTAATCTCATCATCTTGCACAGTGGGGACCTCGACTGAGTAACTCCATTGTGATTAATCTTGTGCTCAATTGGCTAATGCAGTTATGGTGTAATGTTTAGCTCCAGTCAATAGTGTCATCTGGGAATAATGCATTAGAAAAATTGAAATATTTTATAGTCCAGTGAGCTGTGACCATTTTGTGTATTTTCTATGTAGTCATGTCTAAATATAGAGATACAGAATTAGAATGTATAGATTCCACTAACTGTGGTGGATCGTACTGTTTCAATTTTCCCTAATATTTTACATTTTCTGGAGAGAATGAAAACAAATACCACTTTTTAGAGCCTTTTAGAAGATCACGTGGAAGCTTTCAATGAAAGTCACTGGGTGATTTGTGTGAATTCTTCTCTTGGAAGATGGCGATACCTGTTAATCCCAAAGTTGCGCTTGACTGCTTGACCTTCCTGACACTACTGATGCATTTAAAAGGAAAAAAAATCATGAACAGATGGTGAAATTAAAGCAAGGGAAAAACTAAAAAGGAAAAGGAAAGCACTAGAAAGGGCAGCTGGAGAGAAAATGCACAATACACTCCTGAAGTAAAAGCAATTTGCTTATTAGTAAAATTGGACATGATGGCATATGGGTCAGCTGAAAAAAAATCTCTTCCTCTGTACTTTGAGGAAATATTTGCTTGGATTATGTAATGAGAAGATATTAAATAAAGATTTATTTTGTAAAAGCTTGAGATGTTAACAGGTGGTATAAACCAGACATTTTTAGTAGTAATTAACTAGGACTATTTAAGATGTGGGGGTGGTTGTTTTTTAACAGTAGATGTGAACACTCTTAATTTGTGAAGTAACTTGCCTGTTTTCATAATTTTTGTTTGGTGGACAGACAGAGGAAAGAGATGAGTCCAACAGTTTTGGAGGTTCTTATTTCACAGACTGCTGCTGTCATTTTCTGTAGTGATTGGAGCATGTCTGATAGATGACATGTATTTATCTGGCAAGGATGTGCTTAGCTGACACATAAAATAGGTCAATTCTTTCTGGCCCCTCTAACCTAAAGGCATCTGTTTCTTAAGAGCTGTCATTTCACAGTATGACCCTGCCTTTCCATCCTGAATAGATTGTACAGGGAACAATTAGTCATTTTTAGGTGATATTTTCTCCTGAGATTGGGCTGGGAAATGTCTCCTCTGGAACATCATTTTTTATTTCAGTAGCCCTTTGTAACGATTTTGAGAGAATATGCTTGGTACCATTTTTTTCTATTCTATTCTTTGTAGATATTTTATGTATTAATGAAGTGACAAAATTAATAATTCCTCAAATGCAGTATTTCTAATCAGGAGGAGGAAAGCAGGAATAGCCACATGACTTAATTTCAGATATCTAATTTTGATTCACTGCGTAACGCTTTGCAGGCGTTTCTCTTTCTCCATTGCCTCCTTTGGGAATTTAAGCTCTTACAAGGTGCCAGACACACATAAAAATGATGGTTGTAACTGCTCAGTCATCACTTCCATTTTGTTGAAAAGCTTGGTGTTTGGTGCAATTTCTAAAGTGCTGTCTGTGTGAAAACATGTGTTTTGGTTTTGTCTCGGTGCAGGTGGAGGAGGGCTGGTGGGAAGGCATCCTCAATGGCAAGACTGGCATGTTCCCCTCCAACTTCATAAAGGAGCTGTCTGAATCCGACGATGTTGGGATCGCACTGGAAGAGCAAGCAAAGCCAAGTAAGGAACAAACCAGTGTCGACGCTCTGTATTTGTGTCTCCGTGCTCACCCCTAACGTCCCGAACGGGTTATTTCTTGCTTGGAAATGCTTTCTAATGCCTTTTTTTTGGTTCATGCTATGGAAGGGTCAGATGCTGCTGCTTGGTGAATATTGGCAGTGCTGTCTGAGTTGTAATACTTTGTGTTAAAACCTGCCCAGCTGTAACAGACCGAGAGCACGGAGGGCACTGAGCAATTACTGATTTTGTATTTCAAAATTAATCTTTTTTTCTGTCTGTAGAGGTGGAAGCTGAGCAATGTAGCCAGATAACAACCAAAGATCTACAGAGTGTCTGTGGTTATTTACACAAGGGGTTAAAGTGCCATGCCTTCTTTAATGACTCCAGTAGATTTAAGATGCATAACTATTGGTGTGGGACATGCGGCACTTTTTCCCTCCAGGTGCTGAGCATGTTACTATCAATCACCTCCGCCACCCACTGCCCCTGCAGCCCAAGGGGAAAAGGCCAGAGCTGGGACATGGACTTTGTTCTCCCCCTTACAGGGGGCCAGTACTGCTGCAGGTGAAAAGCATGTTTGATAACTAAGTTTGCAATGCTTAAGCATAGTAAGGGGCTGTCTTATTTTGAACTTCCCTTGAAGAATAACCTGAGCTGAAAATATGCTTGCATAAGGAATGGACAACTTACTGGTCTTGCTGTTTTCCGTTTTTTCAAACAGATATTCTTGATGTTATCTTCTAAGTCTATGGTCAGGAATCCTTAAATAAAGGAAAAAGAAAATGAAACACTCTATTTAATTTACGTATTTTGGGATAATTTCCCATTTACCTGCCGAGTTCTTTCTTTACAGCCAGCATACTGTTTTGAGTCGTGGAGATGCTCATTGCTCTGTAGCCTTCCAAGATCTCTGCAATGGGCAAAAGTGAAAGGCCCTCCAAGACTTCTCTTAGCTTATTTCTGTGTAAACATCCCAAAGCCTTATTTACAGTTCACTATATCATGGAGATGTAGAAAGTCAGTATAGTTCCTTTATTTCACTTATCCATTTAACGCAAATTTATCAGCTTTCTTCCATCCCACAGAAGTGAGGTTCTAAAAAGTCTGACTGCTGCGATGGTGAAACTTTTCCTATTGATTTTGTAATGCAGTAGCATTCATGTGAGTGGCCTTGGCCACACAGTCATGTGGTCAGTGCTGCCAGTGATATTCATGGGGAACATTGCTTTCCTCCAGAATGAAAATGTTTTTAAATGAGTTAAAAACTTCAGTGTGATGGAAAGGGCAAAAGGGCATTGAGTGAAGTTATGCACTTCAGTGAGATGGCAAGCTGCTCTCTGTAACCTGTCAAGTATTTCCTTCATTATAAATGCAGCGAATCTTGGAAGATCTGGTTGTGTAGATGTAGTTTCAGCCTTGCACTTTGTAGCGCCTAGTTCTCTATAGATGCTAAAGGTAAGTGCAGGTGTTTGGGGTGGAGTTTTGGATTTCATCTCTCCAAGTGAAATCATACTCCCTCCCCAGCTAATTGGGGAAAATTGAGTTTATAGTGAGCCTCCTATAAATGCCTTTTAATAAAGAGTCCAGTGGAGAGTGTGAAAGCAGCCACAGACCATGAGGTGGCTTCACCAGCATCCCTGCATTACTTCACAGCATGAGTTCTGACCCTCACCAAAACCTGCCCCTTGTGAGGCTTGGATCAAGCCTAAACCTTGGCTTTGCCTCCTCAACTAAATTGCACACAGCCATAACTGAGAGGTGGGGGCTCTCCTTGTGTTCTGGCTTTGTAGCTGGCTAGAAGCACGTGTTATTCAGGAGCTAGTTTAGCAGAAATCCTGTAAAACAGGAGAATACTGTTAACATCCCAAGCAACAGAAAGGAACTCAATGAAAGGAGGAAGGAACTCAGGTTCTTGCAGGATTTTAGTGGGTTTATTTTTTTCTTTTTAAGCTGACATCCTGACATTAAGAGCCACATTCCCCTAGCAGAGTTATGAGTCAACACAGTTCTTTCTAGATGGTTGTCTGCTGTTGTTACGGATATTACTCTGTAACGCCTGGTGGTTTATGAGGTTTACTCAGGCACTGTGAATATCTGTGTTTGAAAATCTCCTTAATAAGATGGCTGAAATTTCAGTGACCTTGTATATTTTGCATTAGAAGAAAAGTAACTGGCCTTGATAAATCTAATGTATCCGTGTTTATTCTTAAAATGCAACAAAATAAAAACAAAGCAGCAAGTCCTGCAAGATTTGTGCATGAATCCAATACACCTATTGAAATGCTGTAGGTAGCATCTCCCAAGCATATACAGTGATGTGTCCAGATCAACCCCTTCCTCTGTAATGACAAGATGTGACAGTACCTTGGATCTGTAGTAGCCCCTTTATGTTCCTCCGGGAACAGTTTTTGAAGGAGCATAGGGTCTCTATCCCCGCACCTGTAGCACAGGGGTCTTGGGTGGGAATTCTAGATTATTGGGATGTTTTCTGGGTGAACAGTCAGCTCTGAGTGGCTGCACCCTGGGGCTCTGCACAGCTCCCAGAGGGAATGACATCGGATCCGGGTATGGCATGGAAAGCTCCAGCAGCAGCCTGCAACTCAGGGCAGCTGCCAGGTTTGGGAAAGCAGCATGGACTCCTGGATCTCACAGGTCTTTCCCAACCATAGTGAGAATTTGGATCAGAATGCACTGTGCAAGGACAACAGTAGTATTTAGATTTCATTTAAATTACGTTTACCGACCCTCTCTGGAGAGAGGTTAATAAATATGTGTAGAGAGGTTAATAAATATGTGTATTTCTCTGTCCTTTTATGACTTACACAGGAGCTTCTCCTATGTGAAGTGCAAAATACAATTGATGGGAATTTAGGTATAAAGGTTCAATGAAGAGAAAGGGTCTGTCCTTATTTCATTATTTTATCTAGGAAAGCAGCAATTCTATGGCAGATGAGAGCAAATGACTGGAAGAAATTATCCTTGTTTCTTTTGTTGCTCTGTGATAGAGCAACCTTGGCAAGTTTCTTCACAACAAAGTCACTTTTTTGTGAACGCCTCATCTTCTTGGACGTGCCCAAATGCTGCAGCTTCCTGCTAGTGGGGCTTGTTTGCCCTTCTAAGACAGTTCCCTGTTCGTTAAAGCACTCCCTTGAATTAAAACATTGCTTTCTTTTGAAGGAATTGCACAGCATGAACAAGAAATACACATTATGGTTTTATTGCTATGTTAAATGGATACATGAATTACAAG
>JAUBOD010000338.1:0-20334 GCA_032353885.1 Nothura maculosa
ATCTTACACTGGCCTCTCCTGTCCTTCATTAAAAGATGTTAATAATGTAAGAGAATTTATTTATTCTTACTGTTACTTTCCTATCTATGCAATAACTGGAGGGGTGATCAGAAGAGACATTGTAAACATTGTACAGAGTGAAAAAAAGACTCAGAACTTACCATTGTCTGTAATTAATTACATTTTCATTATATTTAGTTGCTATTTATAACAGTAGATAGAGAAGCTTCATGCATTAAAAGGGAAGAACACCTAAAAGAACCTGAAGAACAGTAGAAGTTGCAGTGCAAAGTGTGTGTGACTACAAATAGCCAATATATATGAGCAAATTTTCAGTTTATCCAGACAGACTGGCTGTATACAAAATCAAGTATTTATGACACAGCCATACATTTAAACAATATCTTTAAAAAGAGTAATTTTTGATAAAACAGGGAGGGATTTGACAGACTTACTGTTTTACATTAAATGAAATGGAAAGAACAGAAATACTTTCTGCAACGGAAAAGCAAATAGCCAAGAGTCAGAAAGTTCAGTCCAGCTAGTTATAATTTCACCATTAAAACTGCTCCAGTAGGAAGAAGGGTCAAGTAGCTGGGTGGTAAACAGGCTACACGGGGCTCATCAGCAGTGATGAGTGTTTCAGGAGTACTGAAACAGAATTGGTCTGACAAAAGTGATGGAGTCATCCCGTGAGTGTATTCTGCCCCCTTTCCTTGTAAACCATTCCCTGTTTTCCTTTACTTTGTATCTTGCATATAGCCATTCTGTGTTTCCCTTTTCTGCTTCTCTCAGAAGAGGAGGTTGAATTCATTTTTGATAATCACAGATTAACAGTTTGGGACATGGGTGCTGTAAAGTGGAGGGATCAACTTTAGCCAATACTTAAGAGTAGGTGCTCAGGCTACTTGTTTTACATAGATTTTTAAGAGCAGTATCAGCTGCCCCAGAATTACCCCTAAAATGTGTATTTTACTGCTGATAGCACAAGTGGCAACACTAATCTGGTGGTTAACCCCTGACCACCCAGGTTGCTCTCACTCCTCTAGAAGTGTTCCATGCAAGTGTTGACAACAACCATATATGTGTGGATCACACAGCTTGGCAGATGGAGAGGCTGAAATAATAGAGTTTCAGGGCACTAGGAGTTTGAAAATTAAATTAGTCATGAGAACTTGCAAATATTCTCACTCTTGTCACTGTTCTTCCTTATGTATTATTCATCTTTAGGACTGGGCTTGCGGCCTTACACAAGCTGAAACTCACATGCCGCCTATTGATATTGAAGGGAACCTTTCTCTGCACACTTGCAGCCTAGGACAATAGGCAAGCAGCTGAGAAACCAAGCCTTAGCTTCTCCAAAACTGAAAACATAAGAAAACATGGGCATTGGCATGTCATGATGTGACTACGCAGCACTCTGTCTTATGTTTGATAAAAACCACCCCATTTTTTGCTATTAGGTAGTCTGTCCCATGTGCCTGTTTTGAGTGATGATATTTGCCCCACTAGCACTACGAAGCTCAGGATGAGGGTGCAGGAGACTGCACTGCTTTGTGTGTCATGAGCAGAGGCTTTCCCCTTACTCCATGAACAAAAATGGTTGAGGTCTAGCAACATGCTAAGGACTGAGAGGATTTCTGTTTGACTTCAGGTTCATCCATCACTTAGCGCTAGCATTAGGGAGGAGGAGAGAGCGATGGCAAGATGTTATCCATATTTATTAATTTGCTTTGTGAATCACTGAGAGACAAAAAGCATGAGCTTGTTCTGCTGCCAACCTCCCTTCTCAGAGTTACTGTTCAGTTTTGCTACATTCATTTGACCTGATTTCCATGCAGTCACAGGCAGCTGCTCTCATCCAGCTCCTTTTAAGTTGCAGAACGGCTTTTAAGCTGAGAATGTGGCACTGAATAATTCTTTCATAATTAGTTATCTGTAGTTGCTACTCTTGGGGATATTCTTAAAATTATTAGGAATGCCTGATGGTTTTTGGCATATTCTAAGTACTTTGTGATAGGCTTATGAATTAACAGGTGAAAATGTAGTTATATGAAGGTTTTCCTCCATTTGGATGATATAAAATGCCATTCCCAAGATATTTGTATTCTTTTTATTATTAAATTTAATGGTTATTGCTTGAATGAAAAATCAAATGACCAAGAATAGAACCACGCGCTGTGACTTGCCTAGAAATACTCTGAATTTTAGTCCACAGGAAAAGCTTATGGTCTCAGCTTTAGAGAAAATGACCTTACTGTCCCAGCTTGTCAGGTAAGGGCAGAGTGTGCTGAGCACTGTTCAGTACCAAACTTTTCAGCTCCCAATTATTTTCCCCTTCTCCTCCTCCTCCTTTTATTTGTGTGCTAACTGAAAGAGTAATGACTCTGTCCTCACTGGAGTGCAATGAACATGAGATCAGGCCAGTGCCAGCTAGTCCAGTATATTTCACTCTGTGCTTGACACTGCTTAGCTCTTAAAGAAAATACAGTGGTTTTCTTTTCTTCTTGTATTGTAGGGGTTCAATGACTTTTTTAGAGTCACTGTAATCCTGTGTAGAAAAGGTGAAATCTTTGACACCCCTTGGCACCGAGCAGCTCAAGGCTGCCATGCTTGCTTGGCTGTTGATATTAGCTACTGTAACTTTACAATCACAGATGAGTCCATCAAGCTGGGGGAGTTAAGCCTATAGTGTAAATAAAAGATATATCTGCTTTCGTTGTTCATTTTTTAGTGTGTTAGGATATTTTATATATATATATAATATTTATGTCCTCTATAAAAGCTACTCTGTACTTATGGGGGAGAAGAGTAAATAATCATATATCACTACCACAACCCCCGCCAAGAGAAATGCCAGAAAGCTTTTAGATACATTTTTGCATCAGGTTCCATACTCGATGGGAATGTTTTCCTCAGTCATGTGCAAAAACTGTGTTATCAGCTCATTACTCAGGCAGTTTCAAAACTTCCATTTTTTAGAAAAAGAATCATTCTTTGTTCTTATTTTTCTCAGCTGACGATTAGTGTGGCAGAAGACTTGATTTAAAAAAAAAAAAGACAAGTCTTCTCCAATATTCCTGTTTCCTTGGGAACTATTAACTATTATTATGTATTACATGTCTACTGCATTACTTTATTTTAAAGAGGAAGGTTGCTTGTACAATCAGAGCAATCCAAAGCAAACCTCTCATAAACTCTGCAAATTTGATAATAAATGCAATGGCTCTAACACCAAGAGAAGAAGCAAAAAAACGCATTTGGTTTTATCCAGACTTGTAAAAACAGTTTAAATTACAAAACATGTCATTTCAGGAACTAGATGCTTGTTTGAACAGTTAATGCCAGGACCTGTCTCCCATTTTGTTTCTTGTATATTTTATATAGTCTGTGGCTGCCCCTAGATTTTTAGTCATCTTGTCAGGAGTCATGACTTCACATTTTTATCCCCATCCCCTCCAAAAAAGGAATACTCTTACTTTTCCTTTTTGGTACTATAGTGGTGAAAATTAGAAAATTTGAAGCTCCCTTGAAATTTTTAGGAGTTGTCTGGGAGTGCAATGAGAACTTTATAAATCAGATCCTACATCATTAACTGCTTATATTTGTCATCTTTTTTTCAAGCTAGTCTTTAAAATAGCACTGGAATGCTATATGGATCCTGTATGGTTTAAGGATAGCTATGTGGATATACATATCTAAATACATCTTCTGCAATTGCCTTCCAAATCATTTTGCATGCAACTTTTAGACATATCATTACACAACAGAAATAAGCAAGCTTACTAATGAAATTCAGATTTTATTTTTTTCATATTATACTGAAATGTATTACTGGGAGGAAGTCATTCTGCCTAAACCACTATCTTAGAAGAGCTAATATTGTGTATTCATTTGCATTATCACAAATGCTGTATTTTGCTCTGCTTTTGGTTGACTGCAACAAGGAATTATGCAGCTGAAATTGTTTATAAGATTATATTAAATGTAGATTGAAGAAAGAAAATTTGTCTTGAGCTATGAGCTGAGGTTGAGGCGTAAATTATACAGTTGCCTGCATTGAAGTACCCCGTCTGAGATATTTATTTATTTATATCATTAGAATAGAATCAATATTTAGAAAAAGCAAAGAAAAGGCCAATCTCCCAATAAGTAGATAAATATTATAAAGAAAATTATAAGACAAAATCTGCTGACAGCTGTAGAGGATGTGATGAGGGAAAAAAATCATACGATAAATACAGAAAAATGTAGGTCTAAGACCAAAAATGTTCAAATACCTTGAAAAAGCATATATTTTTAGCTGCAGTTCCCATGAAACAGGACTGTTAAAAATGCTATTACTAAATGTAATCTCCTATCCAGTACTTAGTGGGTATGGCATAAAATGTGGCAATAGTCTGCAGTAATCCAGTGTCTTATGCCAAATACAGGATATGTATCCAAGGTCCCTCAGTAAAAATTGTATCAGAAATGCTAACAGTGCTTTTATAAGATTTGGGAAGCAAATCCAAACTCCTAATTGCCACAACAACCTTATCAACCGTTGTTTCTAAAATTGACCCTTCATTTCATGCTGTCATTCTGCTCCTGTATCCAAGGTGAAGGGCCGAGCTGTTGCAGTTAGGCAGCACCTAGCAAGGAGGAAGCAAAAGTCTAAAATCTGTGAAAAGGGAGCTGAGACTCTCTTTAAGGACCCCAACAGCCAATCCGAGATATCTTTTTGAACTCACCTTATGAAGAGAACTGATAAACAGATTGTTTTAATCTCAATTTTATAATGGAGAACAACAAAAGGAAATGAGATAAATGAAGAAAATGCAGTGTGATTTAATTAGGGAATAGATGAAAAGTGGAAGAGCTGAAGAGGGAAAAGAAAATGGGGCTCAGGAGAAAGTGGGAGAGCTGGAGCAAGAAGCTGAGGATGATGTGTGCGAATTCATTCACAGGAAGATCAGCTTTTGGCAGAAACTCATCCTAAAATGACTATTGCTCATACTTGAACTGTCACATTCAGCATTAGTTTGATGGTTGCTGTATGTCATTGCATCATATTATATAGACATACCCTGGAAAAGCAGACAAGCGGAAGCAGGCAATTTAGTTTCACAATCTTTTAGAGAAAGTACTGACTTCTTTTCTGTTCATGAATCACCAAATATAATAGGGCATTGATCTTTGCTGGGTCCCTGAGCTGTATTTCACTAAATGAAAATAATTAATAATCCTATATATACTCGCACTTTCTTTGCCTCAGAAGAGCAACAGTTTTAATGACAATACACCATAAAATAAATCTTGGTTATAAGTAATTTATTTCTAGTAATTTTTTGTTATGCAAAAATAATGTTTCATGGAGAAATCTCAGGACAGATATATTGTTTGCAGAAGTGTACTGGGGGAGGAGCAGATGTCTTCCACAATTTATCAACTCTGTTTCAGAAGAATGCAAACAAAATCATGCAAAGAAATGCTCTGTAATTGCATTGTTGGAAACTTGCTATTTCTGTTTATTTTCTAGAAAAGTCAAGTCTGTTACAATTATTTTTCTTTCTTTATTTATTTCTAAACTGGCCATGTTAGTGGCTTCAGTCAAAGAGATGTCAATAGCATGTATTGGCTTTGGGGGGTTTTAGCTCTAAAAGAATAAAGTTCCCAACAGTAGCTCTAAATATTTGAAAGTTAGAGATTGATTCAAATAGAGGGATTACTCTCTATATTCACTGGGAAGCAAGCAATGCAAATGTTTTGCTACTAAATGAAAACATTTGTTAGACAGTCCATAAAATACCCTAGATAGCTTCAAACAGAAATACTTGTGCAAATCACATGTATTTGGAAATACCAAAGTCATTGGCTGTTCAAAAGAAAAAGCAAACTACTAAGGAATAATGTTCTTGTTACTGTTGTTTCAGATTTATCTCTAAGGAAAGGTAATCTCCTGGTTAATCCCTTAACAGAGCAGCATGAGACTGGTGCTTTGTTGCAGTTGGAGACCTTGGAGTTTTGGCGAGTGCATTTCCCACAGTTCAGGGCCTGTTGGAGAGAGGGCATTCAGGGCTGCGTTTTCCATGGGATATTTTATGACTATTGTGGCATGCTATTATTTGTGTAGAAAAAGAGATGGCCCCTAAACCTGTGAAGAACGTGAATGAGCACTTCATCATATTTCTGTGTTTGCTGGAGAGCTATATCAGCTCTTTATTTGTGATGTATTTATCTTCTCTGTCAAGTAGGCTCATAATGTGACTTTTAGCTGCTAGGACAGGTATTCTTGCAATCTATACACATAAATACACTCAACTTTTCCTTGCCAAAAAGATGTCCAAGACCAGCTTTGACATTAAGGCCTCTCATAAACAGTAGTTTATTTTTCTGTAGGCAATCAATTGGGCACTTATTCTATCCTTATTGAGTATTTATGAGGGCAGTTGAAAGAAAAACAATTGTAAGCCCTTTGCTGCTGCCATTCAGGATTTTCTGGAAACTGAGATGGCCTCCCTGTCCCTTCCTCCTTCATCCTGTTCCCTACCCTTTTTCCCTTTTTTCAAATAATGGCTAATAGAGGGTACGTACTACTAAAAATTGTAACCCACTAGAAAAGACTTCATCCCAAGAAAATGCAAGTCTCATGGAAGCATTAAAAGTTTCTGATTATTAGCATCTAATCTTATGCTCTGCTAAAGCTAATCTTCTTCACCTTCAATCAAGCCAGAGAGCTAAAAAGAGAAATGGGGAAAAGCAGTCAATTGCCAGAGCTTCGTCACGGCATCAACTGAGTGATGGAAATAGCACATTGCTTGTGTAAGCAGAGCAGCAGAGTATTTTGGGGTTGCATGAAATATGTTTTCTTTCTTTGTAGGAATCTAAACAACCCTCTAAGATACTATTTTACATGTTGAGATACTTTTTTTTTTAAGAAATATGAATGTTACCCAATAATTCAAGAAACATTAAAGTGTTATTCTTTCTGGTAACATTGCTTTCTGGTAATGTTACTTCTTTACGAGTTATCACATGTTTCTCTAATGATTAGCAAAGATTGGGCTAAGTGGCTCAGTTCTTACAGAGTTCAGTTAATCAGATGGTCATTTGAGCAGCAGCTCCTATTTTCAGTACCAGTCCTCAATGGTGCATGGGCCATTGCTGTGATTCTGTGGGACATCTCTTTGATTCTTACATTTTCCAGAGGACTTTTAGCAAGGCTTCTTTGCTTACGCATGACGCTTGCCAGCACAGCAGGACTGCTTCTCAGGACAGGTCCCTGCACAGCGCTGTGTGCACAGAGTAGCTGCAGCTGTGCTGTATTCCATCCTCCCATGCTAAAAGGCGATGATATCATTTTCTCTGAAAATACGTTCTATAAACATGAGTAAAAAAACTGTTTATGCTGACTGACATTGGCAAACACTAAAAGAAATGGCCTGTGAGTCAATTATTTATGAATGTATTAAACCTAGAAATCAGGATGTCTAGCCAGTGTAGCAGTTCCACAAGAGATTTCAGGTGAGTATTGGGGCAGAGCAGACAAAGGCTTTCCAAATCAAAATAGGATGAGTTTCTGAAGAGGATTAGGCAGTGTTGCTGCCTTCAGTCAATTGCCTTCAGTACTACAAAGCTGACCTCAGTTACTGCAGCCTCAGCAAGTGTTGTCTATGTAGTCTTCAGTCACTGGTAGAAGCAGTAGATTATAGATAGACTTATAACTTCATCCATGAGGTAACTTTTTATTTCATAGACTCTTCTGTTTAATTTTAAGGTAAGATGCATCTGCATTAAAGACATCTAAGCCATCATGATGGAAGAAATACATTAACAGTTCACAAATTAAAATATTTCTTTATTGTTATTATTATTGTCCTGAAAGGCTCCTTTAGTTAGAATAAAATTAAGACTTCACACACGCTTCATCATCATCCTCTTTTGGCCATGACCCTCCTGGCTTGAGTTGCTAGAGACCCAGAGCCTTCACAGCCCAAATATTCAGGGTTGTGTGAGGTGCCTGCACGAACATGGCAGCATGTGGCAAAGGCAAGTCCTACAGGGAGAGTTCTTTATTTGGAGAGTCTTCATCCATCTTCAGGATTGTGCTAAGGAAAGAAGGGCTCAGCTCAGAGGGTACTGAGATAGGAAATGAATAGAGAATTCTGCTAACTTTATTTCAGGGGCTAAAAGAGTGGTTATAAACAGAGGAAAGGAGCTTAAAGGCTAAAACAGATAGTAGAAATCCATGGAAGCAATATGGCTAATGGATAGGGCATTAGTCTGTGTAAGAATAGCCAAAAACAAGAACTGCCAGAGAAATAGTTGCTATTCTACAGTCAGTTGATTTGCAGCAAAACAATATAAGTCTTTTCTAAACAAGGAATTCTGAATTTATTTAATACCAATATTTAATATCAATTTAGTATAAATGGTCATACTTTCCCTATAACCCAGGTCCTGATCCCAGTGACTGTCTTGTCTCAAAGTGCTGGTGAGTGCAATGCCTGGAAAGACGGCTCTTTGACTGAAGCACTGCAGAAGCTGTCAGCCTCCAGATGTGACCCCGTCACATGTATTGCAGGAATGCAGGTTTTAAAAATTCACCAAGGCCGGAGTTTTAGTGCCCTGTCTGATTTCCTCTGTTACTGACACAGTCTCTATGTGGGTTTATACACACACAAACAAAGAAGTACAGGTATCATAAAACATGAAAAGACTAAAACCACACTGATTGAAATGAAATTATTTCTTACCAACATAAGCCTGTATTTGCAAGCTGAAGGAAAGCAACAATACCCATGTTTTGCTTGCGTTTTATAGCGCATAATGAAAAAAAAAAGACGTGTTAATTACCTCTATGCTGCACCATTGCTTTAAATGTGCTTGTACATCTTGGATCAGACAGTTCCAAATAATTATTTGTGATGAATGAGGGTGTGTTTAAAATGTTGTATAGATGGATATTTAATTCTTCTTCTAACTAAAGAGCTTTCATGATAATTGGCACCACTTTCCTTCCCCAGTAGATGTAGCAGCATTACGCATTATGTTTATAGAACAATTTGTAGATAATCCTTCAAGGTCTTTTGTTGGATTTTCTTTTGAGGTTTGTGCTTTTCAGCCATGGCTGTTATGTTTTTTTTCTTCCATTAGACATCAGCATAGCTTGATGTTTAAAAAAGCTGTTCCTCATCTTCTTGCAAGTTATAGGTTAATTTAAAAAATATCCTGTGTACTATATACTAGCTCAGCAGCATATAAGAGAGAATTGGTAAAACTGGCTTCTTATCCTGCTGTGATAAGTGACCATTTGGAAGAGTTGTCACTCTTGTGGGCTTCCCATCCTTCCCCTTACCCACAGGAGTAAGATAGGAAACACTCTCCTGGGGTTGAAGGATGGGACTGGAGAGAAAATTGAAATACAATGTGGTAGTTACCTCTGAATAAGGACTAACGAGTAGCTTGGCTCTTCTGAGGGGAGACAATTAGGTCGTATGTAATACTGTAAAAATAGAGTGTTTCAAGAATGAGAATGGGAGCATGTTGCAGCTACAGAAAATAAAATGTGTTTATATTTGAAGCTTGAGTTTAGGCAGAATAGAAAGAGCCTCCTGAAAAATAGACTCAAACACCTACATTTTTCTTAAAGTTCAGTCCAGGCCGGGCTGGGGCCTTTACAGAAAGGAAAGCGATAGCTGAATAGTTCATGCTCTTAGATTTTTACATGTAATAGTATATATATATAACATTATTTTTTTCCAGCTTTTGTCTTTTTATGAATTCCTTAGTTTGTTATTTAGAACAGGGATACTGGCATCTTGTATGGTTTTGTCCTATGTGCTGATTAGCAAGTAACATAATTTTTCTGTTTCCCAGAATGTCACTCATGATACAGAAGTAAGAGAGTGCATTTTTTTTTACAGAATATAGAACCCAGCACACTAGAGTTGAACATTTTTCATGTGAGACACCTTTGTGCTTACTAACAAGTTCTATTTTGAAGGAAGCCCAAAATAAAGGCTAAAAGGACTCTGATATCCTCTATATTAAAAGTAAACAAGTACAACAGAAACAATAGTTTAAACATAAAGACAAAGGAGAAAGTATGCATGAAAAATACTTGCCAAGAGTTCTAAATTTGGAAGATCAACTTATCACATGGATGAAGGAGATTTTGTGATGTTATCTACTCAAATATCCTGCCCCAAGTTGCAGCCTACATTTTCCCCACATTATAGGCTTCTGTAGTTGCCAAAGCTGCTGCTAAAGTGAACTGTATTACAGCAGTCACATTCATCTTGGTGGTTTTGAGTGCAGTAATTCTGCCTTGGCTATAAGAAGGGGCTCAGTAGCCATGTTATGATTAGCAGCATTTCCTCAGGGATTGGGTTTAATTTTCATGTGCACTAGATTTCCTTGTAAGAAGAACGATGATCTGTTAAATTGGTCTATAGACATTAAGTAAATCAGATTCCACATAAAGTTAGCAACTGCACACATGGCAGATGGAGCAATCAAGAGATGGAGACTAAGGAGGCAAAAGTAGAGCGAGAGAGGGAAGGAAAATTGTCCCTTCCACTGCATTGTAGATTTCAGCCCTGTTGGAGGAATATCCATGGGCGCAATGCATAAAGGTCAACTCTAAAAGGAAATGCTTGGAAGAGTTAAAAAGAAAAAAATGGAGGGAAAAGAGCTGAAGTGAACTTTCTGAGAGATTTTGAGGCAAATGAGCACAAAAGCTAGAACATGCTGTGCAGTGTAGTCTGGACTCTCTTCCAGTAGCTACAAGAAAGACTTCGGTATCTCTTGTTCCCTAGTGCAGAAGCAATCCAGAGAAGTTGTCAATTTTCCAGTGAAAGGGTTGAAGGAATGGTAAATGTCTGAAGAAACATTTTTTTCTGATATTTCCTAAGTGCAGGAAGTAAAGGAATACTTAATTAAATATTGTGGCTCGCATTCTAAACTAACTAATGCATGTCAGTACCCCTTATTATTGAAATTATTATTGAAATAATAGGTGTAGATGGGCTGAAGTCAGACTAAAATATAACTATCTGTGCCATACTGAATTATTTTTGTTTAGTTCTTTCAGTCATATGAAATAAAACTGTCAAAGTTGTCAAATGCTCCAAGAAATGAAACTGTGAGCTGCTGCTCTGAGATTTTTAATATTTCCTCCAGTACAGATTCCTGTGCCTTAAAAAATCCTGCCAAAAGCACATTTGGTGTGATGATTTGATACATGATCCAAATGTTTGGGATAATAAGTAATTTGGATAACTGTGGAATTCATAGGAATTCATCATTTATATCGGCGTCAATCTTGCAAGAATACATATGATAGTGCAGATGTTAAAAATATACATTTCATTAGATAATCACATTTAGTATGCACCAAGTAAAATATTAACTTTCTGTCAGTGACAGTCATGATGTAAAGTATAATACATGCAGATGTACAAAAAATCGAACTAAAAATGCTTGGGGATATAAAATGAGAGAATATTTGAAACAGATGGTAATACTTAGTAGGATTCTTCCTGTTCTGCATTTTGGTTTTGCTTGTTTGTTTCCCCTCTGAGTGGAGGTATTTGCTGTTTTATTAGAAGTTTCAGGATTTGTGAATGGGCAATGAAATGTATGCAGGCTGCTCTGTCACATTGATAAGGAAGCAAGTTATTTTACTTTCTAAAACAAGTTAAAACATCTGAATAATGGAATGAGCTGTTTAATTTGTGTCTCTTACCTGATCACACTTGTTTAAAACATGTTTTTTTTTAAGTTTACATTGTAAAATGAAGCATTTCAAATTTCTTGAAGATCGACTAGATTTTTTTTTTAGCATTGTAGATTTGGAGAGAGAGATTGCTTTATTTTTCAAGAGATTTTTAAATTTTAAAATATTTTGAGATAAAAGAATAAACTGTCTTGAAAATACCACAGGAAAATTTTAGGTAAATTTTAAAATGTATATTTTGGGGTAAGCTGTTTGCTCAGTCCAAGCTAAATTTGTAAAATTCTAGTCAAGTCCATTTTCGCCCTAATTGCAGAGAAAATATTATTTTCCTTAACTTCACTAAATTTCAAATACTCTTGCTTTCATGATCACCCAACGTGGAAGGGACAACACAGTACAGGCTTTAGCATTTCTCCCAAAGAAGATACCACTTGATAAGATATATTTTCCTGTCCTATGTGACAGATTCAAAAACAGACAAAAAAGAAGATTAAATCATTGACAGTTGCAGTGATCTAGAAGTGCTGGAAATCAATGACGCTATGATAGGCTTCTTAGATTTCATTTTAAAAATGTCTAGGTGTGGAAATAGATGAAGTCAGAAGAATAGTTGGACTTCAAATGAAGAAGAGTCCCAAAATCTATTGCTGTTTTTGTTTTGGTTTTGTTTTTTTTGTTGTTGTTTTTTGTAGGAACTCCAAAGAACTGAAGTCTTTGAGATGAACTGCTCCATTTTAAGGAGAACCAACCCTGCCATTTTATTGGAAAATGTGAACAAATCCTTTGAAAAGACCCTTTTCCCTGTAGTTGAACTCTATTATTCCGAAGAGCAGGCAGCCCAGTTAGGCATGTCCAGCTTGCATTCTGCAGTGGTTATTGAGTTTCTCAGAGATTCTCATTTGAGAAGAAAGTCCAAACAGTCCTTTGAAGCAAGAGTCCTTTAGGAGCAATCTACATGATCTAAACTTTCTGCTACGTGCGATCACTGGACTATTTTCTGGACTTTGAGGTTCCTTCTGAATTCCCATGGATTCTGTGTCATTGCTTGACAAGCAGAGGAAAGAGACAAAGCAGATTTCATGCCAGCTTCTTTACTGCAAAGCATTCAAAGACTCTCTTTCAGAATCTGCACAGTGATACAGAGTTTTATCACCAGGCATTGGAAACTGTTCTGTTCAGTTCCCCATGCCTGATCACTCTGGAAAGTGGTGTTTGGCTGCACTGTCTTTAAAAGGCTCATGATGTCCAAGATTCTTATAAAAACAAAATCTAGACATTATTACCTTTAAAAAGTATTACTATGAATTTTATTACCAACTTTATGAATTTTGTGCTCTATACCTCATCAAGTATTCATTTTCTGATCACTGCTGAAGCACATAATCCTCATAAGGATGTTTGTAAAATTCAAATTAACCTGGATTTAATTAATAGGGTTGGTGTTAAAGGATTACAGCAAGATTTGGGAGGTCTCCAAAGGGGAAAATTTATTTTACAATATATAATTTTTAAGTTTTTTTCAGCTTAAAGCCCAGTTCTTAAAGTGGAAGAAGGAGATCTAAGTCTCTAGCCTAGAGAGAAAATGTGAATTAAACTTGTCCCTGCATGCAACTTAAACTGTCCATTTGGAAAGAAGAAATATTGAAGATCATATCAAAGTATAAGAGTAACTTGTACTAAATACAAATTTCAGTGATTTTTTGCACAGCTTATTGTCATTAAGGGAATCTTAACTTTGTTCTTTGTAGTTGTAGTGGGACTATTTGTGAATATGATGCTTACGTGTTAAAATCTTTTAATCTCTACAGTCTTTTTAAATTTCTAACAGGATTTCTTATGTCTGCTATACAGTCAGCATCAGGTCTTTGATAGAATGTGTCTTTATTAAAACATGTCAAAGGATGGACTTGTTTAAATTGGTAATTTAGGTGCTGGAGGCAACTACGCTTAAGAACTGTGCTTGTGAAGTGAATCCAACTCACTGGACTTCACTGAGGACTCAAGAAAAGCACTTGAGCATGTGACTCAACAGGCTCCCATTTGGAGACCCGGGTCCTTAGTGTCCTGTAAGATTAAATCATAAACAATACTAGAAGGGAGCTCACCTCCCAGTAAAACCATACAATAGATTTATCTTATAGTGGAAGGAAGGGTGAACTGTCTGATTGTTTCTCTTAGGTCAATAAAACTGTGTAGGAAATAAGAACAATTTTGATGGTAATAGTTCAAACTTTACTTCTTTTTGTTGCTAGGTATATTAGGACAGCATATTTAACACAGCCACAGTCTCTCTGATGTCAGTGTGGTAAAAACCTAGAAGTGAGTTATGATTCCCTGTCATTTTTATGATCCTCTGTAGTAATGAGAAGTTTTCCATAACTGTCCTTGGAAGGCAGATCAAGGGTGAGCCGTTAGCTCTGACTTACTGTGAGGTGACAGGACATGTAGGATGTGCAGATGTGTGTCTGAATCCCTGAGAAGAGCCAGTTCAAGCAGGAAGGAAACTTCTCCATTGACTCTTTATGGTTGGCACTTCTCAATCTGCAACGCAGAGCCCTAGGAATAGACAGAATCCAAAAGTTCATTTTGACTCCTGGCTGCTGCATATAATGCATGTACAATAAAAAAAAAGTTAACTACCTTTTGTCAGAACCTTTCAAAAGTTAGCTAGTTCTGCTTTAATCCTAGCTTTTGTTTGGCTTGTTTTTAATCCTGTTAGTTACAGCTTACCTATCTGCAAGTAACTAGCTTCCAGATTATCGAGACTGCTGCCAAAATTGCATAGTTCATTAACGTCTCTGTAATATTAGCTCTTCTTTGCAGTTCTAATTTAAATGAAATTCTTGCCAAATATTTTTGGAAGAAAATAACCACTAATACTTGGTGCATCTGTACCCTCCACAAAACATTTCTTTTAATGGATGTTCATTTGCAGGCATTAGCTGGACTGAACTGCTTTATACTTCTATTAAGTTATAGAAATTCAGAGATTACAACTAAGGTGTTGCCATATTAAAAAGTTTGGTCTTGTGGTATACCCTTAGAATGGAAATAACTCAGGAGTTTGCAGTCTTCAAAACACTGTTTATAATTAAATAGTGCCTACTTAATACTGCAGATTTGATACATTAGGTGTCTGGCTTGTATTCTCAAAACAGTTATAGTTCCTCAGGTCATATAAGCCTATCTTTAAAAGTAAGTCTGTTCCTAATTGTACATTCTTCATATGTTCTTCTGTGTAGAGTAGGACTGATAATTAAGTGCAGTGTCTTTACTGATGTCTAACAAAACTGGAGAAGACTAACAACTCTTGCATCGGAAGTCTATTTATATAAAATCGTTATACAAACAAATTAATAACAGTGCAAAATATTATCGTTACTTTGAATAAGTCATTTGCTGACATATGTATAATGCATTTTTTTAAGTACCACAGAATGCTTATAAAGAGTAAGTAGTTGATCTTAATGAAAACAATGATAAATCTTACACTAATATCTGCTGCTTTCATTCAAAAGGACCCTGAAGCACTTTGCAGACTTTTATATATAGGAACAGAAATTAGAAATAGAAAATTACAGTGAGATTTCATCAATATCCTGTGGTAATAATTACAGGATTTGATCAGATTCATTCATCTCCCGTTTGGCTATTAATAGGAATATGACACACTCTGAATTCAATCTTTATTCTCTTAAGGGTATTTTTTTTTTGGTGAGGAAAAACTTCAGAGACTTTCTCCACCCTCTTAATGTGCAAAGTCTTTCAATACCAGCAGAAGCATTATCACTTGTAGGAATTGAGTGTTCCAGCTGGGATTATTTCTCAGTTTGTAGTACAAAGTCAAGCATTTTAATCAGTCTTTCGCTTATAACTTTTTTGACTTTGTCAGCACTGATCAGAATGTCCGGAGAAACTACAAGTACTGCAGAAAAGCTTGACATAGCCACTCAGTTTCTAAAGTGGGTTCGTCTCATCAGTGCATGTGTGAGGCAAAAGCTGTTTTGAATGGAAACCCTTTTCTGTTGAGAGCAATGAACTGTTCAGGTCCTGTTAAAGGAAAGCCAGCTCTGTTCCCCCAACCTAGAACTCCCTCCAGTGTGGCTCCTCTGCAGAGGAGAAGGTCTTTCCTGCAAAGATGAGGCAAGTAACTGATTATAAGAAAATAAGGCTATTCCTGCAAATAACTGTAATATTTTGTTTTATTGCTGTGGCAATAGCTTTGCAGTAATCATACCATTAAATAAATAAATAAGCCATTAGTGCAAGTGGGAAAATGATCATTAAAGACAGGTAGAGGAAACATTACTCCTCCATTTCCTTCAAAGCAGTGGAAGTTACTGGTGACAGGAAGAAGACTGCCCTTTGGCATTCTTATACTTGAATCTTGGTTCATTTTGTGCAAAAGGAAGGAAAGAAGTGGAATGCTAGTAGTTTTCGCCATTCTTTGAAGGATTCATTATATTAAATGGATGTCTCCATCCTTAAAGCTTTCTTTGAAAGAGTAGCAATCAGCAGAGAAAGCCAATCTCTGAGGAAATGCTCAAGAAGAGTGAAGTGATGACCTACATCTATCCTCTCTTAGAAGGGAGGCTTTTCTGGCCTCCCGTCTGACTTTTCTCTTAAGCGGGAGTAGGATGCTAAGACTATCAATCTGGCTGTGTTATTCACACTGGTTTTTTTCTTTTTTTTTTTTTTCTTAGAAAGTCTTTAATCTCCCCCTTCTTAAATCTCTTGTCTGCAAGATGAAGGTAATGATACCTGTGCATTGCAACCTGTTGATGAAAAGTGATAGACTACAACCTAGCAGAAATCCATAAGGATGGGTCTACTGCTCTTCTTTTTGCTTCCCTGAGATCATGGTCAATGGTCTCTACAATACAAAGGGTCCAGGGAGATAGGCAAGTACTCTGAAGGGGAAAAATAAACAGATTTAAGAAAATACTCTCCTCTTGTTTTCTAAAAACATGTGACTTTTTCAAAACTGTAGTAATTAAATCTCTATTTATTCTCTCCATCACAAAGTCGCCAGATCAATGAGCTGTCATTCTCAAAAGCAATGGTGATTTTCTTAATTAGCTCCATTGCTTTTCCTTTAAAAAGAGTGTTTTTTCTTCCATCTCCTCAGAAGGAATCAGTGGGGCTAGTGACTGTGAGACACCATCTCTAGACAACTGGAAAGCTCTGGGCATTATTGCAGGTCACACAAATACACATTGTGCTTCCCTGTTAACGGTGACCTAATGATTCAGATCATTGAGTTTTCCATTTCAGAGATGATGAAGACTTTCCTGAAATCCTTTCCAAAGCCCAGTTATATTCTTCGTATGCACTTTAGTATCTTTTATGGAACCTGAACTCATCCCTCTTCTTATATTATTGTTGAACTAGAGAATTAATTTCTAGATTCAAAAGTTGTCTACCATAGACAATTAATAATATGGCAAGGCACAACTAAAAAGAAAGAGATAAAAAGAGAGAAGAATAAGAGTCATTTGCTTCCTCTTACTACTGCTTCAAAAAGCATCATCTTCATACTTAGAATGCCTTTTCCTGTATGGCTGTTTCTGGCTACCTATGTTTTGTGTAAAACAAACAAACAAAAAAGGCACCTGACCAAGAAGTAGCTAATTAAATTTGTTTTGTTTTATTTTATTTTATTTTTGTTTTATTTTCTATTTGAAAGGGCAATATGCCAGCTGGAATCAGCTTCTCCAATTATAAAGAAAAAATGATATATCAGTGCCCAGTGATTTGGTCTAGGCATGAGAAAGGTTGGTCAGTATAGTTGAAAAGAAGAGCTTCTAGACATGACTGTAAATCGAATTTTAGGAATCTTGCTAACTAAAATGCCGCTACATATATACGTGTGTTAGATTCACAAATTTAGATATTTGGATCTAGACATTTAATGCAAGAAATGCCAGGACTGAGATGATAAGTCTTCCTATATAATTATTACCTTTTTCTCTGTTTTATTAGCATAATACTAAAAACACTGCATGCTATGGAAGTGCTATTTGCTTGGTTTGTGATGCTGCATCTTTAGGATAGTAACCAGCTGCAGATGGCGCAAACTAGGCAGACTTCTAGAAAGTATTAGCATTTCATATTCTGCTCTCTCAAGACACCAGCAAAGAAATCAATAGCGACCTGTTGCCCAGCTAATATGGAACAGGTCACTCTGGAAAGCCTTAAGACACATACAGTTCAAGTTCAGCTCAGGACTGGCCATAACAAAAGCTGTTAATCAGCTTTTATTCCTATGTGACAATAGCTGCTGTCCAACTGCTTTTCAGAAAACACCATTATTGGCATAGTGCATAAGCAGATGCCATCTGAGACCCATTTTTAGAGGGTAAAATTGTGTTGTGATTGTGTTTATATTCTTTAAGTGATTCAGGCATTGGACTATTACAATAATGGAGGAAAACATTTGTATGTATTCTTATATATTTCACAAGTAACTTCCTTTTTTCTTCTCTCTCTCTTTCTCTGTAATTCAGGAGAAAAGACACCGGGATGTTGTCATACAAAGAGCACCTCCCAGTGAGTCAAGTAGTGGTGGGAGACATTGACCGACCTGGCTCCGAAGCCAAGATATCTGTGGGTCCTGTGCGTTGTCAAGGAGATAGTAAGTTGGATGTTTTTCTTCCCTTTGCTTCTGTATAGAAAGCAAATGCAGTGGCAAATTGCTGAATTTGTAGACTCCTCCAGTAGATTTGGAGAAGTAGCTGTCTGCTGAGACACGTCATTTGAGGAATTTTGCATATAAAATGGCATGCATAATGGCTTATCTGTGCATTTAAAATGTGGATATTTGTCTTTCTTCTATGGCAAATATGTCAACTCTGGCTATTCAACTAAGTTTCTTTTGATATAAAACAGTAATACAGATTGCATAAACACAGCTCAACATCTGTGCTTCTGTTGAGTGGTGTTGTCAGGGCCATTAACATTGTATATCACTGTAAACACTGTTTATAGATATATAAATAGTAGCAGGATGGCAAAGCGTATCATGGTAAACTTTGATTACAGCTGTATAAAGTTTGACAAGAATGTTATCGAGTGCTACCCATATCAGGGCTAGACATTTCCATGCAAAACGAGGGTTATTTTCTGTAGCGATCTCTTGTTTCCAGGTTGAGTGCTGAATTGGAGGTTTGTATCCTCCAGTTTGAGCAGCAGGTGATAGAGTAAATCAGTATAATGGATGAAATTTCCACTTCACAGGGCAAAAAATGTAGGGAGGCAGTTAAGAGAATTGTACTCTTCCTTCAATCTATTTTATATATCACAGGGTGAGATTCAGTACTGAGCTCAGAGCAACTGTTTAAGGTCTTTTTCAGTCGTGCTTTACAAACTTAAACTATATGCCATTGGTGCACTCATTATACTCATTTTGTGGTTTTGGATGAGATACTGTTTAAGAGGTGCAATGAGGAAAGATTGCCTGATTTCATTTAGAGTAACTACTGTTTGCATAGTCTGTGCTCGGGTATAGGTAAAGAGTATGCTAAGTCTGCCTATGAGATTGCAGTGATGTAAAAATATTGGAGAGATGAGCATAATATATTTTAGTTGAACAATGTGCATCTAAACTGCATCCAACATGGGCTTGGGCAGTCCTCCCATCTGTGCCTGGTTACAGCTGCATGCTTTCCATTTGCATGTGTCTAGGTGCTTTAGAAAGGAGGCCATCATCATTATCCCTGCTTTAAGCTCAAGTAATTAATCTGAACTGAGAGGAAATAGTGTACTCAAAGTCATCCTGGCTGTATAAAGGAGAGTTTTCTGGGTTCCAATCCAATGCTTGGAACCATAGGTCATTGCTCACTGATACAAGTGAACATACTTAGCCTGTTTTGCCATTTGTGGTCTTTCTGGGTAGCACAAATATTCCCTCCAGCTTTTGTTAATGAATCTGATACATAATGAGCAGGCACAAATTCCATGAGATATTTGCAAACCTTTATATCTGCTATTTGGTGCTTGTTATTTCTGGTGTTTGAATAATCACTGTTCATTTTTTTTTTTGCTTGCTTCTTTCTCAACTATACTTGGCGAGCATTTTCATAATAGACTGTTACAACCAGTGACTAAGAATTGAGAAATAGCATCTTTCTTGCACCTGTATTCCTCATATGCAGAATATAGTGCTACTGTAAATACAAATCTCCAGCGGGTGAGACATTTCTAAGTATCAGTGGGAACCTCATTAGAGCCAACAGAAGTCTTTTTCATAATGCACTGAGTGGAAGTGCCATTTGGGAACCTGAATGAGTGTATTCCTAACACCTCAACTAATGGAGTTTTCTATTTGAACTTTATAGATATGACTAATAGTCTAAAAAAAGTTTTGACAACTAATATTTGTATTTCCTTCCATGACAAAATGTTATTGTCAAGAAGCTGTATTAAACTATCTCAGAGGAAAGATAACCCCTCTAGTTGACTGCAGTTTAATAACATTTATGAGTGTCGGCTGCT
Organism: Nothura maculosa; assembly: GCA_032353885.1. Lineage (NCBI taxonomy): Eukaryota > Metazoa > Chordata > Aves > Tinamiformes > Tinamidae > Nothura > Nothura maculosa. The sequence goes on from JAUBOD010000338.1 coordinate 20,216, forward strand.
CAGCCTGAATTTCTTTGTCATTGCCCATCTCTGGTAATCCCATATCATTCCCTTCACATTCTCCTTGGTTCTTTCTTGACTGTATATAACAGCTGCTCTACTTCAGGCCAGTACTCTCT
>JAUBOD010000338.1:22870-36863 GCA_032353885.1 Nothura maculosa
AGGAAGCATTTCCTCACTGTGAGGGTGACAGAGCACTGGAACAGGCTGCCCAGAGAGGTTGTGGAGTCTCCTTCCTTGGAGGTCTTTAAAACCCACTTGGATGCAGCCCTGTGCCACGTGCTGTAGGTGACCCTGCGTGTGCAGGGAGGTTGGACTAGATGACCTCTAAGGTCCCTTCCAACCTTACGCATTCTATGATTCTATGATCTGGTCGTTGTGGCAAAAAGCCTGTGACTGTTGCCTGAGGCCTGTCTTGTACTTTGGATAAAATATCCAGGATCTCTGCTTTCCATTTGTTAGCTCAATGTTGAGGAACACTTCCTAAATATCTCCTGATTTTTTCTAAGTGGAGTCTGAACAGCAGGGCAGATTTATACAGTATTATGGAGGAGAGATGCATAACCACAATATTCTGCAAAGCATTAGTTTGGTACTGTATTGCATCTAAAGATCAAGCAAGAGTTTTCAGCAAATGTCAAAACCACCCAAAGGCAGACTTTTTCTTCAAGGAAAAGTTTCCTTCCTGCCAGTGCTCTATGAGTCTTATACTTTCAAAATGGCAAAGACAGATCATTAACAGAGATTCTTAAGTTCATATAAGCTGAACTTTAATCAAAAATATAAACAGGGAAGACAAAGTGTCTATGGAATTTTTGGCATTTCCCAGTTCTTTGACTCCATAGTTGTATTGGAAATGGAAACTGGTAAGTTTGCTCAAGAGAGCATATTCTGTGCAAGATATAAAATTGGCTAATGAAAAGCCCCTGTGTATCATTTTTACTCTTCAGATGTCTTTGCATAACTGATTACAGTCACTTTACATACATATTGCAGTTGTATTAACACAATAGTACAATAGTCCTCAACTCGGCTGCATTTGGCATTGTCCGAGCCAGTAACAGAAAGATTTTGCCCATCTCTTTTTTTTCTTGCCCACATCATTTCTACTTCAACTCCTCAGGCTAACTACTCCATGTCATGATAGATTCAGTGTGATCAGATGGCACACACAGCCCTTTTGGGACTAGATGGTCTCTTTGCTAAAGTCCCTTTTTGATGAGGAAAAAAGAAATCCAAGATCATATCTGATTATATTTCTTAGGACCTTTAAATACAGAAAAGCCCAGATCAGATTGTACATGATGATTAATATAGGCAGGTTCTTTCAGAGGCAGTGTGTATGGCAGGCACCACAAAAGTGCACAAAGTTTTTGCATTAGTAAATACTCTCTCAAGCAAATATACGCTAAAAAAAAAGGTAGAGAACAAGACACCATTCAATGTCAGCACTACAATTTCATTATATCAACAGCCCAAGGACTGATAGCCATGAGAGCAGAGGAAGTTCACTCAAGTCTAAAAGCGTTTCTTAAGTGATATCATTGGATTTCTTTTATTTGGACAAAGTCAATATTTTTGCTTTTATGAATTTGGTTCTGTGACTAGCCTTACATAATGAGGGAAGTTAGATTTTTGTTTTCATGTACGATTTGGTGTCCTCAAAAACACCAATTCAAGGTGTTTCACCTCTTAAAATGAGTACTTCAGCTTGAAATAAAACCAAACTCAGGTACAGCAGTACAGCTTTCCAAAGTTTTATTAAAGAAAAAGCCAAAATATTGCAGTCTCTTCATGTGTTCCCTCGTGACATTTGACAAACACAAGCAAACTAGCTCCAGAAAAGTCCTCAGATACTCCAATAACCTGGAATTTATTGTGCTCAGGTCTTCTGGTGATGTTTCACTTGCTACCATTCCCAAATTCCACAAAGACTATCCTCTGAAACACAGTATTTTAGTTGTATTATGTAAAAAAGCCTAAGGGTAACCATGGACTGCATCTATTCCCAGAGGCCACATGCAGAGTATGTGATGACAATAAAGAAGGGTAACCTAGATGTCTTTTCAGATGTGCAAGTGTCAGCAATAATGTGATGGACTTCTGGAGGAGAAAGTGTATGGTCATGGATAATCTATCGTATGAATGTTGTCCAGAAACAAAGAACTGTCATTGCTGCTGTAGTAACTTATTCTTTTAAGTGATGTTATCAACGCAGACTTAATTGACTTGAGTTTTGAACTGCACTAGAACCTAAAGCACACTGTGGCTTCCTTATGTACCTTTTCACCTTGGCATTATAATATATCTAACAAACCTGGTCTTCAGTCCATTGTGTAGTTCTTTCCATAGCGTTCATGATTTCCTTGTGTCTCCATAAATGTCAACAGAAAAGTAATACAATTTTAAACCATAGCTTGCAGCTTCACAACAGAGGATGAGCTCTACTGAAAGTTTTACTAGTGTTGTGTTATACTTTTTAGATGATCTTCAAAAGATTATAGGGATATGCTAGACTGTGTTCTCAGAATAGTAGTATGCTTCTCATGGTGGAAAGCACTTATATTGTTGAAGAATTTCCATTTACAGGAGGCTCTGATACAGACAAACAAAGTTTTTTATGGTCTAAGACACACTTGAGGTGGTAGCTGAAGGCTGCTAAAATGGATCTGCTGTTTACCTCCGTGAAACCAATCTGGAGAGCTTTGATTACAAAACTTTAGGCTATTGCCACAGAGATTTCATCAGTAATCATACCGAATCAAAATTCTTTTTGTCACTTTTGACACATTTTCCAAAGTTCATTTTCATTACCTTTAGGAAAAATCCTTGGTGTTCTCAAGTTCCTGTATTTGTAGCCAGCTAAGAATACCCAAGGCCTTTTTCCCAAGGACTTGATGTGAGTTTAAGTGGAACAGACCGACTTTGCTGCTCTGGATTTGCCTTTCTCCTTGAGTGTCCTTTCCTTTTGTCTTAGTTCTACTAGAGAAAGACAGAATTTAAAGGAGAGGTGTCTTTTTTTACACACCTCAGATTTATATTTTTCCCATTTGCTTTGGTGTGCAGTTTTTACATTCTCAATAAGACTTTGATTTCTGAAGCATGAATCACTTTTTGTGTTTTACTGCTATTATCTTTCATCTTCAAAAAGGGAAGGAAGGAGCAGCTGCATTTACTGTGACTCTCTCTAAGCTAGGGTTCCATGTAGTCCAATATCATCACTGCTCATGTAGAATCCATAGTGACAGAGAAAAAAAATCTCATTGACCAATGACAGAAATTTAGAGACTAATCCAGACTTTGTTCTTCCATGAGTCCGTTGATTTTGTCTTTGTGTGCATGCACATGCCACATGTGTGTTCTCTAGGGAAATACACTTTGAGCACTTCCAATCACCAATTTGGGCTGTGGCTCATCCTGACTCCTTTCATGACTTAATACATTGTGAGGGGTTTTTTTCACTTCTAAGTATCGCTCTTTTGCAATACTCTTTCTTCTTAGAACATTCATGTTGTGCTGGCTGTGTAACTCAGACTGTGGTTTTTGGACACGAGCATTTTTGATGACTATGGGTCCATGTCAGAACTGCTCTTCAGAGACATATCTAAGAAATGCAGCCTCTGCAGGGGCCAGTGCTTACAAGCCTGTATCCTTGCTGAAATTTGTTCTTGCACCCTGTAAATGTAGAACTTCCGATGTATCTCATGTACAGGTTGGAAACTCAGGATGATCAGCTGTCAGGAAACACCATATTTCGTATATGTGCTTCGTCCATTTTCATTACATTCCCAATTGAGCAGGTGTTTTCTAGAAGAGCACTACAGAACAAAACTCAGATTGTTCTGGGAACAGGGTCCACTCTTGTTAGTTTCAGCTGGGCTGGATTGATTAAAAAAACTCCCATAATAAATTTGATAACCTCTTTTTCAGTAATTCAAATATCATTCTTTATCCCTGCTTACTTTATCTGGCAGCCAGTACTGTTAAGTCTTTCTCTCAGAAAACCCATGAAGCAAATGCTGGCTGGAAGCATACATTTATATTGAAAAAAGTCTATTTAGCATGCATGACTTAATGATTGGCTGAAAAAAGTCTTTTCATTATCACATTTGTGTTCTTTCAATATCTTAAACTTGTCTTTCCATGGCACTGCCTGAAGTTCAGAAAAAAAACAACACTAGCTTGTTTGAACTTGCAATTTTTAGCTATGTATTTAGATTTATACAGAAGGCTATGCAATGTGTTGACTAATCAGGCTGGCAGTGATGATTATTAAATATATCCGAAAGGTATGCTGCTGAGGATCCCAGCTGAATTATCGTAGCAGGGAATTACTCCTACTGTATCTTAGCAATGTTCCAGCAATATTGTGGTTTGCCTTACAGGTTACTTAAAGTGAAAACACTTTATCAAGTGAAAATATGCATGATAAAAATATAAAAAATAATAAAACAAGATCAAAGACTTGGCTTCTCTTACAGGTGTTATTATATCCTTCCTAGACAGCAGTGTGCTCCAAATCCTGGAATTTTGGGTTGTGATTCAGTTGTCCTTTTTTCAGTTGCAACAGATGCTGGGAAGTTCTACAATCCCATTCAGATCCCTGAATCTCATTCAATCCCTGATTCTCACTCAAATGGGTTTCCCTGCTACCATAAATCTGAAGCCTTTGAGATTCACTTATAATTTACCGGTATATAAGTACTCAATAAGATAAAGTCTACCATATATGATCCATGGAGGACAGTACCAGAAAAAAAAAAGATGAGACTCTCTTGTCTTTGTCCAGATAAACTTGTAATTGTGCTCAGATTTGGTTTGTTTGCTTGTTTTATTTATTTATATATGTATATATATGTATATATCATTTGAACATTCATAGATGGAAGTATTTTAGTTCCCCCCAAAATTTCTACCATTGTGATTCTGTCCTTCTTAATCTGACATAATCATTTTAGACATTTGCTTGTCTATTACTTTGTTAGTTTAACTGTAGGTATTATGGCCTGGAAGATTGGGAGGAAGTAGTTTGAAGAGCACTATGAGGTTCATTGAGAACCTAAAGAATTACTTTCTACATATCTCCATGACTGCAAGGTCCTTTTTAAATGGTCTTGAAAATTCAGCAAGGAATCACTAGGATTTCTGTGTTCATGCACACATTATTAACGGTCAGCCTTGTATCTTTGTAGTTGAACCAACAGTGTTTTCTTCTGACATGCTCAAGATGTGCTAGAATCTGGTAGTTGATCCAGAAGAGCACAACTTAGGCTCTTTTAACACATCTGCTAGTACCTTGTGGTGTATGAAAGCATTCTAAATTAAGATATTGCTTATTGTGTATTTTTATTATTAATTTATTATTTTATTATTAATTCAATTTAAGCTCAGAGTATCTTATCATAAGAGAGAGAATTTAATTTTTGCCATCTTTGCCATATGCTTTCTTCCCAATTTCTTTCTATGTATGCTGTTCACGGTCTGTTGGGATGCAAGCCACATGTGTTTTACATAAGTATTGAATACTAGTGGCAGGAAATTTCACTGTTTTCATCGCTTATTACTTGTACAGATTCTTCATGGAAGTTAAATCAGGCAGTGGCAGAGACACCTTATCTCATTCAATTAGAATTTAATCTGTCCGTTATTAGTTATTCTCACATGTCTAACTAAATATATATGTTGATATAGGTACATATGTGCATATGTGTATACAGGAAGAAGTTGGTTTGAACTTCAAAGTCCTAATAATTTTAATGCATACCCTCTTTGTATATTTGTCAAAGTAATAAAGGCATTTGGCAATCAATGCCCATTATCAATTCTCTCACCAACAGTGAAATAAAAAAAATGAAACTTCATAGAGAATTTGTGAGCTTTGTGTTTCATAGGTATAGAATTCAAAAGCAATTAAGGGCTGATTTTGTTCGAATTTCCTTCTTCATTGTGACTATATTACAGGTAATTTTGACCTTTTTTAATGCAAAAAAAGAAATATCTGAAGCATTTCACATGAAGCATTGTTTCTAAATTCCTAGGGAATTTAAGCAAAGACTCATTAGATAACATGAAGTAGCTGTTCGTATTAAACTCAAATCCTGTTAAAGTTATTGCTTTAATCATAATTTCAAACATTTTACCATCTATGTGATTATAATGTATAAGTAATATCTTACCACTTACCTATAGCAAAGAAAAGAAATTGCGCAGGGTACAAAACCTAAGAACGTGAAGATGAAATAACACCCACAGTGTGCAGAGATGTGATTAGGAGGAAGATGTCAGTGAAACAATAAGAGACTAAGGGAAAACTGGTGGAGACTTAAGTGGAAACTGCCAACAAATTGGTGACTCAGAAGTGGCTGTGATCTTGTCCACTAAATGGCAAGTCAGCTTTAAATTTCACCTCATAAATCTGAATAATCCCAGAAATGAGGTCTAAAATAGAAGAAGTCATTTATATTCATTTCTCAGGTATAACTCTTCTCATTTTAATACTTTTGGCCTATGTATTCTTATCAGCACTGACTGATATTTGAAGAGCACAGAGCACAGAGAGCAGAAAAAGGCCAAAAAAAAAGATTGAAGGTGAAGTAGAGTGAGGGCAGGCTCCTTCTTAACTCATAACTATGTATGAGTTATGCAAATTACATCTTATTTAGACATAGCTAAGTGAGTGGCAGCAGTGCTGAGGAAATTTTGCTCTCAAGGGCTTGCTGTGCCCCACACCTGGCACACCACACAGGGACTCACTCACCCTCAGAAATACCCAAGCACCAAAATGGAGTCACTAGTAAAGAAGAAGAAAAGAGGTTAAGGACCTGTGATGTTCATGAAATTTGCACGTATGATCTCTGTACTAAGGGAACCAACTTAGCTCTAATTAGGTCTTCATGCAAAAGACTTCAAAATAGCTAAAGTTTTTCTATTCAATGGTTGGATAAAACAGAAACTCCACTATGTATTCCATAACCTCAGCTGCACTTTTTAAAGTTTCTCCATCTCACAGGCTTTTCTGCCCATAATTGAATTTTAGAGGTGAATTCAGGCAGCTTTTGTTAAAAACATAGCATCAAGTCATACTGTGCATATATATACAGCATTTGGGCTATCCATTACAGCTTGACAGAAATTTCTGAGGGCAGCATCCTGATCCTTCTAACTCAAAGGAGAAGATCCTTTTAGATTTTTTACAAAGCTTTATGAGACAGTGCCCAAAATATTTAGTGCTAGCAGAGCACTGGTGCTAGCACAAAGCGGTGAATTTGGGCAGCTGAATGGAAGGCAGCCTAAATTGGAGAAAGGGAATATGACAGTAATTTGAGAGAAGTAGATGGAGCTATATGTAATGTAGAAATTAACCTCTCATTTCTTTGCTGTGATTCATTTTATAATGCTTTCTTCTGTATTTATCTTGTATTGAAAAACTTCAAAACATTGACAATGTAGTCGGAGAACTGTAAGAGAAATACAAAGAAGCACTCACCACTAAGTCCCTTTCCCATTGATGATGTCTTAGAGAACCTCTTCTATAAAACTTACGTTTATGACTATGCAGGCTTTCAGATTCAAGGTGCAAATGGCAAAGTGCCATATATTCAATACTTAGCAGGTTTCAGAGGAGAGTTTGCAGTTTCTTCCTTCTTCTACTTTTCTGGACTAAAAAAGTTGAAAATTACGTTTTGTGGGATGCCTACTTAAAGTTCCTTGAGGCCAAAAAAAGAAAGAGATTCAAAAATGCTGATAGTTTTAGTCAAAGTTTTAGCTTTGAATTAGTTTAGATAGAAAAAAAAAAAGACATGAGTGGAAAAACCTTTCCTGTAAGCATTTTTTTTTCCTTGTTAAATCAATTCAAGCTAGTTCTAGCCATTTACTCTTAGGAGCTTATAGTAATCTATACATGGAAGATCTTAGCTAATCTTGCAGAGTCACGAAGCTTTCAGCTTTACAATATTAAGCAGCAAATTCTAGCATTTTTATGAGCTTAAACTTATGTTTGTGAAGAATCATTTGTACAGTTCATCTGGACTAATTCAGAGGAGCAAATTTTTTCATTAGAGTATTTTTGAAGGAAATAGCTGTGGAAAAAGGCAACAATGACTGAGTCTTTAAAAATCCTTTTTTTGGCATCTTCTTTTATTATCCAGTTTTCAAACATTCAAATTATATTTGTATTTTATTGTTTAACCTTGGCTTCATGAACTCCTGGAGACAAAAACATTTTGTTAAATCATTTCAGCTTGTAGCATTTAGTTTTTGAAAAATAGGGAACTAAAATAAGTAAAAATCAGTTCTTAAGCCATAGAACACTATTCATGTGTCTATATCCACTTCCGTAATCTACCATTTGTTTTAGATTTGCTATCATAAGATAAAATGTAAAACAGTCATTATAGACAGTGACTCTATCTTCATATTTCATATGCAAGCAGAGAAAGATCCAGCTCACATTTGGCAAGATACTGAGGTCTAGCTCTGTTCTTTGTGGCTAATGTCTCTGTTTTCAGGTGGCTAATCTGATTGTTCTTGGTATCGTAAGACAATTTTAGGATCCCATCAGGACAGCCAGCTACTAAACAAAAATATTGTTATCATACAATGAATTGCATCTGTCCTCCCAGTCTCAAACAGTCCATCATAGTCCAAGAAACAAGCAAGTAAAATTAGGAAGACTAAAGTATTAGAAAGGTTTTGAGAAAAATGGAAATTGGCATCTGAAACCATAAGTTCAACAGATATGAGCATCATCATTAGTAACAATAAAAGCTTTTTCAAGGCAGCTAGAATGAAATTGTGTTTCAGTGAGGTCTTGCTCTGATCCATGAATTATTTGAACTTTTTAAATAATCTTTTAAATAATATTTAATCAGAATATCTAGCCTTTTGTTTTTCATATTATGTTCTTCTTTCTGAGTCTTAGCTGATAAAATTCTTTAGCAAAGACTTTTTGATTTTACTCCATATGTTTTCTGAAGAGGAAAACAAAAAGGAGGAAAAAACAAAACCTTGCCAGTTGTCCAAAGAAGGTATATAGAAGCCAATAGTTTCATAGACCAAAGTAAAGCAATATTTCAAAAGTAGAGAATATGCCACCTGGAAAATCTATAGGACAATGATAGAAAAAAAAAAAAAAGGAAACATTTGTGAACATTGTCTCTCAATCTTCTGCTGTGCAAAGCTGATGAGAGTCTGGATTGATCTTCTTGAGAACTATGCACAAGCTAGGGAAAGGCTGTAAATTTCTTCAAAGTCCTTTCATACGTGATATATGTCAGTCCCCTAATGCTTGTTAAATATATAAGACCTTGTGACTCAGGAACAAGGACTATGAAAAGCTCACATGCTGTTTGGTTTTCAGGTGTTAAGCTTTGCAAGTCGCGCCCTTTCTTCTCCTGTCTGATAAACAATTGCTAATGGCTGATACTAGTCTGAGAAGAAACCTTTCTCTTTCCACCATGCAGCAGCCCAGCCAGCACTGAGGAGTCCTTTCCGTATATGCCAGTTCTCTCTAACTGCTGCCAACCATTAAGTTTTCTGTTTCTATGTGAGAATAGAGAGGAGTTGGCAAAGAGGTCAGCTGCAGGCTCAGCCGGGCTAATATCCTACCTGGCATTGACACATTTCATGCTCTCACTAGAGAGAAGAGACTCCTCAGCACCAGTCAATGCAATTGACTGCAGCACTGCTATTTTATTGGCAAATGTTGTCAAGATCCCAGAAGATGCTTTTTAACAGTTCGATTCATTCTTGGATGAATACATCCTCTGAGTAGTGAAGGGAAGCATTTCCTTTACCCCATTGTAGTTACCAAAGAATCTCAGCTTTTTTACTTCCTCTATTGCAGCCAGAGGCCAGATAGCAAAGATGCAGATTCTAGCAAAATGGGATACTCAAATGTATTAAGATCGTGTTCTTCACTGCAAATCTCAAATCGCTGTACCTAAATGGCTTCTGATTTGCACAACTGGTTATAGCCAGAGGACAGTTAGCTGAACATAAATACTGTCAAGAGCTTCCAGTCACAGTACTGAACTTGAAGTTTCCCCCTTAATTAGTATATCTGATTAGTATGACTATTTCAGATTTTTTGGTTACATTAGTGTTAGATGTAAATGATTCTGTCCGGCATCATTTAGAAGTTCCTGGTCTTAGTCCTTGTTTTCAAGCTAGTCAGGTGGCCAGGACTGGAGGAGTCTGACTATATCCCCCAGATGACTCCAAATCCATGCAGGAAAGTTTGTATCTAAGAGTTTAGAGTAAGAGTTTAGCATAGAGTTTAACAAAATGAGACCACACTGAGATTAATTGGGCTGAGCAACCCTAGGAGTGAAGCATCTCTAAAAACTTCACTAATCTCTTTTCTGCAAGGAGTGCTTTGTGGTCCTTTGTTCCTCAGTCTGAATATATATCACTAAGAGAATGAAAGAATCCACTTCCCTTGTCTTTCCCACATGGAAATGACTGAAAAAAAGAATAGGACTGCCTAACATATAGTAGTCAAGTTAGTAATGCATTCATGAATACAACATGAGAACCTGAGCAGAATAGTTCTATTAAATTAACAATATAGAGGAAATGAGAATTTCCTGAAAGATTTCTTCTGTTTCTAAAATAGGAATTTAGGTTCTGTTTTTTACTGTCTGCAACTCCTTAATTTGTCTTTCGACAGTTCACTTTCTTTCCAGTACAGCTACTTCATTTGTATATAATTGCTTTGAATAATAAACCTATTTCATAGGAGTTCAAATCAAAGATCAAAATATTCTGAAGAGTCTGGGGACCGTGGCTTTCATGTGGTTACTTCTTGACTCAGTACGCCCAAGGAAATGTACTGCATTGCTGAAAAGAAGTCAGATAAGGAAGACTCCCTTATTTATCTATTTATTTAATTTCTACAACGTCTTTGCTAGAGCTGAAAAAACTGTTTAGGACTGCTTATGTCATGGACACTGTTCTGATCCTTGACTGGAAGAAGTTTAGGTGATTGATAGATTGATAGATAGATAGTCCAAAGGATCCATGGAACTTGAGTGCAAGCTGTCCTCGAGTACTGTTGGCCATGAAACATTACCTCTTTGCCTGTAATAATGTTGGGAACCATGATAAATACAAAGATCCAAATCCTAAACTGTGTTATAGGATAAATGCAGGAGAAAGCGCCTAGGATGTTATCCAAGGTTATTGCTATAACAAATTAAATACAGAAAACACTAAGGTCATCCTTGAGAGGCAGAAACAATCTATTCTGTGGACAGATTCCCTCCCTTCCTTATCCTTAATTGATGTCACTCAGAATAGAAAATGCTAGCTAAGCCCCTGAGAGCCTAGCACCATTCAAAGCCTTAGAACATTGCATTTGTGTTTAGCCATGCCAAACCTATAATACTTCAGAGTAAACACACAAAACCAACCCCAGTTCCTTCCTGGAATAGTAGTTCCATTCCTTCCTGGTAGTTACTAGTGAGAAGCTTAAAGCATGGAAGTAATACAGTATAAATATACTGCAGATTTCAACGCTTCATGGACACTCCAAAAAACAAGATACTTAAGGACATTGCAAGAGCTGCATTTTCTATTTCTGCCAATTCTCCTTGAATCACTTCTGTAAATTTATCAAAATCTCAGCTTAAAACTTCCCATAAATTTCCTGTTTGTAGAATTATTTCAGAACTTCACTCCTCAAATGATAGGAAAGAACTTCTAATTTGCAATCAACATGTATTCATGTGAACCAATATCCTTTTGATCTTGTACCGGTGTTATCCATTTGCTTAGATACTCCTTCCTTCCAAACCCCTACCTCCATTCATGAGGTGTTATGTCTCTTCACATTGTTTCCTCTCTCTAGAATAATTCGGCAAAATCCTTTAACTTATTTTCACAAAACACATATTCCTTTCTCTGATGATCCTGCTGGCATTTCCCAGTGCCACTCTTACATGGAAATCTGACTACAGCTATCCATTGTATTCAGATCATTCACATACTAAAAGATAATCATTGTGCTTCTACATGACCAAGCTTAGTATTGACCTAGACCATCATCTCAAGCATTTCTAGTACTTTTTAATCAAGAATTGCTAGAGATTTAGAGAACTGGGCTAGCAATCTCCACCCATCCAAAAACAAAGTGCCAAACTCAGAAAGATTCAAAAAAAGAAATACATGTGTGATCACTAGTTTTAACAGAATGTAATAAGAGAATCTCTGCATCCTACAAATCTTTTTAGATGCTGAATGAAACATGTAAGGCTTAATTTGTATTGGCCTTTATGCAGTATTATTCATAAAATGGTAAAAAATAGTCCATTTTTTTCCTCTGGGTTTAACATGCAAAAAAAGCAAAATTATTAATAAATAACATCAGATGTTTTTGGAGTCCACCTGAAAAATTTATTTTCTGGGCTCCAGGGATTCTGAACTCTGCTGACTGTATTAAATATGCACTGTAGGAAGAATGATTAAGCTAGACCTTTCCCTTGAGATCTTTAGAGGAATGGTGGCTTGTGCTTTAGATTTATCTCTCTGCTTTGTTCCTTGTCTCCTCTCTCCTCGTTGTACTCGCTGTCTTGAAAAGAGTTGGGCAAGTAAACATCATCACTTATCACAGAAAGCAAGCCTGGGGCCCTCCACATTCCTTCCCTTTTATTTACACATAGAGAGTCAATAGTTCATAGTGACTGAGCTACGATCAAGGAGTTTCCCAAAATTAAATTCATTAGTAAAACAAAAATCATTCCAGACATGCACAGCACAGCTTGAAGTACTCAGCTAAGAAGCTAATTAAAGACAGATAGCTGAGTGGGTAATGAATAAACACACATTGTGGGCAGAATAGCGAGGACAAATACACATACACTCCGCAATCAAGGGCAGGAAATTGAATTATCACATGTATATTGAAATAAAGTGAGCAATAGGAGCTCTCCGAGTTCTCCCGCTGCTGTCAGGGACTGCCTTTCCTTCGGACTGTTCAGCCTTCAGGCTGTGCCCTGACTCCATGAGGAGCCATTGGGGCCTCTAGCTCTCGCATAGTCCTACAGTTGCTCTTGCCATGAAATGGGATCAAAACCATCCGAGTTCTCCCTTCGTTTCTGAACATGAGCATAGACCTGCCACAGCTCATTCCTGTAGGTTTTACACGATGGAAATTTTCTTTCTGCACCCTTCCCCTAACTACCACCTTGCTGTATTTCCTCCCCACTCATATTTTTGTGAGCAAATCACTGATGTAGAACTGCTAAGTAATAAAACATACAGGAGCAATAGGCCTGTCAGTAAGTCCTCAGTTTGAAATATTATTTTACGCTGCTGACCAAATAGGTGATTGGAAATATCTACCCATTAACATCGAGTAACACTAGGGAAATTTAACTTCTCAGCTTGAAGAACATCAGATTGCTTTTGCCAGCAACAGATGCAAATAGCAGGGCTCTTGTAGCTTTTCAAAGGTTTAATGGTATCTTTTTTTATCAGATTTGTAGACTACTATATGCAGTACACCAGCCAAATGCCCCTCTTTCCGGAGGCTACTTTTTGCACAGCAGGCTGTAAATGAACAGAGAAAACACTGTTCATGACATGAAGGCAGCCAGAAGAGATTGCAGCTTTGAAAATACAGATAGAGACAAGCTCCCGGGGGAACTCAAATAGCCATTACTACATGAAAGACACCATTAAGCACAAGTTAAATTTGCTAATACCATCAAGCTGAAAGTTGGATTCACAGTTTTAAAAATCACAGGTGCTAGGAAACCTGGTGAAATTTATGGGAAGGCTGTAGGGAGAACCTAAGTGATTGATTGAAAATAAGATGTGAACATTTAGTTCACAAAGAGTTCCTTTTTTTTGCAGTTGAGCCTTCCCTGCATCCAGAGTCATGGGCTGGCCTCTAATAGGCAGCATGAAGATTTCCTAGTGTAAATATATCCCTGGTCAGACTAGTGTTTACTAGCGTTACTACTTAGTGTATCCTAAAGGAGGAGTTAAGCTGTTTTGCTCTGCTCTCGTAGAAGGCAGAGAGTCATGGTTCTTTTGGAGAAAGAAGAAATCACTTCACCTTTCTGCAAGAAATGGTTTTAAGCGGGATTACAGAGCCCTAGGGGTGGCTATAAAAGAGACAGGAGCGCAGGTAGTGTTCTCCTCCATCCTTCCA
>JAUBOD010000338.1:46260-62118 GCA_032353885.1 Nothura maculosa
CCTCTCACCAGGCCTCTGATCAGAATGGAGCCTGTCTTCGTGCAGAGCCAATGGGAGTCTCAGCACTCTGTGCCAAGCCCGACCACGACCTGTGAACATGGGCAGACCCAATGTTCGTGTTATATCTAGGAACAGGAGGCAAGTAAATGCAGGGCACAGGCATGGGGACGCTCCTTTGTCGCGAGCCAGTATGGCCTGCTGAGGTTGAAAGCAACTGTTGATGCTTCTTGCTGCATCTTTCTGTCTCTGAAAAAGAAAGAATTTCCACCTAGATGTAGTTCTAGTCTGAAAACTGATTATGTAGGATGGTCATCTCCCGCTCGGGAGGTTTGCTTGATCAGATGCACCTGCTAACTCGAGCTTGTGACTGCTGCCTGTCCCCTCTTCCATGGGATTGATCCAACAGCACCTATACTCCAGTGAGGGACAGAGCTGGGCCCCCTCACTACCTCATCCATCATTGACAGGTCGCTAACAAATTTCCATTACAGTGTCCATCTGTGCACCCCGTTCTGCATGGGTAAGGAGCTACTCTGTAATTATGGACGAGTCCTTAATTACACCTCAGCCACACCACAAACACAGGCAGGGCCACACAGATGTAAGCACGATAAGCACAGAGCCAGACACATGCTTCAGGGAGTGTTACGGAGCTGGAGCCAGTTGGAATATAGTTGGCTTTATTTGGATATGTAGGACTGGTAAAAGAGAGGGAAAATTAGATTTTTTGGTGGTGATTTTTTTTGTTTGTTATAAAATGCCTATTTTTGAAAGTCTGTTTTAAGAACGGAAATGCACTTCAAAGAAACCTATTGAAAAAATAAATGACCAGGCATGAGTATTTATAAGAAAATAAATCATTTATCAGCACTGTGCATCTAAAGTATAATTTCTTTATTTTTTCAATTGAAAGATGAATGACATACAGGTACCAGAGCAATGTCCATGACTTCGTGTTATTTTATATCCTCCTCTGTTCTTTTAACCAAATGCCCTGAGGAGCTGAAGGCCTTGAACCCTCGAATGCTTATGTAATCAAGAGTCTTTATTAGCATTTAAGTGAGAACATGTGCAGGGTACACAGCAATTGACCTCCCAAAGGAATTGTAAAATATGTTTTCACTCGAGGTTAAGACATTGTAGGTTGGTAAAGGTCAGACTGCAGCTAACTGAATCATACCTAATCTGGACAATTTGCAGGGAATGTGTATCATCTCTATGGTGTCACTGAAGGTACATTCACATTTTGAGAGAAGGAAATTTTGTTAGACCTTTGGGGAAAAAAAATGTTCAAAATCTAAAATACGGAGCCAACTTTAGAAGGAACTATCTTTAAAAAATGTCCTAAAAGCCTTATTTATTTGTTTAGCATTTGGGGCTTTTGGGTTGTGTAGCTGTGGACTAGAGTTATTGCAGAGGACGTTTATGTAATATTAGACACTGAAAATGACTCATGTAATGGTACTTAGATACACAGGCACTAGCCATGGTTGCAACATAAACATCATTCAAAGTTATTTAGTAGCCGCAATTGTTGATATTACAGCTGTTCTCAAAGATTTCAATACGGACTGGCACCAAATGCACTGAAAGAGTGATGTGGAAGTGCAGGAGTCCAAAAGCACTAACAAAACGTGGAGAAAATATGTGAACAGAGTAGAAAATGGTCACAACATGAATTGTGTCCTCTGCTTGGCGCAGTAGCAATTGAGGCTTTGGCAGGGGCCATGCTGGTGCAAACCACTGCCTAGGCTGGCTGCTGCATTTTGATCAAGGGACATGATCTTTTTTTTCCTTTTGTTATTGATAGCACTTACTATTACAATGTCAGCTTTAAGAAAGCAGTGCATTATCCACCATTCATCATTTATTTACTCTTTGATTTCCTTTCCTATGAATAATAGCAATACAGAACAGGCTCTCATTTCAGCAATTCTACTTTCTGATTTCAGATGCTGCTATAACCTTGTTTTTTCAGACTTAAAACAAGCAGATGTTTTAAAAGTAGTATGATTTTAATAATTGCAATATAATAAGAATAATAACCAGCTTGGGTTTCTTCTTTATTTCTTTTCTATTTTTTATTTAATCTCTGCTTGTTCTCTTCACATTCCCACAGGCTCTGTCATTAAGACTTTGGAGGATGTCAGTTGCTTCTTTTGTTTGATTTACTGACATGTTCATTGAAGAGCTGCTAGAATGAAAGCTGAAAGTCTGAAGCTCAGGGCTAGTATGTCAGCATGGCTTTGACTTATGATTTCTGGATTTCATGTAGCCGATATGGCAAGAATTATAAAATTTAATAGACTAAGCCTTGTTTTTTTACTGATTATTGTCTATTTGCTATGCATTGTGGAAAGAAGGTATTGGGGGGACAAGGCTTGAAGGTATCCTGCTCCCAGCTTTGCCGCAGAGTTAGACTGTGCCTTGTGTGCAAGGTGCCTCCCAAGTTCAATATGGAATTGAGATGATCATATTTTAATCAGCTTAAATGAGAACTTCAGTTCTGTTTTGGATTTCTGTGCCACAATTCTTTGGAAGTGCAGTGAAGAAGACTTAAATCTAGGGAGAGAAGAACCTTTTCACATTACCAGAATGATTTTTAGGGGATACTTTGGTGCTTGAGATGTAGAAAATTGTAGAGTAGGATGATCTCTTAGCAGAAATATTTTCCAGACTCATAGGCACAAGTTAGTGACTATCCCAAACCATAGTTTCAATCATACCTGAAGAATGATGGAAGCCAGGTGCCACCACCATGTAAATATAAGCATGACCCAGAAGGAAGAATCTGTTTTATCTTTGAAAGGACCAAACAGTGAAAGAAGTAAAAACCTACAATGTGAAAAGCTTAATCTTATAGCACAAAGATGTCTTATGTTTGCTTACAGCTGGGTAACAACCTTGAAAGAAACCAGTCTCAAATTGCTCAGTTTTTCCTTCTCCCATGTGAGCATAGTAATATTAATGATTTCCAGGACAGTGCATCTCAGAAACAATGGAAAATATGATCTCTGGATAGTTTGGATGGAGTATTATCTGCAAATTTGAATAATATGTCTCCAGATAATTCGGCAGCACCTGTGATAATAAAAACACCCATTTGTATTCCACACTTCACATTTTTGGCAGCTTGATGGACTCGATGTTCCATCATTCTGACACACTGAAACAAGAGCTCAATGTGACTCAATGCAACAATGAGAATTAGCTGTTGGGACTGAAGCTTTTGTTAAACCATCACCTAGCAATCTATTTAAAACTAAGTCTGCAAAGACAGTTTGCTAATTACCTACATTAAATGTATTTTTCTGCATACTTGTAATTCTTTGTGATCAAACAGAAGTACATTATTTCAACTAATGTGCTCACTTCTGTCTGAAGATACTCAGGAATTACTCACTTTGAGTTCATCTGCAGTCCTGTCTGAATATTTGGTCATTACATTCAACCTGCTGAAAAGCTTGCCTTGTGAGTCCTTGCTGCTCCAGATACACTGGAGCTGCTGAAGCAGGCCCAATGCCTCAAGCATGTTTGCTCACACTGTTCAGCAAAAGAAAGTCAACAAAATTACAGTGTATAGCAGTGGGAGAAAATGTTATCATCATAGGCTCAGATATATGTCTGTGTTCTTAAAAAATATGTATATATTTCTCCATGCCATGACTGTGAATCATATACTGTCTAATCTCTCCGGGCACCAGTGTAGCACAGGGAGGTTGTCAGGTCTGAACTTTTTCTGACATGCAGTCTCAGTAACACGTGTTGTTTCAGCACCATCTCGTCTAGTCCCATTCTCTGGAGATACAATGACCAGTTTTGAGTGGTCTCCTTGCATGAGATGACTTAAAGAGGCAGCCATGTCCTCATACAGATGCTTTCTTCCTTTTTGTCCTCAGATAATTACTAATGCTATAATTTGATCCTGAGTATATTTTTGACCTGCACCACTCTTCTTTTATTTCCCTCTCTTTTTGTAAAAATATAGCACCATGCAAATCAATATCTTAAAGGGAGAAAAAAAAGTACATCACAAATTGCAAAAATGTAAACTGGTCTTATTAAGGATGGAACAATAATGCAATCAAATTTTGTTGTGCATATGTTACTGAAGTAATTGCCCTCTGCAATTGCAAGACTTTCTATTTACATGCTGAAGAGATTCATGGAAGCACATCACATAACAAACTCTCTCCCAGCTAAAGAAAAATAGGTTGGAACCATTGCCATCGTGTTAATTCAGACAATAAAGAAGTAATTAAATGTCCTTAACTGCCTTCCATTTAACTCTCTCTCACTCAAATTGCTTTTCCCCTATCATTCATTTTTACCCTTTTGGTGTACATATCAATCTTGTAAATGTTCAGAGTCAGTGCTCTGTTCTTCTGTAGCTGACTGGCTAGGGACAGTGTGAGTTCAAATGTGAGGCTGTTATATCCATATACTCTCTGACTTTGCAAAGAGGGTAGCCACACTGCAAGAAGTGAAATGCTGAGAGCAGAATGAAATGAATAAATGAATGTAGGCTTAGAAAGCACTATAGTGTGGAAAATAACAATAGGAAAAGAGGTGGTGGGGGAAAAATCAGCAACACAAGCTGGAAATAATTCAGTCCAGCGCAGTAAAGCCAGCTATTAAAATCATGATCAGATCCCCAAAAGGCTGATATAAAATCAGGTCATCTCGTGGCAGCTTTTAAGTCCTCCCCATAGCTCTCCATCCTCATTCAAGCTCCACATGTGGCTGTGAGCGCACCTGGGGCAGGTGGCGGGGACATTCCCTCCTCTCGGCCTGCCCCACACTCCCCTTCCTGGCCACGCTCCCAGATTTGCTTAATGAGCATGGGCAGCATATGGCTTGTGAGCTAGTGGTTTCTTGCTTTTAAAAGCAAAGATCAGGAGCTGGGAATGGGAGCTTGAAAGCAATGTGTAAATGATAGGAAAGGAATCAAAGGAGGGCATGGTACAGAGATGCCAGGCCAGACAGGTCAAGAGTGATTTTGAGGAAAGGAAAACATGGCCTGAGGCTGGGAGCTGACTTCCGATGGGGAATGAACCAGGCATGAGAGCCACTGAAGAGTATAACTACTCCCATATGAATAGTCATTGTCACTGGGATCATTGTGCATTCCTGGGAGCACTCAGCATCTTCAAACCAGGCCCATGTCTTGCTCTGATGCCCACATCCACAAAGGTCCTTAGATAATTTATTCCCGTTTAAGCACTTATCCATCCAAATGAGTAGCAATTCATGGGCTGTTATCTAGCTAGGGCAGTGGGGAGAGTTCTGATTCAGAGCATTTCACTGAAGTGAAAAGGAGCTGAAGTGCTTACAGAAGAATTAAGTGCCTAAATAGCTCTCAGTATTACTGAGTTACTCTCCAGTTTGAGAGAGAATACCACTTTCTGTGCCACCTAGATTACTGCTCGTTCAATACAAAGACTGTACATGTTCAAATGAGAGGTAAAATAGTGATGACTGAGATTTCTTTCCTTAAAAATCAGACACTGGGAATATGACAGCCATTTCAAAATTAAGCGTACAGAATCCTGTAACTGGCACTTCACTCTGACATTACAGAAAAATAGAGTTATCAGCAAAATTAGGGTACCCGTGCAATTTAATGCCTTTGAGTTAGATATACTGTATGTTTCTACTGCTGTCATATGCATATTTTCTGTACACATCCTTTTTTCATCAATTTTCTCTCCAATATTAAAATTTCAGCAGCCCCCTCATGGGTGACATCAAGAGGGTTTGTGGGAGATATAAAGAAGAAAAAAAAGGATGAAAAATGTTTATTCTAACCCTATAGGGAAAATATGGTCAGCATAGAATCTCATCTCCCATTTGAAATGTAGAGTGAGGTTTTTTTGTCCTGTAAATTCGGATGAATGTTTATTTCTGCAGGCTGTGGATTCCTTTCACCCTGAAAACTCCTAAACATCTATCTAGATTTTTTTCTTTCTGCCCTTTCATTCTAATGAAATGACATTCTAATGACTTGGCTTGCTAATTCCCTAATTTAAGTATTATTTCAATGGTACAAATGCTTTCTATGGTACTTAGAAAACAGTAAGTGTGTGCTGATTTTGCTTATAATAGCCAATGCTCAGAGGAGCTGCTCTTCTCACATTAGCGATGGTCAGGAAATGCAAGCTACAGGCTGTAGGTATTAATAACAGCTTTTTTTTTTACTAATCCAAAGTGCTGTCTTTCCCACTTTTGATCACGTGGGTTTTGATATCCACGTATTTGGTTAGAATTAACAAAACTGTGCTTCTTTTGGGAAATAGCTATCTTTTTGTGCTGTGTAAATGCGGAAAGAATTTCTTCTCAAGAACTGAAGAAATATCTTTCAGTCCATCGACACTATTGTGTATGAGAAAAGCTGGCAATAGACAAGCTCCTGCTGCCATTGCAAACCCCACTGCAGATTGGGAACAGAACAGTTTTTCCAAAGAAAAGCACAGCATCAGAACAAATTCAGTGGCCAGGGCTCTTGATTAAACTGGAGCTTAAAGGAGGTTAACCAACTCAGCATGCTCAAAAACACACATCTAACACCCCCAGGGTTAGAAGATTTTAAGTATTTTGGAAGGGTTTTTTTTATATGTGTTTCTGGTTTGTGGATCTTTGAGATGTTTTCACACTCCTGTCTCTGAGGGGGAGAGGTTTTCCTTGTTAGTACTTTCCTTGCCAAAGCACAAAAACAAGGAACTGATGAGCAGCTCCTCCGAGGGCTGCAGAGCTTGAGGATACAGACACTGCACAGAGCTACCAGCCCACAGTCTGGGGAGCGGGACAAGCAGCGGAAGGACAACTCCCTGCTTAGGAGGCCAGGCCTGGGCCTGCTTAGGAGGCTGCCTGGCGACTGCCTTTGCTCTCAGTGTTACACAAGGTGGACAGGGCTGCCAATCCCGGAGGCTCTCTGTGTGCCGCTGTCATTGCAGGGCAGCGCACACATGGGACACCTGGAAGAGGTTCACCAGGAATGGCACACGCAGGTTGGGAAGCCTGGTGTAGCAGGTTCCAGGTTGGGAAACCTGGTGTAGTGGGTATATATATATTGGATGTTTTTCTGCTAATCCAGCAGATAAGAAATAACTGATCCAGAAAGCTAAACTATATGTTGCCTTGGATGCAAAGCCAAAACTCTCGTCCTGCTTCTTAGTCTCTCTTTACTAAAACTTGTACCCTGCTGCCATCTGGTGTTTTTTTCAAAAAATAAAAATTATGGGGCCACATCAGGTTTATAGATGATGTCAGAGCAAAGAAACAGGAAGGCTGCAAGACACTGAAGTTTGCGATCATACAACAAAATAGCAGTTCAGCAGGGAGACAGCTCGGGGGCCACCTACCCGCCCTTGCAGCCCAGCCTAATGGGTTAGGAGTATCATTAACTTCCAGGGCTCAGAGAAAAATGGATTACCTGGCAACAACCCCATGACTGCGTGTATCTGTCTTACTGCTCATATTCGGAGTAGGTGGAAGATTGATGCTTGGACCTGCCACAATTGTGCACAAACTTAAGGAGGAGGGAAGAAAAGTAGAGCAGCAGTGAAACAGAAAGCGGTGCTAGAGCCTGCTTGGATGCTGCCTGATGTCAGCGGGAGCATTGCACTTGGCTTTAGAAAGGATATTATTAGTCATGAGTCTGCTAGGAAAGCCAGCACAAATCAGAAGCGATCAAGAACAGCAGACAGTGAACTGAAAGTAGGAAGACAACAGACAGGACATTTTCTTAAATGACCAGTCCCAGGAGGTGCTCTGTATAACTAATGGTTTTGTTTACTGCAGATATGATGTTTTCAATCACCAGTGACAGCAGTGGATATATTCATTCTATTATCATGCCATCCATGTTGTGGGAAAAAAAAATGAAAATCCTCCAAACAGCCTGTATCCCCTTTTAGCCTTTGTCTGCTTTTATTTAGGAAAATAAAAAAAAAACAGGTTGTTTGTTTGAGATCCACTTAACGCCTACCAGCTGGGTCTGCTATTAAATATGGTTTGCAAAACAAGTCATCCCTAATGTTTAACGCCCTGATGATCTCTGATGTCTTTTATTTAAGTAATAAATCAGTATTTAATTTTATGGCATCATGTGTTACCCAAGACAGTAATTTAACAGGTCAGCTTTAGTGCTGATAAAACTTTGAGTAATGAGATGGAAGCTGCTTCTTCTGGCATTTTGTATTGGGCAATACTAGAAATCTAAGCTCCGTAACATGCATTCAATTTAGATTTAACAAGAGTTATTATATCCCATGCTAATTAAGATGAGATTATCTGTTGCAAACACTTATGGGGAACTAGCTGGAGAGGTGTGGCTGCACATACCGAATTTGGCCTCAGAAGTGTTGAGCGGTATCTCTTTGAGTCTCTCATGAAGGAAAATCAGGATGGAGGTTTAGCCTGTCTTTCACTGCACTGTGGACACCAAAGTAATGTTTGTATGTGCTTATCTTTTTGGTAGTGAAATTGTGATATTTGCATCACGAAAAGGAGGTGCGTGATGGGGGGATGCTGCTAGTGACTGAGCAGACTCGCAAGGTCACACAACGATGGCGCTGAGAGTGTGTGACACAGCAGAGGACAAAGGCCTAAGTTCCTTTGTGTAATTGCTTCAGGTATCGTGCAGATGGACTAACGTCCTCACGGGCTCTTCTCTCACACCATTTTCCTTTCATTACTGTAATACACAGAGAGGTCTCTATTAGCCTGAGCTTTCATACACAGAACATGAAGAACTGCTTCACCTGAGACAGCGCATTATTAGGGCTCTCTTAAGCTCTTCAGGCTACCTAATACAGAATTAATCTACACTGAAATGCCCTTGCCAAGTATACCAGTCACAGCTCTGTATGAGTTCCTCCGTAGAGCCAGCGGGCTGGGTCATGCTGCTCAGAAAAGTAGCTTAGTTCCCTATGTCCCTGTATGACTACCTAATAGCAGTTCTGCAGAGCAAGAAGATAAGATGACACTTCTCCAGATATGCAACTACCCAGCAGGAGCATAAGAAGTAAGAAGCAAGGCTATAAAAAAAAGAACAAACAAACAAACAAAGCAAGCTAGCAATGCAGCTCACAGCAGATACAGTCAACTTATCTGTCCAAAGCCAAATGTTCATACTTCTTGCATGATAGAGATCAGAGGAATACATATAGCATCAGCAATGTAGATGGTGCAGAGAGAAGCACTTTCCTCTCAGATTGCTTCTGAAGCTGGGCTGGTCATATATGAAGTGAGAATTACAGGCTTGTAGCAAAAACATTGCAGATAACCTAAGTACCAAATAAATGCTGTTGCAAAGCATTGGTTTCCAACAATTTCCTATTCTTTATTTAACTAGGATTTTAGTATCTTGCAGGAAGATGGAGAAATCAGTAACATCTCATAGTGAGCAGAACATTGCTGGAAAGATAGCAAGAGCCAGTTAACTTTCAGCAACCTTTCAGAGCAGCCAATAAAGCAATGGATTGAATTTTGTTTAGCCACATGAAAATATGCTCATTTTCAGCTACCCTCGAAGACTGTACTTCTAAATCTGTAAAAAAAAAAAAGAGAGTTTTTCATGTGATTAAGTGTCATTTGACAACTTTTAAAGCAGGAGATAGTTATCACTGAAGCCAAAGAAAAAGGGTTGACAAAAGAGGCACAGCAATCATTACTTATGAATAGAACAAAGAGAAATGAATTCCAATTTTTTACTTTCGTGTTTGCACGTGAAATTCTGTTGGCAGGAGATAGCTTCACAGCAAGAGAAAATTGGGAGCAAGAAAGGGAGCAACAGGTGTCAAGAGCAGGTCATCAGCTTTGCCTCAGAGTTGGCATTTACTGATGAGCATTATTCTCCCTGCTAGAGCTAATGTGCCCTGCCTGATTTTTGTTTGTTTGTTTGTTTTGTTGGTTTTTTTTTTTTTGGTTGTTGTTCTTGTTCTGTTTTTTAATATTTATATGGCCATTTGTTTTTCCTGCTCTAGGCAACTCCTCCTGAGTTTGTCTCCCGTCCTCACCCTCTCTTTGGTGACTGGCAGGCAAGACTGGAGGGCCAAACTGGTCATTAATGCAGACACCATGTTTTCTTCCTCAAGCTTTTTTTTTTTTTCCCCAGAAACCACAATCTATCAAAATACTGTCTTATTTGGTTAATAGTGTTTATCCTTTTGGCAGACAGGGCTGCGTCTAACCACCTTGCTGAATCAAGGCCAGAGTATTTATATAATTAAGATAAAACTTAGGATTTGGAGTGGATCTCTCTCACACAAGCATTTCTGCATGGTAACTTTTAAGAAGGACAAGGAAGAACATTCTCTTTTGCATTTTGTCTGCTTTTACCTTTCTGATGGGCTTGTAGCAGCACTCAGTTGTGAGGTTGCTGGCAGCAAGCCCAGAAAACTTGTTCAAAGACTGGCTTCTTTTTTAGCACAGAAGCCTGAGATTCAGCTATCTCCAAAGAGAAGTAGCATCAGATCATGTGAATATTTAAAATTCTTATTCTTTCTTATTGCCCTCCATGACTTAGTGTGACTCTTTCCATGACTTGATGTGACTCTGTGTTATTTTGATTTGCCTTTCCCACAAGATTAAAACCCATGAGGGCAAGAGGAAGAGTTTAATTCTTCCATTTGAGAGGCTGGTCTCTTAAAGCTCCTCAGCAGCAATACTTGTAGGAATGAAGGCAAAAAGAAAATTTGTATTTACATTTTGTGTCCAGAAGGAAAGGCTCTGCTTATTATGATAAAGCCTACACAGAGCAATCTGCACACCATTTTTAAAACTCCTTCAAAGCTTTGTGTTAGGAGAGGAGAGGAGAGGAGAGGAGAGGAGAGGAGAGGAGAGGAGAGGAAAGGAGAGGAGAGGGAGAGGGAGAGGGAGAGGGAGAGGGAGAGAGAGAGGGAGAGGGAGAGGGAGAGGGAGAGGGAGAGGGAGAGGAGAGAAACTACCAATTTGGTAACAGGCAGTTTTTCTCTTTCTTCAGGAAAGGCTGCTGATATCATTGCATAGTCAGTGCAAAGGTAAATAGCACTAACTGTTGGCATGATCTTTCTATGTTCCTCTGTGCCAAGGGGACAAACAGGTCAACCAGCACCAACTGCCACTGAGGCTAGAGAATATGCCTTAGCGCCATGGTTTGACTTAAAAGAAATTATGCAGATTCTGCACTTAGTAGAAGAGGCTACTTTTGCTCAATAAAAATATAACCCAAATAATAAATTTAAATGAAAGCCAAAGTAATTGCATAATTATTCATCATTCTGGTGGGAAGAAAATAAAATCATGACAGGAAGAGTTTTGTCTGCAAAATAGGCTTTCTGTCTTTGCTATTCATACACTCATGTTGGTAGTTAGGAACAGATTGCTCTTGGGCTACTCATATGATGGCTGCAGATGTGCTCCTTCCTTCCTATGAGTGTTTGAGCTTTCAAGTGAGTCATGACCCTCCTTTTAGAGCAGCCCCATTCCAAAGCAGGACAGATTGCTCCCATGCTGGAGCACACATGATTTTAGGTGTAGCTGGAGGGGATCCACCTTGCTGCCCCCTGATTTCTTGGTGCCCACAGCAGGTGCTCTCTGCACTTAGCAAAGGGGAGTTAGGGACATTTTACAAGTTGAACTGTTCTGCTGGAAACTGAGCAACGCAATCAGAAATGACAGAGTGAGCTTAGCAGAGACCAAGCTCCAAGCTGATTTTTGGCAAACCCTTTCCTGTCATTCAGATTGCCAGAAGAAGCAAATTTAAGTCTGTCATTAACTGATATTTTATGCTTCTCTGTCCTGCTTTTCAAGGCAGGAGAGCACAGGAAGAGGAATGTGAGGAGAGAATGGTTGTATTTATGTGATATTACATGACTGACCTTTGGCGGGGCTGTCCCTGAAGAGATATGAAAATAAGTACTGTCTCAAGAGGAAAACAAGAAGACCCTGGTGTGCTGACAAATATTGATGTGTGTAAATAACAACATATGTTTAAGTTGTTCACTTACAATGAGACAATATAACAGGAATGCCAATTTTTCCTTCATTGCCCAAAAGAGAGTTCCATTTTGTTCCTCATCAAATTCTCTCTTTTATGCTGTATTTATTTGCATTTGTGAAATTAGATGGTTTCTCTCAGTCAGATCTTGATTCCCAGCTGTTTCTGTACAGATAGTTGCTCCATGGCTGCCTTTAGTGGTGTATTTTAAGTGTCCTTTAATCCAGTGTGAGCAGATGTTGATCTGTTTCTCCCAAAACAAGAATGAAGAATTCTGTTCATGAAGTTTTATCTTTTACTGGTCAGGAAAACTGTAAAATCCAGTGTCACAGCACGGTTCTTCCCTCCGTCACAAGAAGAAAGACTCCACAGTTCAAAGCCAAGTCGTCCAGTGGTCTCAAGCAGCCCAGCCATCTTGCTGTTTGTGAGTTCTTATTTAGACCAAATATAGAGCAGAGCACCTGTTTTTCTGCATAACCTGAATTCTTTCTCTATGCAGAGTTTCTGATCTAGTGCCATGATAGCAACTATGACTGTGATGTTCTCCTTGCAAAATTATAGAACAGCTACAGTGTATGTTTCTTTCTCTGATAAATGGAGTCCTGAAGAGCCTTCTGCTTTGAACTCTATGAGGTTACAAAGGATGGAATGGGGTTTAGGGCTCAAAAGTGTGAAATTAGTTAGCAATCTTAAATGATCAAAGTAATTTATTCAATTTATATCCAGAGTGGAAAGAACTGCCATAAGAACTAATGTGTTGTGATGAGCATCTTGGTCATCATGAGGTAATCATACTCCTGCAGGCTTGCAAAACATTGTGAAGAAACATTTACTTCTTCCCACATAACTGAATATTTGTTCATCCTGTTGCTTACGTTGATAATAAGATCTTTATTTATATACACACGTATTTTAATCCATAAATAATGTTGCTGAATTTGTATGTTTTCTATTTGACCAGGTGATAATTAATTGTTAGTAATTGAGTTCTCATTTTTCAATATGTTCTGATGTATTTAGTGAGTTCACATGGACACACAAGAGTGCATTTGGGTAATGTGAAAGGTAGAAAGTAAATTACAAAGTTCTATTCTGAGCACTTGTATCATATATTCAGATCCCTGCCAAGTGCAGTGCTTTACTGTTCTTCGAGTAAAACTGTTGGGGGAGGAAGCAATATTGCTTGCAGACTGTAAAAGTCTGAAGTTTACTACATATGTTGGCTGTGCTACAGGATCAAGATTCAAAAAGACAAAACTGTAAAGGAAAGGAGAGAAAAGGTATTTTCATTTCAGAGACCTTGGACTCTTTGAGCCCTAGGCCATAAGCAGCTTGCCCAGGGTCGTGTTTGATAAGAATGGTAGAGCCAAGAAATTGAATTTAGAATGACTGAATTATGGTACGGTGCCTTTACCCCAGGTCATTCTTCCATTTCAGATAAAAATCTTCCTTACAAGGGATTTTTGTTCTGTTCTGGAAACCTGGTTTAAGGTATGGGTGCTTCTCCTGCTTTGAGGCATGTTTTGTAATAAATCTTTAAGGCGGGTTTACTCTTCTATTTTTAAATACCAGCTGAAACATTCCTATACAAAGGTATATGGATGAACAGGAAGGAAGGAAGCAAGGAAATATTTTTTCTGTCTTTTTGAGACATCTCGTTCACATTTATTTTCTCTTTTACTGCATATTATTTTGGTGAGATGGTAAGAGATTTAGGAAGTAAGCACTGAGTAAATACTTTCTCAGATTTGTGCAAATTTAGTGTAATGCCATGAGCAGCACAGTTCCAATATGTTGGAGCAGTGTGAAAGTGGTCATAATCAGAAAAGTATTTTGCTTTCACTAGTCATTTCATGCCTCTGAAATACTAATGTCCTTTCAGTTTGGGATGAGATTGACTCCCTTACCGTTTTTATACAAATTACAGTCTATCACTTTGTATAGATTTTTTTTCTCAATCATACTTTCATAGAATCATAGAAAAGTTGAAGCAGAAAAGTCTTCTAAAGAAGATAAATCTTTAATACAGGTTTTTTTGTACTAGCTGGCTTGCTTGTGGTTTTTTAATTTTGTGAAACGCCAAAGCTGTAATTTCCTATCTGTAAATGCTATATAGCAGTCTTTCTTGTATGTATCTGTAAATTCTGGTTTAATCCTCATTAAATTCCTAACAGCCTTTTATTTATATGTATATAATTAAGATTCTGCATCCACATCCTGAAGTACCATTGAAGTCCCTAAAAAATCCACTACTGGCTGCTTGAGGACTACAATAGATCCTTTCCTCGCACTCAGTATGATGATCTGTGAAGCTTAAAGATGATAGTTATGATTCTACATTAGGTTCACTGTCACACTACATACTTGTACTTGCAGCACATGGATGAGAGTGCTTGAAAAGTGGCAGCCCCAATTCTGCAAAGAGCTCAGCTGGGCAACTTTGCCACGTAGCTTTACTCTGTGATCCAGGGGCTACATAACCATTGTACCTTCTCCTTAAGCAGCAATTTAGTAAAAGCCAAAGTTGCACAAGTGTTTAAATGTCTTAGGAAATTGTCAATGTATAAAATTCAAGTCCAACAATGTGAGTTTTTCCAGCAGTAGCAGTCAACAAGAAATGATATCTGTGTATCAAAGGACACATTAAAAGTAGATTTCTGTGAGTAAGCAGTGAAACACTATAGTTTAGTACTACTGTACCCACCGAACCAAATTAATTTTTCAAGCAAATTATAGCCAAATTTTAGTCATAAGCTTCATCAAAGCTAAGAGGACTATGGCTCATGAAAGGACCCCCCATCAGACCTCAGGACTTAAATTTTCTCACTTACAGTTCAAAA
Organism: Nothura maculosa; assembly: GCA_032353885.1. Classification (NCBI taxonomy): domain Eukaryota; kingdom Metazoa; phylum Chordata; class Aves; order Tinamiformes; family Tinamidae; genus Nothura; species Nothura maculosa. The sequence continues at coordinate 61,081 of JAUBOD010000338.1, forward strand.
TTGTTTGAGATCCATCTAGTAATAGAAGATTAAGCAAAATAATTTTATGATCTCAGGATAACAGGTAATTATGAAATCAATGATATGAAGAATAATATATGTTCTTCTGCAAGACTAAATCATATTTTATATTTTGAACTTAAAAAAAATATTTTGCTATTGTGAAAGTGAAGATGTTCAAAGGGAACTCAAGACAGTCAGAAAGTCAAAAAGCCAGGACCCTGGTTTAATGTGGAGGCCAGATCCATGTCCAGAAAGTGGACACCACATGTGGTACCACAAATGCTGCCCTGAAGGAATATTTCCTGTAGAAATAAGAAAATGTAGGGACATATTTCTGCAAAGAGATTACTCAACACATCCTCCTTATAAAACAATCCTACCAGGAAGAGCAAATGGGAATGGCAGAAGTGCAGAAGGTTGATGAATGGAGGGGCAGTGGAACAGTGCACATGGCTCTGTGCCTCTGCTGAGCTCCAAAACTGTATCTTGTCTGCAGATCCAGCCCCAAAGCGAGAGAGCAGAGAGGGGCCTGAGGGCTGCACTTTCTTGCAGCTCATCTGCACAGCACAGGGTGCAAATTCAGTACCACCTGGAAACTGAGCAGCTAGGAAAGGTCAATGTCTAGCTTTTAGTATAAAGTAAAATCTTTTTACTTCTTGTCCTTGGATCTTCATCTTGTGTAGTTATGGGGTGAGTGGTTATGTAGTATTACCAAGTGAGAATGGTAGACCTTTACATCCACTTTGCTAAGCCATAAACACCTGCCAATATTGATAAGACAATGAAGAGCCAGATGCTCCTCGTTCTGTAATATCCTGAGCGGTTGACAGCGGGTTTCTGTATTTAATGTTTACCAGCCTGATTTTGTGGTAGGATTCCTGCACACTGTGTTGACTGTGGCACTGAGATGATCAAACTAATGTTTGCAGGTCAGTTATTGTGTAGAAAAAAAGAAAATCCCATGGAAAAACACCAGTTTACATGCATCATTAAAGCTCCATCAGCACATTACACAGCTCCAGGTTGTAAACCCTG
>JAUBOD010000338.1:72945-85797 GCA_032353885.1 Nothura maculosa
TAAAAAGTAATGTGCTTTTGTTTCTTAATGGAAACATAAATAAATTCAGTGTGGTAAATTACCTTTAAAGCCTGAAAAAGAATTTATTTGGCAAATGCCATGTCGCTAACCCATCATATTCTATAGCAAAGCCACTACCACCAATTTTGTATTAAAGGTGTTTGCACAATGACAGTTATTACCCTTATTGAAGCATGTCACAGACTTGTTTTCAGCAGTAGCTTTGGTGGTGTTGTCTGTTCACTGCTTTCCTATATGCATACATTTCCTACTGAAGAGTGACTTCTAACAAAAGCTTTACTTGATTTCTTTAATTTTTGCATTTATAGAAGGCCAATAATGGAATTTGTCCTAGAGGCAGGCAGTTCAAATTCTTCTTTTCTGCTTCCTTTGCCTGTGAAATACCTGTACATGCCTGTAATGCATGGTTAGTGAAGCTTGAGTTTAGCATGACAGAAATTGAGAAATTGAGAGGTTTTAAAATACTTAGCATTTTAGTTGGCTTGCTGCACTTGGTGAATAAATCAGAGAAACAAATGATTGTTCCTCTGTTCCTATGAAGATTCTTAAATTCAAAAATCTTTTTGTGAAGATTTTTCTCTGGAAAGCAGATTGCTAAAGTGTGGTTTATTTGAAGCACAGGAGTTATCACTTGGAATGTGCATTAAATTTAATACGTTATAGATGTGCTGTTCTGGAACTTCTTAAAGTCTAATAATTACACAGATTATTTTCTAAACTATATTTTTTTTAAAAATTAAGGGAGAATCTTGTAATATAACCAGTGTCTTCATGGAACTTCAAGAAAGCCTTGGATTGCCATCTTTGAGGAGAATGGGAAGGCAAGAAGGAAGGGAAGAAAATGTTCCTCTGGTTTTAAAAAATAGCTGTTGACAAGGGCTGTCATGAAGAATGCAGTGATAAAACGCTGCAATGAATTTGGCTGAAGGTTTTGGTTAGCCTGTTTATCATGCTCTTCCTCTTTCAGGCTCTTGCTTGTCATCATTCATGGAACAGCTGGCAGAGATTAGAAATCTACAGAACCCCATTACTTGTACAGCTGGCTGGTCAGGCGGCAACAGCTAGGCTTAGAAAAGGGGTAATTGGGTAAAGTGTAACTTTTTTGTAATCCAGTGCTTCCAGTAGTCATACAGATCAAAATTTCTATAAAATCTGGAAATTAAAAATGTTGAAAAAAAATGAGAGAGGAAAACATGTTTTCTTTGGCACATTCTCTCCGTGATGTTGTCTTTTTCTCCTCCTTTAACTTTGCTCCACCATTGAGGTTGCAGAGATATGTAGCCTGCAGGCTGCAAAGCCTGCTAGGGTAATGATCTCAGACCATTTCTTTTCACTGCCTTTCATAAAAGCAATCCCTTGGGGCAAAAAGGTTGAAATGAGTTGAGAAATTGTTTGGGCAGCCACCACCATCTTTCTCAGAGCTCCTCATTTGCTTTGCCACTATGTATGCACAAAAGCACAAAAATTTACTGTGCATTCCCCATATAACTTTACAGTGTATGTGCAGCAGGGTTATCTCTTGCTCTGTGATGTGAGAGCGAATCAGCTGCAGTATTTTGTACTTCTGTGAACTGACACTGTAGGCCATCAGCTAAATGGATCTGTTGTCTCTGCTACACTATCCAGATTCAATTGGTCATTGCCCTAATTCATCTTCTGCCTTTAGTCCTTCCTAGGTAGTAAGGAGCAGATCTAGCGCTTGTAAAACAAATGAGGTAGCAGTTTGCATACTACCCTGCAGGCATAGAGCTCCTGCAGCTGGTCTTACATTGTGAGGTTTTGTTTTGATTTTAAGGATCCAACACTAAACTATCCTGGAGGCAGGATGCTCTCTAAAGTCTGAATATCAACTTGATATCAATATATTTGACTAGTCAAGTTAGCAAGAGGCACTTTCAAAAATTCATGGGACTTGGATTGAAGACTGTAAGAAGTTATGAATATGAAAATACAACTGCCTCTGCCTGGGAGGTATTTGTCAAGTATGCCGAACTTAAATTTTCCAATTAAAAAAATAAAAAAAAATGGAAGAAACATATTCCTGAAAAAAAAACTTGTAAACTTGTGAAGCATCTTCTCTGAGTATTTTCCTGGTACTATTGCTCTAGAAAGCTTCTCGTGAATTAAACCTACTGGCAGAGACATGCTGTTCTAACAAAGAAGTTTTTCTGCACACTTCTGAAGTTCCTTTCATTCCAGTATCTCCAAGCAATTTACAAATGCTAATCAATTGTGCCTCACGGTTACTATTCTGCAGTAAGTCAGATGTACAAGGAGAAAAACAGGAGGCTTAGAGAGATAAAGGTCAGCTTGTATTTGGTCCTGGCATGAACATGTAAGAGAGGCAGAAGTTTTCTTGTAAATTTCTAGGTGGAAAGCTAGGAGCACTGACAACCTCAGCTGTCAGAGATGTGTCACACAGCTGATGATAACCAGCTCTGTTAGATGCCAGGGTGAGCCACCCCGCGAATCTCCCCGGGGAAGGAGTGATGAAGTTAGCTGCTATGAGAGGAATTGCATGGAGCATCCCATGACTCCAGGTTGGTCTGTGTCCTCCGTGGGTGAGGTATGCTGAAAGATCACTAATACCTAAAGTTTGTGCTTGAAGGGTGTGCTTGGAACAGTCCTTGCCTGCCTCTTGTGCTTGTCTGTTTCTAGGGTACTTAAACATAACTTCTCCAAAATCAGACAAGCATCAGGGACTGACTAGGAATTGTGATTCCTGTTGCTGCTTGCTTCCACCTAGACAGCAATCATTAGCCTACACTGAATGCTCTAGCACATGACTGATTAATATCTTTTCTTACTAATGTTTATTAAGTTTATCCCTTCTTTCTCCAGAGGCATCCTAAATTGGAACTCTACCCTAGCAAAGAGCTTTCCTCATGAGGCTCTTTAATTTCCCATATGTTGATGCAAATACAGCTTGCATTTTCCATTGCTTTATCTCTGTAGCAGGATAGGAAATCTGGGGTGACCTTCCTTGTATTATTTTAATTAATTTGCTATTTTGCTTTCCTACCAGAAGGCCACTTTGCTGAAAATCAACCCCCTAGGAGAACATGTTGCTTTTAGCCACATGTCAGATGATACATAGGACACTGAGGAAGCTCTTCATCCCAGAGGCCAGTAGGAAACCATCAAATTAGATGCAAAAAATTCTTTGGAGAATTTCCATAAGCCAAATGTTCATACAGCATCACTTACCAACTCTTGTCCTGTTTGAGGTCAGTGAGAAAAACAAAACAACTTAATATCTGAAAAACTGGGGGGAGCAACATTCTTTTAAGGATGAGGTAGGTGATGCAGAAAAGTAATTTTCAAGCAGAAATAGCTTCTGACCCATCTTAGAGGGTAAGTTTCACCTACTCCCTTGTGCCTAATTAGCAACATTCAGTGCATGTGGGGAGCAAGACAAAGGCAGGAATTAAAAGTCCCAAATGAGTAACTGGCAAAAACTGACCAACAGAAAATCCTAAGCGCATAAGAGTGAAGAAATTCAGACAATAAACATTTGGTCAGCAGCTCCTTCTTAGCAAGGCTGGAGAGGTACAGATTGTTGTGTACAATCTGATCTGCTTCCATGTCAGATCTGCTTGCATCTCTTCAGCACTGCCTTTTGCCTTTCACAACTGCTGGCTTGATTTTTTTTCTTGCCCTAAAAGCCACTTCAATAATCACTTTATGCCACAATGTTCTACAAATCAGTTACAACTCGCAAAAGGAAGTAAAAGAGGGGGAGCTGGCTGGCAGTAAAAAGCACATCTCTGCCTAACAGCATTTTATACTGTACTGAATGTATTCAACTCATGGCATACAATTTCTAGCCCCGTCGCCCACTAGCTCATCACATCTCTTCTCCCTCATTTCCAGTCTTATTTGTATTAGCTGCTGAAACTTCATATACTTTGTTACCTTCTTCAAGTACGCTGATCTTTTCCCCTGCAAAAAGTAAATATTTGCTATAGTGCACAGAATTACTGTATATCTTAGATGGGTAACAGAAAGACCTATTGAGTCCTTGAATTTAGTTCCTTACTGCCACAGAAAACCACAATGCAATAATCCATTTGGAGATCCCTAACTACAAAATAGCTTGGTAGTTTTTTGACTGATGGACAAATGTTTCATCCATCTGTTTTTCAGGAAACTCCTAATTTCTGGCGACTTGTCTCATTTGGTTATAGCCATTCCTTCTTAGATCAGTAGTGTTCTTTACCTGGGCTAATTACTTTCTCTACCTAGTGTTTATTTTACTGCCTCTTTTGTGTGTATATGGAGCAATCATACTTTCTCTCAATTTTTAATTGCTGTGTTAAACAAGACAAACTCACATACTCTTTTCTCGTAATTTCTCTTGTTATGGTAATAGGCTTCTCATTTTGCCTCAAATTCATCACCCACAAACCCATGTAATCAGACCTACCTGCATTAATTCTGATAATGGCCTACCAGTAGCTTGTATAATGGCATTAATACTTACCCTGGCCAATGTGTGCTAGAAGTTTCAGGCTGATCATGCTAGTTAATACCTGTGTTATGCAATATTTTCTGAGCTTTCAACTTCATGTTATTAGCATTTTTTTTTTCTCCTTAATCTGACTTCTTCTGCGAAGCTGTTCTTTAGAGGTTTTAGAAAAAGAAAGTCAGAAGATGATTCCTCAAGATCCCTATTTTGTCTATTTCCATGACTATCTGTAGTTCTATTCTGTCGCCCCACTTTATAGGAGAAAATCAGGTATGCTATGTCTGTAACAATTCTTTTAACTCCAAAAATCTGAGGTTTTTAACTCAAAGAACGATATCCTTTACACTGACCTTGTAAAATCCTTCATACACTTTCCTATTCTGAATGTGGCTACCCATTCAAAAGTGATATTGGCTTCACTTTGTGGCTTTAGGTGTGCTCCTGCCTTGCTCAAATGCAAGACAAAATATGGACTCTAACTTGCTAAATTATATTAAATCCATTATTTTAGACTATATTTGTAGTTTCCTGTAATTGGATGAGAGGTTTTACATAACTTGGAGGTAACAGCTTAAAAGGTGAAAGCATGTTTCTCCTGCTACTCAGTCAGTGTGTGGCTTCTTGCATCACTTTATATAGTAAGGAGTAGCAGGATGCCACTTGAAGGACACTTGGTTAACTTCCCAAGCCCACCTTGTCACTGAATTTTCTTCTTTAACAGAGGTAACAACAACATATTCCAAAACAAACTCTAAGGCAAAGCTTTTCTTCGTAGTGAGTTTTTTTCATAGTGAGGAGTGAATTTGGTTTACTTCGTGTCTGGATGTGTCTCCTTCAAACCAAGGTTGCGGAGACTAGATCCACCAGCAGACTTAAGTATAGTACCAAATGATACTCAAAACATCTGCTTACTGCTTTCCCAGCAGGAAACATTTCAAGCCTACACCAGCCTGAATTTTCCAAGAAAATTTCCTGAAGATGCCACTTCTGGCATACCTAGATGCCTGTGTCTATGCAGCATGCAGAAGCACCAGAGGGCTCTGGTTAACGTAGAGGAGATGCTGCCCTGCCTCGCTCCGGCCCAGTGGATGAGCTCTCCTCTCCTTGCCACATTGCAGGCTCTTGCTCCCACTGCATCTGTGCATGCTCTGCCTGCCAGATTAGTAAGAAACAACATCTTGGAATATCTTGAGCTTTTCTTTGCCAAAATAATGGCATTTTCACTATAGGAAAGAATAAGCCTAGCAAGACTCCCCTTCCTTGAAAAAGGACAGAACACTAGTTTACTTTCTTCTGCCAAATTTCAATATTTAAGTACACTCATGTCAGCAAAGGAGAATGATTTTGATAACAACCTGCCTTGGGACCAACGTGAATCTCAAGTGCTATTTCATTAAGTATAGAGCCCATGCAGACCCACCCTATACATTGCAGTAGTGTCGGTGAGGACATTTGAAATGGTCCAGTGAAGCTCTCTTGCTGCCTTAGCTTATACAGCCTGAACGCAATGGGACTTCTGTTTCTAATTGGTTTAGATACTTCTGAGAGTCTCTGCTAAGTGATTAAATAGAGTCTTAGTACTTTGTAAACATTTTTAAGTTAGCTTTTGTATATGAAGTGTTGGCAATCACTTAGCTTATGAAAAGTCTTAATTATTTTTCATTGCTTTCACCAATGCAGTTCTGTTTTGAAGTGGAAAAGATTTTATGCTGCTAAGAAAAGATTTAATGAAAGCAGAAGTGTTTTTAATAATAAAATTATAGCCGTGATGCCACAAATATTTATGCACATAATTAATTCAAATTATGTCAATAGGTTTATTCATATGAATTAATTATTTTCTGATTAAGTATTTGCAAGAACACTATGATTTGGTTAATGCTAAATAATAATCTAAAGTTTCATCCATAAATTTTCCTACCACTTTTACAGCATTTCATTATGGTTTAAATATTACCTTAAGAAGGTGATTTAAACCATACTGAAAAACAATTAATTTTTAAGTCATCCTTGATTTACTCTCTCTCTCTACCTTGCCTTGCTACAAGGTGTTTCAAGGACAAGGTAACTACTGCTTCTTCTCCAGAGTTCTGTCAGAAACCTTTCACGCACGTTTATTTCTTCTTTCTTTTTTTTCTTTTTTTTTACATTTAAAAAAGAAAAGGAAAGAAAATGTCATGGAAAATGTAAAAGGTTGACAAAAGGATGAATCAATATTTCTGAGGAGTGGCATGAGAGCAGTTACTAACACAAGACTGCCATTGCATTAGCTTCTAAAATTTAGTCTTTACATCATGCAGATCTGAACATCTTTATAAAACAGAGTCTGGCTCACTGTAGCGTGTTTTTGGGCTTTTCTCAGTGCACTACAGATAGCTTTATATTTAAATGGGTAGTTAACAACAAATATTTTATACAACCATAAAACTTTTCACTTGCCTTTTTATGTTTTCATTGCTGCAGCAGGATATAGGAATGGGTCTCCTGTTGGCTTTATTTTTCATGAGATTCATACATCCAATGCGAAAAAAGTAGTTAGGTGAAATTTTCTAAACAAAGGAGGTCCCTCACTGACATAAAAGGCTGTGACTTTCTTCCTCTGTCAGCATTACAAGTGTTTTCTACCTCTAATTGCTACGAAGTCAAAGGGGTATTTTTTACTCCAATATGTCGGTTCTGTCTCCTGTTCTTGTATACTGCTCTGTGGTATTTTTTGTATTTTTGTAGATATTTTTCTGCCCTCCTGCAGAATAAAAATGTAGACAATACGAGAGACATCAACACTCATTTTCTTTTGGGATGTTTTGTCCTGTCTGTTTGCAGTAGTAAACTAAAAGTATGTTTTTCACAGAAAACTCTGCTTAAAGCTTTCCCAAAGAAAGGGGAAGCCAGAGTTAGCGTGATCCCTGCAATGCACTTTTCATATACAGACTCATTAAATTGAAAGTAAGAGTTAGATTTTTAGATGGACTTACTGTGTTGGGACAGTGCTAAGTGCAACACAATAGGGTCCTTACCTTGACAGTGACCTCTGGACGATTGTAGAGAAATAATCAGTGACATATTGCTTATAAAACAGCCACTATAGAAGACTTACATGACAAAGAAGAAGGGGAGAGAAACACTCATATCAGCATATACATCTTCCCAAGTTTTGAAAGTATTTTGGTGACTGCCTCCCAGGCATCTAACTACCTTTAGAAATCTTACCTGCAATTTACAGCAGATGCTACATTTAATTCAGAAGCCCAGAATAGGAAAAAAAATGGTAGAAAGGGGAAGAAAAGCACACAGGCAATGTACTGTCTCTCAAAATCACAGCATATCTTTATATTGTGCATGCTATGCAAGCATTCTTTACAATACTAGCTGATTGTTAAGATATTCAAATGCTAAACATTCAAGGAGTTATTGCATATCGTCTACATCTACTTGTAAGTATCCATTCCTGTTGGTCTATTTTTTTCAGCTCTGTGACAACTCTGCATCATATTTTTTTTACAAAAATGAACCTCTTTCTCCTCTCAAAGAGAACCTTGATATTTTAACAAGCTCTGCCTGTAATCTCATTTCATGAACTGAAGCACCTGTGTTTATTTTGCATTTTATCCACTAAAAAGTAGCAATTACAGCAAACCCTTAGTAGAACATATGAGAGAGTTCCCAGAAGGGTTTAGGTTGTTAGGGACCTTTGGAGGTCACCTAGCCCAATGTCCCCTTCAAACAGTGTCACCTGGAGCACACTGCCATGAATACAATTAATTCAGCTGGCTTTTGAGCGTCTTCAAGGAAGAAGACTGCACAATTGCTCTGGACAACCTATTCCAGTGCTCCGTCACCCTTGTAGAAGTGTTTTGGACTGGAGCCCTTGTCCCATTCAGAAGCAGGTCCTCATTTTCCCTAGTCCTCCTTTTGTTACTGATGAATTCAAAGCAGCCCTTCTTTGCTGTCCTTGCCATATTTAATTGCAAATTCCTAGTCACATCCCTGCATACTTGGGCAATATTTCTATATACCTCCAAAGTGGCCTGTCCCTGCTTCCATCTTTTGTGCAGTCCCTTCTCTTTGAGTTTTGTCAGAAACACTTTGTTCATCTATGCAGGTCTCCCGACTCTTTTGCTGTAGCTCTTGCTGCTTGGAATGCACTCAGAGAGTCCCAGAAAGGCCCCACAGCCTCCAAGAGGGTCCTCTGGAGTTCTGTGCAGACACCAGACACTGCTACCCAAACTGCTGTGCCTGCTCACTGCCTCACAGCTGCTTTTCTCTTTATTGTGGTGCCTTCTGTTGCATGGGACCTGCTCAGTTCCATGGTGGAGCCTTTCAGTTAAGAGGATATAATGAAGTGTATGAGAAGACACTACAGATAAGAAGGCACACTCCTCCTCTCCCTTTCCACTCAGTGCATGGGCTGCCATTCCCTTTGTGTGAATCATCTCGCAGTAGAAGACCAGAAGATATTGCTCCTATATTTTTAAGGTTTAGTACTTTTCAGGAGATGAAACAACAAGAGCTTCAAGTGAATCACATTTCTTTCTTCCAAGCAGCCAAGTACTTACTGAAGGAGGGCTGAATGGGAGGTAACATTGTCTGCTTGAAATTGTATTGCTTTAGAAATAAAACAAGTAGGTATTTTTTCAAACTCTATTTCGACCATCTGATGTTTGACCTTAAACAAGTCATTTCACTTGCCTTTGCTTTGGTTCTCTATTATACAGAGATGAGAATAGTGTTTTTCTTTTTTTTTAAGTCTCTGGCTAAAAATTGCTACATAAACTAAAATATAATTTTAAAAGGATGAGTTATTTCTAAATGCTTACCTGCAACACAGCTAGAATGCAGTTAGCATAACTGAAGTAATTAGTAAATAAATGGCAATAATTATCTTCTGAGGGCATACTTGGCCTTTGCAAAGCAAGGTTGTGGGAAAATTTGGTACGTTCATTTAAAAAATATTTAAATATTTTGTATCTTCTGAAGCACTATTAAATTCCAACTTGAATATGAAGCTAATCTGTTGTATAAGAAGGTTGGGAAGGCTGACTTTTTTTTTGTTTTCATAAAGGCCAACGGTTGTTTAGTTGATTGTTGAATTCATTTTAAAATTAAATACAAATAATTAATTCTTAGTCATTACCTAAATCAAATCTCTCTTGATTTTGGTCCTCAGAAACGGTCCCTTGCAATGACAGAGTTGCTGTATTCCATTCTTTCTCTCTTTCTTACTGAGCTTTAGCTTGCTGACCTTATAGCCTCCTACCAGAAACAAGCTGTAACGGAGAAAAAAAAATGCTGCATCTAATGGATATGCCTTTTTCTAAATGTAACTTAATACCCTTCTGTGGGCAGGCTGCAGACGTGAATAGCTGCTGAAACAGCACAGCTGGAAGTGGGCACTCGAGGAAATGACTGTACATACTCTCCCATTCGATTATTCCCTTAAATGCTAAACAACAGAGCGGAAAACGAAGTGCTCCTAGCTGAACTCTGTATAAAATGGCAATCAGGAATCACTGAAATTTGCCTGGAAATGCTTTGGAATATATATAGACAGGGACAGATACTGTTATAAGCAGCATGTGTGCAACAGAATTAAGTTTGATGCCTGTTTATTTATCTTTGAGTAACATACTGTAATTTCTCTATGTTTCCTAATGGCACCCAAGATGAGTAGTCATGTAGTAGAAAAAAATGGAAAATGCAGGACGCTGTGATTTACTTTCTGAAACTGAATCAAGCAGGATGCAGCAATAGTGCACACTATAGATGGCAGAAATGTGGATCGTTAGCCAAATCTGGATTTGATAAAAACAGTGAGAAAACTCGAGACACCTGAAAGCAGAGGAAACCCCTTTAGGCGCCGTGCTCCAGAATCACCCCTTTACTGTAAATGCTGCACCACTGGTAATTGCTAGATTTTTTAGTTTCTTTCTCTTATCTCCAAGCATTATTTTGCTTTATCTAGCTTAAGCTTCAGCAGGTTCACTACAGGTATGTCTCATTCCACCCAACACAGAGGCAAGTGTTCATCTTTATAGCTAATCAAGGGAAATAGAGATAACAAGCTGCTTATCATCAGCAAATGACTAGTGCTACTGTCCACTAGCCTTTTTTTCCCCTGAAGTTGTTGGGGAAAAAAAATATTGTAGTGCACTTAAACTAACACCCTATAGAGAAAATACGATGCTTTCTTTTGACTTTCTTGGCAGGAAACAAATATGCCTCAATACCAAACCTTTCTAACCTTCGTCTTCTGCTTTCCCTTCACTTGCCTTTTCTACAAAACCTTTTCTGCCATCTGCCCTCCCATGAACTTCTCAGTATTATACTGCAATGTATTAGAGTACTTCTGAGGCATGTGGTATATAGTGAATATCTAAGATTAAAAACATAGGCGAGATTGCTAAATTTCAAGGGCTCAGCATGGAGACAGTACAGCAGGCAAAGATTATTAAAGTAGAGGGAGATGGAATCGCATCCAATATAGGCAACGAATACAGAACAAAAGTGTGGTCAGCTATTCATTAGGTAAACAGATATTTGAAAATACAAAGTAAAAAAGGAAACAAAACACAATGTCATCAGAAGTTTTAGATATTCTGAAGAGTTATGAATGCATAAGGGTTTTTTTAAGGAGAGTTTAATAAATTCTGTTCGCCACAAATATGATTTCTTTAGTCTTGGCAAAAAATACCTTTGCATCTGTATCAGTAACTTCCCTAAATAGTATGGCATAATTTATTCCAAACCCTTAATGGTTAAAACCATCCATTTATACATGTTTTCATATGTTTACCTTTCATCAGAAAGCTAATTTATTTTCTTCAATAGATGTCCCTAGCATTCTTACTAGTGCAGACAAAATGACTTTTAGAATTCTTTTCTTCAGGCAACAGTAGTTTCAGTGAGAAGAAATCAGTAATATTGTTACTGAGTGCCTGGAATCACTGGTATTTAAAAACTAAACCACTGATATTTAAAAACCATCTTTACTGAAAAATCACTAAAAATATTGCTGATGAAGCAGTTACTGTACTTCCTTTTTTCACAAAAAAAAAGTATACTTTATCAATAAATTTAGTCTTATGGATTGCTTCTTAGGTTAATTCTAATTAACAGTTTGTTTTGCTGTCCCTGACCTGTTATTATTTTATTACATGTGGTTACTGATTCATACCATGAAAAGTGAGTAGTGTTAAATGATGTTAAATCAAAACGATAGCTTAGCCATCCTATTTTTCTTTCTTGGCGTTGTCATAAATGACTGCAGAAGACCCAAGGGAGTATGAAGTTGCGCTTCCCATTTCGCTTGGCTTTTTAACCTACAGGCAAATGCAGAGTGTGTCCAGTCTGCACAATTAAATCCCATGTTAGATACCTGAGCTCATTCTGAGAAAGATAGCACATCTGCATAGCTCAGCTCCAAGCTATGTTGGGTTTGAAGCTGCACGCCGCATAGTCTCTCATTAAACTAATTACTCGTAGCACAGCCTCATGCTGATGCAGCCGTGCAGCTTGGAGAGCTGCACGTTGGCACTTGGCTCAGGGATCGCCACAGCCTATGGTGTGGACGTGCACTAAGTCATCTGGTCAAACGAGCAAAGCTTTTGCTCATTAGTTCAAATGACCATTTCATTTGGGAATTTGATAAAGGATGAAAACTTCCAGATGCTTCGTGCAATTACTGAAAACATGGTCGTGGTTTTTGATGACTACCTGATATTTAACAGTCAGTTAAGCTGCAGAGTAATTCTTGTGTTGTAGGCAAGGAACTCAAATCAATGATTTCTCTATTAAATACTGTTTTGGTAGCACTGACTTTTTAACAGTGAAGCTGACTTCTCGAAGCAGATCCTGGGTTCTAAGACAGCACTTCAGGAAAGCAGCTGGATCTTCTTTCTCATATTTTGGGCAGGCAGGAGCGAGCTCCCGACACTGTTTGTGTGTTGGCATGGTCAGCTCAAACCTGTGAGGATGAGGGCATGTTTACTTCTGAGGTGATTTTGTAAGACTACCCTGAAACTCAGCTGTCAGTCTGTTTATGGAAATGATGGACAAATTATACATTTACTTACACAACCTTAATAACCCAGAAAGTTTTGTGTGGGGGTGTGTGTTTTTCATCCAAAGTCCACTGAAATCTGTGAAGTGAATCCCCCTCAGTTCCTACAGGTATGAGATCTGGACTTCAAACTGGTGACAGATTCCATGTATACATACATAAGCCACAAACTTCAGGAGCACTTAGCATTTAGCAGTTGATCGGGTTTTCATTCATTTTCAGTCATTTTCAATCATTCTATGTTAGTCACTTGACTATCTTAGTCACTTGAGCTGTTTGTCAGAGGTTATATTTAAAAACATAC
>JAUBOD010000338.1:94570-117322 GCA_032353885.1 Nothura maculosa
GCAGTCTCTTCTCATACGAGAGATGCTCCAGTCCCTTAATCATCTTTGTTGCCCTCTGCTGGACTCTCTCTAGAAGCTCCCTCTTATACTAGGAAGCCCAGGGCTGCACACAGTACTACAGATGCAGCCTCACCAGAGCTGAGTAGAGGAGCAGGATCACTTTCCTTGACCTGCTGGCAACAAATTTACCTAAATGATATTTTTACACATGTGAATGAAAATATCTCAAATCTGTTATTTTGATTAAATTTTTATTAATGCTTCAATATCTTTCCTCATTCAAAAAGTATTGAGATTTCTTTAAAAATATTTTTGAAGAATATGTTCTCTGTTTTCCAGCAACTCTATTCCTTAAAGAAAGGGCATAGTTACTAGAATATTACTATGTTACTATAATATTACTGTGTCACTTATGATTTTTACTGGTATCACAAGATTGATTTGGATACTGTAGTGTTTAGTGAGCAGAAGGGTGATTGCAAATACCTTTTCCATAGCTGGTGAAGTTTTGTCATACCCTCATCAGATTCTGTAATCTCCTGGCATTACGAGACACCACTCATGTCCCAAGCAATATTTTTTCGCAATGTGAAAATTGGGCTCCAGCAATGACCACAGAGAAGAAGCTGGTGTTGCAGGGAGAAGCGATGCTTCCCTGGTAGTCCAGGTCTCCTTAGGAGGGACCTTACAGATCACCGGGGCTCTTAGGGGCCTCTCGAAGGAATGCAGGTAGGGAATTCATGATAAACAAGACTATTTTCCTTTGTTGCCCATGCTAGGAATTCACCTAAGCTGTCAAAGAAAAACATGGTTAATGCTTTGCGCTAGGACTGGAGTTTGTTACTTTTATTCCTTTGAGTAAATTTTCCATCCTGAGTGGGTCTGTCGGCTTGATGTTCATTAGAACCAGACTTTTAAAATCATCACATTGCAATCAATAAGAGATGTTTCAAGAGAAATACAATACTCAGCAGGAGGGAAGGGTGGTATAAAATGTCGCCTTTGGTTATACCACAGTCTTGCCTCCCACTGGACTTAATTTGCCACAGGAAGGTTTTTTTAGCCAAAAATTTTCTGTCAGTCATGGTCACATGACTAGTCCCATGCATGGCATGGCCAACTTCTAGGGGCTGATTCCACAGATGTAACATAGAGCTAAGTACAAGCAGAAAAAGCAATAGGAAAAAGCTAAGTATCATTGGAAGCAGGAAATCACCCTACAGTTGTTTGTAATTAATCAACATATCTCAGAAAAAAAGCAGATCTTGCATAATGTAGATTTTTTTTCTGATAATATCTATCCTTAGAATGACAAGAAACTGTTTTCTCCAGCCTGATTAGCAGCAGGTGACACATGTGATCAGTGTGGTAGCCTGAAACTTGCACTATTTTTTTGTAAGAACAAAGTGAGAAAATGTAGCCTGACATGTATTTTTAGTTTATTTTTATTTTGTGTTTGGGACATTTACAATTGGCTTCAATTCTCTCAGCATTACACTGTTCTGAGAAATTGTTATGGGGAATAGCTGCAATGTTTCTGCAGCCCTGCAGATTGCTTTCTGACCTTTCTCTGTCCTTTGCTTAATCATAAATTCTCTCTTTTTCCCACATCTGTCCTCCTACTAGCATAAAAACATTTCTGAGAAGATCATTAATTTTCTTTTAGAAAACAAACCTTCTCTTTACTTTAAACAAAAGACATTGAGGTTCAAATGCCAAAATGGGTTACAGCTGCACTGTAATGTAGGGGCCTCCCTGGGGAGAAAGGATTCTTGCTTTGGGCATTGAGGATCACCTTTAGGAATGAGAAATGCTTTCCACTAAGGCAGCATAGCAAAAAAAAAAAAAAAGAAAAGAAAAGAAAAGAAGAGCAAAACATTAAATAATTGTTTTTTGACTCAAGTGCTTTCAGGTGTTTTGGGAGAGTAAACTTTCTCACTTTCTAAGCAGTAGCTCATTCTTTTGGTGAGCAAACATGAAGTGGAAGAGCACAGCATATATACTTTTTCCTCTAACTCCTTATGGAAACCTTATGCTATGCCCAAATTGAAATCCTTCATGTCTATGTATTTGCTTGAACCCTGAAAGCACTTCAAATAACCTTTTCACAGGCAAATTTCCATTCTCTCTCCCTACCATCTCAGCCTTAAAGAGGAAAATGAGTCTTTGATTTGGCTTAATACCTGCTAAAACGATGACCATATCTGCCTTTTCTGAAGAAAATCTCACAGACTGACACTTGACCACCTTCAAATTCTGCTCTGATTACCCTCATTCACTTCCCTTTAATTTACTGATTGCAAATACATTTCATTTCTTTGCTCTAAGTAAGTAGAGGTGGTTATTCCTGTGGTTTAAGATAATAAACTTCATTTTTCATTGTTTACACCCCAAGAACGATCTTCCTTCTGCTCCTGGACTGAAGAAAAAAAACAAAGTTCTATACACGATATGATCATGATCTGATAACCAAAGGCTGTGTAAGAAGTTTACTCCAGGTTAGGAATGTTGGGCTCCTGGGTTAAGGACTCTCATACTCCCTGGCCTGAATCCTGTAGGAGGTCAAGCTTTTCTACCTGTGAATCAGACTTCAGGACTTTCTGAGCTGTGCTGAAAATTAACAACCACTTTATGTCTACTAAGTATAGATATTTACACACTAAAAATAATCTATTTTTTATAAAACTCTCCCATTCTTCTGTCCTGCCAATATTGCCTTATTAAATATGTACCACTTGTGCTCCACTACTTTGAAAACTGCATTTCACTTAAGTTGCAGGAGGTTTTTTTATTGGAAAAATATTTTTACATTTTGTTTTATACTAAAAACACCTTCCCTGCACTATTTACAGATCTCAAAAAGAACCAGATTGTAAACTAAACTTCTCAAGTCTATCATTGATCCATAATACACTTCTAATAAAGTGCAGAGATTTCTTATTCTGTATACAGAAAACAAATAAATAAGAATAATAACTTGAAAAAAACTTGGCTCAGAAAATGTGATATGCTTTCAATTTCTCTGTCAGCTAACTGTAATAGGCCTGTTCTCATGTCATTACTCACTGAATACAGATATTTTGTGAGAGATGAACAGATAACCTCAGCAGCACTGTTGACTGCTGAGTGCCTAAAGGAAATGCACAAGGAAATGTCAGAAAGTTTGTATATGATACCCGCATGGAATATTTATATTCTAGTATGCTATTGAAATATTATTGGCGTCTTGCAAGTTGGCAAGGTATTTCTCCTCACAACAACTCTGTGGTACAAAAAAATGTTGCTATTATAGCAATATAGAAAGTGAACGAGATAAGGGAACTGCTCACTTTTGGAATGGATGCCTGTGGCACAGGAAGGTGTTGACGACAGACCTCCCCATTGAACATTGTCGCTCATACTGTGGTGCAATACTGTGCAATCGCTGAATGCCAGTCTCTAATATTGCTCAAAAAGGTCTTGGAAAACTGTGAGCTTTTGTCAGAGTTTACCTGGAAAGCACCTCCAAGGATGTGCTAGAAACCATGAAAACTGGTCTGATGTATGTGTGATGTTACATTTTTCTTCATCCATATCATTTATTTGATGGAGTTGTTCAACCATTATGGATATTTGCATTAAAAGGGAATTGAATTTTCATTTAGATTCAGCAAAGAATATACAGAACAGGTTGCTGTGCCCTTTCTCAAAGCCTGCTATTGAGACATCAGTTCATACTTCTGTAGTATAGATTACATATATCCACTACATGTAATCCACATTAGCACAGAATGAGCCATAACTATGATTTGAAAGACATTGCTAGGCTTTTCGTTGGTATCTAGATAGCACAAGGCAGAATAAAATGCATAGATATATATTATATATATTCATGCAAATATGTATTATATTTATTTATAAAAGGCTATTACAGGAGATTGTCTCCCTAGACTTGCCATATGTGTTATGGAGGTAGAAATACTGGCTCCTGCAGAAGATACTCAGAATTCAGCCTCACTTTGATACACTGAATTGCTTCCTGGACAAATCTGCCTTTCGACATTGATTAGGGATCCTGGCAGATTCAGTGAATCAGATGGTGTAACCCCATCTTCCGTGGCACTCATCCAGTTCTTCTGAAGTTATGGACCCCAGTGAGCTTGGGTTCTATTAGTTTCAATAAGCAGTTGCTGCATTTTGTTGTTCTCTTCTACCCCAAAAATGAAATGTGCATCAAAAATGATTATAGTGATGACAGCCCAAGTAATAGAATTGATGCACAAGACCTTTAAATACAACTTCTCAGTTTCAGAAACTAAATATTGTAAGTCTGAAGGTAGAATAAATGTTGAGTCGATCATCTAAGTAATATGCATTATTGTCTTCAGACCACTCAAAGTAAATTCTCAGCAGTTGTGGGATTCTGTCACTTTTCTGATGCACTATGGTCTGAATGTATCTCAGCAAATAGTCTGAATCTTTGTGACCACATCCTGGAAGTAGCTGCAATTTCTGGTACGCTCCAGCACAATTCTTAGCCACAGGCCAGACAAATCAGTCTATATTCAATATTTATGAACACATAAGAAATCAAAAAAAGAGCATAAAAATGATGAATGAAAGTGGAAGTTTTGTTGCCTGGGCTGTCTAAATTGCCCTAGCAATCTCTGGGCAGACACCGTGTGAATGCTTCTGGTGAATGTCCTTGGTGAATGTAAGGATTTGAAGGCTGCTGCTGTCTATGTTCAGAAGTCTATGCAGGC
This sequence comes from Nothura maculosa, assembly GCA_032353885.1. Classification (NCBI taxonomy): domain Eukaryota; kingdom Metazoa; phylum Chordata; class Aves; order Tinamiformes; family Tinamidae; genus Nothura; species Nothura maculosa. Next base: position 99,313 of record JAUBOD010000338.1, read on the forward strand.
AAAATAAAGCATTAAGCATTGGCAGGTAGGATCAAGAGCAGTATTTTTAATCCACTGTATGCAACTATGGCTAAGGTTAGGGACTCCAGACAAACTCTAAGCAGTCATTTCAGTCAGATTTCTGAAATGAAGAAAGAATCTTTCTCTGCTGCAGTTTTTGCATGCGTCTTGGCCAGGCCACATAGTCTTCAGAATTTTGTCTTCAATTTCTGAGAGACAGGGATTTTATCCCAGCACAGTATTATTTACCATTAATAAGACTGCTTTGAAGGCCTAGCTTGTAAAAAGTCCAATACAGTAATACCCTGGAAGTAACAAACACTGTGTTTTCCTTCTTCCCCAAATGAAAGGAGATGCAAGCCAGATCTTGAATTTACTTGGAAAAATGTTCAATGAACCGTTTTCAGACAGTGATGACCATGCTAGCACAGAAGACAGATTCCATCCTTTGAAGTGGCATTCTTGAAAAGCTGCTATGTTGAAATGGCTTCTTTCTGTAACTCCACAGAGCTATTGCTTCTTTATTTTTTAGGAGTCATATCCTGTACTTGGCAAGAGAAAGGTGCATTTTTTCCTCTCCCCATTAGCAGCATGGAGCCAATTCAGTTCTAGTAGAGAGCACCGTCTTCTGTGTCTTTTACAAAACTGTGTTCAGCCAAACCGCTGCCTAGTCATTCTTGGCAATGTTTTCACAGGTGAGAAAGTAATGAAGAAATCAGTTTGTGACTGAGTATAGGCTCGCAGAGTCCTTATAGCTACCCAAGGAGAAAAGATACTGACATTTCACTGATGTCAAACAGCAGCAAAGGAGATTCAGGCATCTACTTTTATTTTCTTAGGTCCACAGCACTCCTCCAGAAATGTCACGGTATTGTTCAATTTCTTATACCTTGCCTCCAGTGGAATTTTTGGAAGAAATGGGTTTTGTTGCTATTTGGCTTTTTCTTCTAGCCTTTCAACACTCCTAGTCCAGGACATAATAAGAGTGTGTAAAAATAGCAAAGTGGGAAAGGGAGATTGAGGAGCTGACTAATGCAATCAAACTCTCAAGACAGATTTTTCAGTTATAGGTGCATTTATGTTATGTGTATGTTAAGTTTTTGATCTGCTTTTGATTCATCACTCTTCAAATTGAAACCAGATAGGTTTGTAAAATATGTGCAGTTCACACTGGGGGTACACATCTGGCTTGTTTAAATTGTTCTTAGGATCCACAGACCCTATCCCGGGTTTCCCTACAAAGCTGGTCTAACCTTTTTCTAAGTGCAAAAACTGTCAACAGAGCATGACCGCACTGCATATTGGTTTAGAAACATGTGCTGCCATCCAAAGAAAACAGATTTGCTTCCCTCACATTCATTTCTTCAAGGCTTCTCTTGAAAGGGCAGTTTGCAGAGGAACCCTTTACTATGCCTGTTCTCCCGAGTCTCTTTTTTTCGCATATCTAGTTTGAAATACTCCCAACAAAAGCAGAGGGTGATATTGTGGAAACTTGCTCTGCATATCAGCAGCAGCACTTCTGCTTCAGTTTAGCATTCATTTTGTCCAAATGTTCTCAGGCAGTTTGAATAGTTTTCTGAATGAAGGATTTTGATATTCCATCTATCAGTTTAACAAAGATTTTTTTTTTGGCTTCCAAATAGGTAATTTCTTCAGTGATCACTCCTCAGTTCAATATAATCATTTTTTCAGCTGTTCTAAAATTTTCTAACATTTCTAATGTTTACCCAAGTCTACTCCCGTGTGCTGCTGAGCACGGTATAGTCCTGCTCTAGCAGGGATGTTTATTTCATTCAGGAAAGGATGTTAAACATGAGCGTAATGATTTTGCTGAGGTGGAACTTGAATTCAGTATCTTGCTGATGAGGGCCTAATTTATTCACCCAACCGAAGTGAACTGTGTGCTTGCTCTTAAGTGCAGCACAAGTGAGGAAGATTTTAAGGTTCATTGAAATAGCTTGTACACTTGTAATAGCACAGCTGTATTGGAAATTACTTTCTTGGCATAAATCAAGTTAAACTTATAGAACATTCTTTATTCTGTTGTGAAAGAAATTGTGAAATCTTTGTGGGAAAAAAAGTCTTACAACTTCACACAGTCCTATTTAAGCTTTCTTAGTAGTCATAAACATTTAAGTAGCAATAAATAGCATCTATAGCTGTGGAAAATACATCCCACTCTGGTTCTTTCAGCCTCGCAGCAGACCTCAGGTAGGAGATGAAGTTTCCAGTAGTCCCAACATGAAAGGCAATAGGCAAGCGTATTAGCAGTCAGTCCCACAGATTGTTTCCTAAAATGCAAGGCACAGAGAGTAGGCTGGAAGGGGAAAGGATTCAAATATTAATTTGGCTTTGGTCATAAGTGCTGAATATAATCAGAATCCCTGCAGTGTCAGGCGCTTCCTTGACCTCCTCTACTTGTTCAGCAGCATTTTACCTGGTGCAGCATCTGCCAGAGCATCCGCTTGTGTATGTTTTTGTTGTTGTTTTTGTTTTCAAAATAAAGTTATAAGCAGAGATTGAAGAAGAATAAGCTAGTGGTCATAAAGATATTTCTAAGCCAGTCTTGCAAATATTTAGAGCTGCATTTTTAAGTGCTACTGCTTACCTTCAACACTACTCCTAATAGCAGAAGGCATCAAAGTTTTAAAGAAGTATTTTCAGGAGAGGACTCTTAACTTTTAATCCAGGAGTACTGAAGTGGATCTACTGCAAAATATAGCTGTTAAACTGAATTACTTGTCCCATAACTCTTTCAAGGTGATTTAAGATATCTCCTGTAAAGTGACAGTGATAAATCTATCAGAATGATCAAATTATTTATAGAACCTTGGGTCTACAATGCAAGTAGTTATTTTATGTGGCTTCACAGTGACAATGACTATTATATTTTGAATTTTGGAAAACTTTTCTGTGGTAACAGGAAACCATACGACTTTTCCAGCACTAGAGTTAGCAAAATTCTAAACAGGTACATCAATAAAGTCTGTGGTAATACTACCCATCTTCTTATATTTTGTCTGCTCAACAACTCTGAATTAAGTCTCAAGACTCATTTCCAACTTGACTTGTATCACCATACAAATCATACAATCAACATTTTGCTTCATGTTTTGAGAGGAACCGTTGCTAAGAGTTGTGTAAGGTACATGAAGATCAGCAATGCAGAAGGAGAAAACATGAAATTTTTGTTTTAATAAAGATCTTTACAGAGGTTTAGAGGAATAATTTGGCACCAGTCAGTGTTGGTTTTGCATTTATAAATGACTTATAAGGAGGTACTAAATGACAAAGATTTTCTTCTTAAATAGTGGTCAGCTCTAGGAACATTGCTTATAACCATTTTATAGACATTACTGATTTGCTACACTAATAGTATTTGTTCATTGTTCTTGATCATGAAATATTGTAAGCAGTGCCTTCTTATTTACACTCACATGTAATTTAAAATTTCCTTTAATGATCTTGTCCCGGAGAGAAAAACCTATACAGCACTCCAGTGTTACTGAATAATGACTCTTAGAAAAAGAAGTCCAGTGATCCATTAGAAGGCTATATGTCACCAATGGCACACAACTTTGTTTGTGATGGCCTTAGGAAGCTGTCACAGTCTCCTTGTGCTAATAGTGCTAATTAGTCTTGAGCTAATATGTTCAATGTTAAGAGATAGGAAGAACTGCATTATTGGAAGTAATAGCAATGCTTCTTCAACTGAAAGTATTAATTCTATCTTTTTTTTTATTTTCTGTCAAGAGTATTGAAACTTGACATTCTGTCTCAGAATGACTTGAAAAACTTAGGCCGCTTAACAGCTGTATGGAGTTATAGTTAGGCTATCGTTTGCCTTATTCTCCACTATAAGTCAAACTCCCTGTTTACCTCCGATAAGCCATCCTGCTTGAAGCATTGTACTAGCAATGGATAATTTTCTAGCATTGCATCCAATCCTATCTCTAATTTTTCTAAGAAAACAGCAAAGAAAGCATTGTGGTCTGCTGTGTTGATACGAGACAAAAGGGGAGATTTCTGTGGGACCCAAAGGGAAATCTCTCCATTGCTCTAGGGTTACCCATCAGTAAAATGGAGATACTGCTTTACACCTTCCTGGAAAAAATGTGGGGCTCCAGACCTAAATATTACCAAAATACTTGAAAAAATGTCGCAGTAGAAGCACATGCGAATTAGTACTGTTCAGGTCTAGTAGTAATATGTTTTATGTAGAAGACGTCAGCAAGTTCAATTTTTTTTTCTCTTTATTTTCAAGATGTTGGAGCATTTTTCGAAGAGGGAATGTGGCTTCGTTACAACTTCCACTCCCCAGGGACCAGTATGAAGGACGTAGTTAGCCGGACACTGTTGAGTTCTGCAGACCATGAGATCACAGTGCCAGACCTCAGCTTGAATAAGGAAGAGCTCAGCTTCAGCTTCAGCACCACCAAGTCCCCTTGCGTTCTATTGTATGTCAGCTCCTACACCCAGGACTACATGGCAGTGCTTGTCAAGCCATCTGGTAAGCTACTGCTGTGGACTTTTTCTGTTAAAGGCATTGCCGATAGTAGCATTCAGCAAAGCTCTAGACTTTCTCTTCAGCCTTGTGATGTGAAAGCAAAATGCATTGTTTTACTAGGTTTTTTGAACTGTTCAGTTCAGTGCAGTTGACAAAACAGAAAGTCTGATATAGCAAACAGATCCACAGAAGGAACTAGCACTATGGAGAGAACATGTAGATATGTACATATAGGCATCTGAATAAATAGTTCAAAATTACAGGTCTCGTGACAATATCACTGGTATTGTGAGAGATATGTATTTGTTAGGTGCCCAGCTCTTCTAAAACTCTGCCTAACTAATGAGATGGTCAAAATAATGGGGTAGCAATATTTTTAAGATTCTGTAATTGTCATGATGGCTGAAGGTTGTTTTTGTCCCACTTTCTGAGCATCAAAAAAACCTAAAAATTCCAAACAGTGAGTTAGTGTCTCGTGAAAATCATAATTTAGATAATTTCCACTCCCACTGTCTTCTATGAGACAGATTAGTGTGAGTATTCCTTATGCCACATAATGTTCTCCCTTCATGGGGAAGAAAGCGGGTGCATGAAGTAAATTGCACATCAGACATTCAAACTAAAACTTTTCAGGTCATGGAGTGCTCCTTTGAGTCAGAGTATTTCAGGTTACAAAAAGTAACAGGATCTGCATTTCCCATTTCAAAAAGTGTACTTTTAATGCAACATTGAGTTTTGCTATGAAAAACAGATGCTTTGGGAAAATAGACATGGCTTTGTTTATAAAAACAAGTGCCTGAAAGACTGTCATGAATATTGGTTAACCACTTCTGACTAAACTTCTCTAACAATATAAGCTGCAATTTTATTTTCATTGTATATTATCAAATTTCCATAAAAATCCAGGCAGTCACCCGTCAAAAACAATTAAATTTGAGAGAAAGAAAATCTCATATGTAGATTGTAATGTCACTGTTAATTTGTTGTAATTCCAACTTTATTGTATACTTACCAATAGTTTAGAAAACCTCATGCCTTGTGTCACTTTTAATATTGAAGAATTTTACTGAAGCAAGAATAATAATCTCAACCACCTAGTACTGCTGATTGTGTTAAAATGTGTAGCTTGTCAAACAAAACTTCTCAGACAAATCTCTTCTTCACTAAATTCAGCTATTACAGAGGCCACTTCTGAGGTTGATATAAATGTAGAACAATAACAGCCATATGTGAAAATCAAGAGGAAAAATACTTGGCAAAAAAAAAGATGCACATATCTTAAGGGTGCTTTTCACATTTCTTTCACTAGGGACTTTACAAATTCGATACAACCTAGGAGGCACCAGAGAGCCATATAACATTGATGTTGAGCACCGAAACATGGCGAATGGACAGCCCCATACTGTTAACATCACGCGGAACGGAAGGGACATAGTGCTCCAGGTAAGCAGACACCCAAGGCTTTTCTGGTGCCATCTGGGTTATTAGTTGCAGTGCGCAGTGCCTTGTATTTGGATGACCTTCTTCACCTGAAGGGATCAGCACAATTTTAGAAACAAGAAGCTAGCTGGAGTGCTGCTTGCAGATCATATTCCTAGGAATTAGCATAGACCATCCTCAATCCCTTATAGTTTCAAGCTGTGTTGTTCTGAAATGCTTATTCTTGTGTGACCATAGCTGAGGTGGAAGCCAGGACTAACACATGAGCTGTTGTAGACGCCTTAGGGCATCAGAGACATCTGGCTGGTAGATGACAAGGGACTTAAGCTCAAGCTCCATCACTGGAGCAGCAGCCGAGATACTCTGTAGCATCTTTAATGGCCCTAGACCCCAGTGTATAGATAACTAACTGCCATGCTGCAGGTCTTGAGTCTGCAAATAGCATATCTTCACATTTAAATTTACCTCAAAGTCCAGGGCACTTAGAAGAAATCAGAATTGCTGCTCAAGCCTGCAAAGATGAGCAGATGCTAAAGTGTATGTATGACGGGAGGTCTAAGAGAGAGAGACTACTTCCGAAGGTAGACAGCTCTGGCCTACTTATTTTTTGGTACAGCACTGACAGAAACTCCATCTCTCTATCTCAGTTTACAAACCTGTGAAGTAATGGAACACTATTTACGTGATTAAGAGAGTCTCTGCAAGAAGCAATCAATGTTTATAGACAGTTTCTCTCTGTGGTCACTCCAATGCTCTGTTTCTGTTCCCTGGTTGTCACATCTGCAGATAGGAAGATGACAGCAGTGTGTTGGTGAAAGAGACAGGTGGATTTGGATGGATTAATCTAGATTTGATAGGTCACAAGAAGCAAAATAAAACCGAATAACAAAGTATAAAAATCAGAAATGTCCTTTGAAAAAAAGCCAAAAGGTGAAAGATAGTATCTGTCACAGTATTATCTATCTCAATATTAAAATAGAAGCCGAGCAGTTGTTTTTTTCCTCCTAAAAGGAAACTGAGAATTTCAGATTTCAGAATGAAGTTTTCAAAATATCTGAAAATGTTTTCAAAAATTCTGAAAAATATATAAGTAAATGATTCATGCAAACACTTTGCAGGCCTTCTGGCAGGAAGGCTATTGTATTTTGATATATGCATTTCCTATGAAAAATTTGGACTTACTTCTCTCAAATGAGTCCTATAGACTCATATTTGGCTGATTTAGACACAATGCATAAATGATTTACCAAAGGGACTAGGTCAGGTATCTCGCCCAGTTGGAAAATACCAATAGAGTCTTGTGTCAACTCACTGTCACTCAGTGACCAACTTTATTTTCTCTTTTTTTTTTTTCCTTCCAGTGTTGGGAAGCTGCCTATCTAGGGTTTTGAAAAGCCAGAAACATTTTGGTTGGTGTTTTTCACGTAGGGTAAAAATTGTTTGTAGAACACAACTAGTTTAGGTAGACAGAAAGCATGCATTTGAGGTTTATATTAAGCTAAAGAGTCTATCTGATGTACATACAAGGATAGGGGAAGTAGATGAAGTAAGAAAAATCCTTAAGTCCTACTACTGCTGTACTAAGAGGGAAAAAAAGAGATTTCTATGAAATTCATTTTATTCTCCATAAGGAAGTTGATTTTTTAACTTATACGATTATTTTGTAAATAAGAGAGCTGATAGGAACAGGGATGGATCTGTTCTGTAGATTTTTCACTTGAAAATGAGCCTTGCTTTCAAATATAAACACTTTGTGTTATTTGAAGATACAGATAATATGTTAGAAATATAATTTTCCTCAGTATCAGAGGACAACTCATAAAAGTATAGGTTTCCTCTTGAAGATTTGAGCAACAAAAATTTGTGTAGATTTTATTTCCTGCTAAATCTTTCTCCAACACGATGAGCATCTGATTTGCTTGCTTTTAAGACAGCTTTCTTTCCAGGTACTGTTGCTTACACTTCCACATCTCCATGTGGCATAAAAATGTCACAAGAAGGATTTAATTCTCATCAAAGCTTCTCTTCAAGATCACTCAGTATTTCTGAGATGCTAAAAGCTAGTTCATACCTTGATTATCTATCCTTTAACTTACTGTAATAACCCTATAGTGCCAGAGAAATCTGCAGTCAGGCAATAAATTGCTACCGTATGAACTATGTGAACCTGAGGTTTAGCATAGTTCTCAGGTGTTTCATTTCTATATAAATGCAGTAAAAGATTCATTATGGGGACTCTATGAAACATCACCAATGTTGTAGGACAGGAGACAATTGACTACCTGCATAAAGTCAGAGTTACTGTACAATCCCGCACAACCTGAGTCAGGCTTTGAAATAAATATAACAATAGATAAAAATACCTAATTTATTCACAATAGAACAACATAAGCACAAGAACAAATATTTGGCATGAATTTTCATTAGAAATATATTCCTATTCCTAACATGCTAAGATAGTCAAAACCGAAGGTAGTAACAAAGACTGACATAAAGGTGTTGTAGTTCAGATTTTTTTCATTCATTGACTGCAGGCAAATCAATAATTAGTTCTACATTAAATAACAAGCTCCCATGTGTGAGATCAGCAGTTTCTCAAGGATGAGATTAAAGATATACAGTTGCTTTAGGCTCCAGGAATACAAAATGACATTAATTCAGAAACAAGGATCTTCTGTTGTTTCCGTGGAGTGGACAAAAATTTGCTAGTTAGAATTCCTCTCTCTCACCTCTTTTGAAATACCAAATACTAGTAAACATGGCACACCTCCAAGGCTGTATTAGTTCACCTGTGGATAAAAAAAAATACAGCCTGGCAGATGGGAATGTATTATGCTAGTAAATGACATTTCAAGAGCTGAGCTTTAGGTCATGCAGGGCAAGTTTTATTTGGTTTGACTTCATTAAAAGGTTTAATGCTTCAGCAGGGTATTTTCCATATCATAAAAAACAGAGCACGCTTTACCAAATTTTCATGGCTGATTAAAACTATCCCCACATCAATAAAATCTTCTTTTAAGAAAGCCAAGGATAAAAGTCTCCCTAGAAGAGATTCTGATCTAAAATCCACTGAAGCGAATGGAAGGGCTACCATTCAGATTACCCTTAAAGAACAGTGGCACTTACATGCTTAGTACAAAATTCTCTCCTCATGCTTCTGTATGTGTCCCCATAGTAAAATAAGGATGGCATCTGGATCACAGGCTGCCTTGTTCTACCTTCCTTTGCTATTTATGTTTCTGTTCCATTGCACAAAAGCCATATCAGCATTTTACAAAATGCAAATGTGATGTGCTTTAATTTTCAACAGAACAAAGTCATCTAACACACTTAGATGTGGACCTCTCAGCTTCCTTAGGTGTTCTTGTACAAAGAAGTCAACAAACCTGCAGTTTTTCATACTTCCTTTAAAGTCATTTCCAGGAATCGATTTTGAATCATAGCTTCAAGTGTCCTCTAGCTCAACAGTTTCTGCAGTAGTGCCACCCAGAGCATTTCATAAAGCTTAAATGAAAGCAATTTCAAAGCAATGGCAATGTGTCTGCTGATGAATCCAATCAAATCTATTTCGCAGTTGTAATATCAGAATGTTTTGGAAGTCAGTTGCTCATACTAAAGTGTTTTTCTTCTCCTGAACCCAGATTCTTACTTCAAATTTTCTAGATACTTAGAATAAGGAGGAGATCCCTTTATAAACAGCTCCCTCATGAAAATTCCTTCTGAAATCAAGTGATCTCTTAACTGAAACCCACTCTACAAGATAGTCTTCTTCTGCAAACTATCTTGTTCACGGAGAACTACTCTTTTCTCAGGGAAACAAAGTATACTCTCATCTTGGGGACACAGACAGTCAAGTTCCAGTCTCACCTGAGACCTGTCTTTTTACAGAGTATTTACACGATGTTTAACTTGAAGAAGAGCTATTAGGCGTCTCCTCCTGAAAAGGCTTAGACAGGAGTGACTTCCACAGGACTCCACTTTCCCAAGCCCACCCAGGACAACTAGCAGTAGCCCATGCTCAGGAGACCATAGTCACAGTGCCATCTCCATTCACAATCAGTATGAGTTTGAGGCTTTCTGGAAATTTTCACCTGTTTATAAGATTCAGTAAAATGCAGAAAATATATTTGCATAGTTCTCCCTTTTTTTTTTTCCAGTACCATCCAAGACAAGCAGCGGAAATACCTAGCTCGTGTTAAAAATGATAATCCTTCAAAGATTTGCCCTTGATCCAACTAACATGTAGAAGAAACAGATTTGCTTGCAAGCGCATTTTTTATTGCCATTTTGAACTCTGCACTATAGAAATAACATTTGCAAATGCTTAGATGCTTAAATAATATTTCATACAAAGTTAATTCAGAACTAAACTGAAATGCAAAATAATAAGTTAAACATAACAGCAATAAAATAAAATAAGTGAAGTGGAGCAAAGCAATCTGCATATAGCCCTAAGCTTAAATGCAGTGAATATATCAAAGTTTTTGTAATTATAGGTTGAATCTTTTTTTCATTACAAGAAATGGCAACTTTCTCATAGAATTCAGTGTGGCTACTGCTTCAACTACTATGATTACTCTTGCTATAAAATTACACCTATTCTCCTGTTTCATATATTTTAAGCCTGAACAGAATTTGATCACTCTGTTTGATCTTTTGCCTAACCAAGGCCATAAAATTTCACCAAATGATTTTCTGCAACTAACCCAAAAAATAATGATAGCAGTATAACACATTCTGAAAATTTTGCATATTCCTTGGCCATTTCTCATAGTAAGTCAGTATCTTTCCTGTTAAGAATGTGCACCTAATTTACAGTTTTAATTCTGCAGACTTCAGCATTTAACTTCAGGATTTTTATATTCACGCAAGATAGATGAAAAAAAATGTTTGGTGTCAGATGTCATTGCCTTCTATTATTTCTCAGAGATAGTAATTAAAATTTTTTTTTGGTCTTTCCTGTTTTAAATACTCAGGATATTAAGCATGGGTAAAAATACATAAGCTATAGTTAATACCAATGTAACTGAAAGTTCTTCCGTCCAAACAAACCAATTTTTATTCTAGTAAGTTATTTCTATTATACTAAAAGGATATTTAATAAATATCCAGGCAGTTTTTAAAGATAGAATTTTTTTTCCATTAATAGCAGAGGCCTTCCTGCTGAAATGAATTATTTAAAATCCCTGGAGATACTTTATTTCTGCAATGTTTTGCCATTCGGCAATGACAATGTATTTCTCAAAATGCAATAGAAAGGCAAACTCAGACCATTTTCTAGAACTGAACATACATTACATCTGCATGTTTAATGCATTAGTGCTCAGTTTAGGCATAGCTACATTTGTTCTGAATGAGAAATCATAAGCAAATGTCTTTTGCTCAAGTTTCTAATGTACATTTTTTTCATGAATAAGTGACTACATAGAATAATAAAAAAGCTGTTGATAGAAGTTTTAAAACTATAGAAACACTTAAATAGATATGGTATTTCATTCCTAAAACCCCAAAGTCTTGGATATGAAGAAATAGAGACCCTCATCTTTGTTTACTCAAACTTTCCTCCAAGTAAAATGATGTTATCAAAATTTGAGAGGATTGGATGCTCAGTTCTTAAAAGATTCTCTAAATAACTGTAAGAACCACCAGAGTAGAGTATAAATTCTGTGAATCAGAATGAATGAATAATTCACAACTTAATAATTTCCTTACCTGTTCTTTTGTGCTCACAGAATATCCATGAGCTACTAGCAGTTTCCTTGATTTTATCCATCATTGAACTTATTCAACTTTTTTTATTTTACAGCAGAACTTCCAATCTTTCAGGGAAAGACAGCAGTATAGGTAGGCAGAAAGCTCGTAAATGAGCCATTTCTCCATCTTCTTCTTGGAGTTGGAGTTGGTAAGTGGCATCTGCCATGATAAATGAGCACATTTCCCAGTTGAAAGTCAGATGAAAGATTTTTCATAAACAAGAATCTTTTTCACTCATCAGTAAACAAGAGAGTAAAACATCATTTTCCTAAAGATTGGGACTCTGAAGATGTATTTTCCTCTAATTATATGCAACTATTATATGCAAATTATATGCATATGCATTATATATGGCTGATTTAGATTTTATGTATATGCATTATATGCATATATGCATTATATGCAACTATTATATGCAACTATTATATGCAAATATGCAACTCCCACTGAAACCAGTGGGGAAAATGCAATCAGTCGAGCTCCTCATGTGCATCTGTGGGCAGCATCTCACCCTCTGGTTTCATGGTTGCAAGACCTCAAGTTGCTCCCTTGCTTGTACCTGGCGCATAGGGGCAGACACAGAGGTGCAAGTATCTATCATTGCAGGAGCTCTTGTCTGTTTGTGCTTGAGCTAAGAGAGTTTCAAAGCTTGAAGCCTTTTGGAAGAATATTTTTGTCTATTTTCAGTCATTAAAACCATGCAAGAAGAGAAGAGTTCTCCAGCAGATCCACCCTTTTTCTTGTGTTTTTTTTTTCAGCAAAGTCTATGTTGCTGGATTCAAAGAAATTTTTTTGTCTTCTTGTCCCAAGCTTTGGCTATATCTAAGCAACGTAGAATGATGAGACCAGTAAGTCTGGTAAACTCTTTCTCCACCAGTAAATTCCTCCTTCACCCTGCAGCCCAGTTTACTAAAATCATAGAAACAAAGAAAACAAATGAAACATTAAGTATTTTCTGTCTAAGACTATGCCTGAAGAAAAAGTCAAAACTTAGCATGAAATACATGCTTTTCATTATATGGTAGCACATATTGGGCAAATTAATGTCCTGTGAAAGTCATCTTTAGACACATGGAGTAGATATCTTTCATTTTAATAACTTGGCATTTTATAAGCTGCTATTGCATCTGTTAACATTTGATGTAATTCATCTATTAAAAAGAGCAATAAAAAGTCCACAGATATCAGAAAGAAATATCGGAGAACTGTTTCAATTGAAGGCAGCCATACAAAATAGTGTCCTTTTCCTTATCAATGCCTCTGTTACAGTTTGATATGTGTATCTCAGTTTCCATTTAAATTTTATCCAAGTTTTCATATTTTCTTTATATTAGACCAAATTTTCCCATTATATTTTTTATTAGAGCAACAGTGGCTTTAGGAAAATATAGGATTTGTATCAGATAAGGGATATGCTTTTATTGCGAAAAAAACTTCATTTTTTTTCTGCAAAGTATCCTGTGCTGATCATGTTTCTAATTTAAATCCCTGAGTGGGAAAAAAAATACAAAAGATTGCCCAGTTAATTTTTATAGAAACTGCAATAGATGAATCAGTATATTAATGTGGCAAAACAACTTGGGTCCCAAATTATATTACCTATACCACTACAGAAATTTCATCTGAAGAGTTAAATGCACAATTGAAACCGTAAGCTAGCTTTACGTTATGCCCGTGATGTATATGCGGTCCGGATGGATAAAGTGAGGCTGCAGGTCCACAGCAGTCTAAGCCAGTCCAAATTTCTGTTCTCGTTTACATGCTGTGTCTTGCCCCAGCCCTGGTGCCAGTCTGCTTCATGGTAAGCTGGGCCAAGGACCTAAACCTGGCAGAAAACTGGCTTTACTCAAGTGAAGCACCAGTGCCGCAGCAAGGAGGGAACTGACTGACCTGGGCTGTCATCACCCCAGGCAGTTAGTGACTTGTCCTCTGGGTCATCTCCTTTTCTATTGTTTTAAAAATATGGAGTTTCTTGAGGTTTTTTTTTATACTTATAATACAAGTACTTAATCATTATAATAATGTAGAATAGAAATATTACATTGGTCATGATGATCTCACGTTCAGTTCTTGATCCTGCTATTACTGAAGTCAGTAGCAAAGCTCTATTGACTTCCAATGCAGTACAGCATTATTGTAAAGTAAGATTTTGAAAATCTTCATAAAATGTCTTGAGCATAAAAATGTTTGTTACACAAATGCAAGCTGGATCAACAGTGATACGGATAAAGATATATTTGCACACACTCAGTATTTGCAAATATATATATAATTATTTATTTATAAATGTCCTTTAAATTTGTATATAGACACATAAGAAAACCCTGGATAAACTTAACTTTACCAAGATACAGAGTTGTCATATAATTTGTTTTATGTGTTGGTTTATTTTCCTAGAAGTAAAAAGGTGATGTGGACATTATATCTGCCTTCATGCTGATATATCTGTTGATCTCTGTTAAGATTTGTTGTATCGTCAAGATGAACAATAATTCAAAAGAAATTGCATTTTACTGAGTTTCTGCTTAAAATCCCAGCAACTTCAGCTCAAGGCAGTCTGGTTGACTTGACATGACTTGAGAACTGAAGCCACACGTTCCCTGGGAACCCATCAGTGCGGTGCTCAGAGCCACACTGGGGCTTTCCCTTCGGCTCAGATGAAATGACTGCATTTTTAGCAAAAAGTACCTGTAATGAAAAATATTGAAACTGCAATTTAACCCAAATGATGACATCAAACTGTACATATGCAAAGATTCTATTTTATTTTTGTTAAATAATGCAATATCTTCTTTTCAAATGTCATTTGATACTCGTAGTTCCATTTTTATTAGGAGTCTTATGTAAGTCTGATGTTGTCTAGTATTTCATATGAAGCTTGCAGGCTGTTTCAGGTCTAGCTGCTTACAATTGAGCACCCACTGGATGGCAGTAAAATACAATGTTGGGAATAACTCAATGTGTGGTCCTTCACCTCCCTGACCTAAAAAAATCCTAGATTTAGCTCCTCTGGAAAATGTGCTTCTTTTATGAGGTAATGTCAGTTTAGAACAAAGAGGAGCAGTTAAAACAGGAGGACAGACATCTCACTATTCACTCGCTTTTGTGTCATGGTGAACTGTTTCGGGTCCCAGCATTGGAGAAGGGCATTGCTCATGCAGTTTGGCTGTGGAAAGCAAGCAAAGCTTTCCCACTGCTCCAAGAGATTCCAGCGCTGCCGATGGCAGAGGTGCTGGTTCCATCTGTAATCACAAATGCTTGCCCTCTGTCAGTGACCAGGCCATGAATTCAAATGCCCACAGATTTAAGACGGGTCAGTTTAAAGTGATTTTTCATTTCTGGTTATATCTTATAGACAAAATTAGAATTTTCTAGTAGGGACATCCTTTGCATTAGGCAAGGATGACCTTTTTACTGCATCTCCTAAACTCTCTCTGATAATGGACACTTGGACCATGATTAGGGCTCTAGAACATTGCCACAATACATTGATAGATAATTTATTTTACTTTAGCTTATTTTATGTATATGATAAGGAGAACCTGGTGTACATCATCCTTGTATGTCAAAGGAGAACTGAGCAAAGGAATCCTATGCAATGAGAATGCCTGAGAAATAATTCCCTTTTAGGCAGTGAAGTTATATGAGGATAGAATCTTAGGGTATGAGAGGCTAGAGAATCAGGATTTGGTGCATCAGACTATTCCCCAGTCTTTTTCTCCTGTGCCTCTCTGAATCTATACCTTAGCTTAATAAACGTAGTGACAAATGTCATGACAGTTCTGAGATCTAAGCCATTACTATATTTGCAGTCTGAAAAAAGAAGGGAGTATTTTTGTCACTTTGTATGCCTGTAGCTTTTATTAACAAAGGGTTTGATGCATGCCATGTTGCATGCTAACGTGCTGGTTCCCTTCTACTAGGGAAACCAGTAGTGAGCGATTAAGTATATTAAATATAATTTGTGTTTAGCAGGACCTGCTGTGATTAAGACTGGTAACCTTTGTATATTTTATCTGCTTGTATTCATTTGATTGCAACCTTTAAAAAAAATTCTTTCAATTTGAAATTATATAATTATAATTTCACTTCACATGTATTTCTGCACTTCATTTAAAGGAAAACCCTTCAGTTATTTCTGAGTTTATGAGAAACTGAACAAATTCAAACTTGTTTCCAAATCTGCTATGTTTTTCCATATGTATTACTCAAGTCCATGATTTAAAATTGAGATATCAACAGTTGTCCTTCGGAGGAACAGTGAGGGCTAATTTCTAGATCATCAGTGTGCCAATGAGTTATGATCAGTTAAAAATCACATCTGAACTTACCTGCTAAAGCCCTTTTGGCACCTGCAGTGATCATTTGTTCTCTGTCTATAGGCACTTCTAATGTTGGGGTGTTGCAGGACAATGTAATCAAGAGAGAAGCACTCTTCTTGAGTAATTACAGGGTTTTTTTTTAATTATAGATGTGATTCAGCAACACTATAAGAGGGTATATCAGTTTAAAATACTTATTTTTCTCTTTCCCCAGCTTGATCACTATCCTCCAGCGAGTTACAGCCTACCGTCAACATCTGACACCCAGTTCAATTCCCCAAAGGCACTCTTCCTAGGAAAAGTTATAGGTAAGATTACTTTTATACGTGTTTATTTTATTAGGTATTTGTAGAGAACACAAAACCATAAGCAACTGTGATTATGTTTTGTGTAATGTGTACTGGAGGACACTTGCTGTATTTTTCATTCTTATTTGGAAGGTGGTGATATTGGAGTTATACCTTAAAAAAGAGATGTTCATGTGGACATACAGTCTGAGATACACATAGATAGGGGATAATCTGGCTAATCTATAGAGAAATCCAGATATGAGGTAGAAGGACATAGGTGACATATTAGTTGTGCAGTTTCATCATCTTCTAGGTGTCAGGTGTTGAGAATATGAGATCAGTGAGACCACTACTTCTCTGACAAGATACTGAAATTATTTTGAATAGTATCATTCACTGTGAAGTTATTGCATGCTTTATAAGATGTCTTCATCCATGCTTTCAAGCTTCTTATCCCCTTGCATGGGGGATAAGCCATGCATCTTGTGGCATGGCTATTTCTCACTGTGGCATGTCCCACAGTGACGCCCACCAGCTAAGCCCTTTGGAGGTCTGTAGCACCTGGTGATACTCTCATGCTCCATACATTTTCCATCCCTTTTAAGGACATCTCATTATACTTTCCAGGGTGGCAACGTCTTGGCTACCTCTCCAGCTGACATCAAAAGGCAAAGCAGGCACATCTTAAATTGTCTTGGGCTTGCTTTTAGGACATCCCATTTTCCATTGCTTAATTTCTGCAGTCCTGGCATGTTGAATAAACTTCCAAGGTTGTTCACTTCAGGAAGCAATTATTCTCCTGGCATTTACACCTTCTAATGAGTGTGTTTCTCCTCTTTGAGAGATGCTTTCTACAAGGACATGACTGTGTAAACTACAGTGAAACACTAAATTCAGAAAACTACAAGCTTCTCTTTGTTCAGTGGTATGTAGTAGTAACTTGTGAACTGCAAGCACTCATTTTTGAAGTAGAATTGCTAATGTGGCTTTCCAAAGATATCATTTTCCATTTGCTCTGTTTCTGAAATTTAGCTTGTTTCCTCTGTGAAACAGGAAATCTAAAGCCTCTAAAATGGTTGGTTAGCAGTTGAGATTTAAATTCTGGTGTTCTCAAAGTCAGTTCAGTAGATGGCACAAAAGAACATGAAATCATATTTTGGCAGCTCTGGAAATGGAGTTTATTTTCAGCTCACTGCCCTGAATTATGGACTAGTACTGATTCTTCTTCTTAGTTCAAAGTGCTGGCCAGACTCATCATTAAATTCAAAGTGGGGAGATGAAGGATTTGGGGCAGAGCATTAAGTAGCCGGAATCTCTGCAGGCAAGGAATGATACTTGCCTCTTTCCTGTCCTATATTTGTTAGCAAAAATATGCAGCTAAAAAGCTACTGCTTGCTGAAGGGACTTACAGTGCTCATCTCATGCAACAGACTCATTGCCAAAGTGGTTCTGTCATCTCTGAATTTGCAAAGTTGCAGGTGTTTTCCAAAGAAATACCAGGGTATGGCAGCATTGCCCCCTCACTTCCATCTTCTAAATTAAATGGACTGTTTTGACCTTTTTTCTTTTTTTTTGATTCCCCTATGAAACTAGAGTGTTTCCTTGTCTTTATAATTAGGTAGCCCTTTGGGAGGAAGCTGAGCAAGGCATGTGAGAGGGATAATATAGAGACAGGAAGAGAATAGAGAAAATATTGT
>JAUBOD010000338.1:140119-150805 GCA_032353885.1 Nothura maculosa
TCTCCTTCTTTGGAGATCTTTAAAACCCGCCTGGATGCAGCCCTGTGCCACATGCTCTAGGTGACCCTGTGTGTGCAGATGACCTCTAGTCCAACCTTCAGCACTCTATGATTCTGTGATTCTAAGAAATAGTTGCTATTATAGGCAGAAGCAGCCACCTTAATTTTGTTTGTGTTATCAGCTTCTCATCCTTCTTGAGCATTATAGTGAAATATGTCATGTCTCCCCTCAGAAGATTAGGACAGTTCTACAAACTGAGTAGAAAATGTCCATTGCTTGAAAGTTGAGGCCTTAAAGGACTGCCGGATTGTTTAGTCTAACCTATATATCCAGGTGAATTTTCAGCTCATGAAGCCTCTCTGCTTGTGTAGAAACACATCCTCCAGAAAGGGCACACATCTTTCATTTGCAACCATTAGGTAGCTTGTTGCAACAGCTGATCATCTGCTTCACTTGTGAAAACTGCCTATTTTATTTCCTTTATGTGTCTGGCTTTTGTTGACTGACACACTTTTGTTATGCCTTTCTTGGCTGCGTTAAAGAGCTCTTTGGTTCCTTGTACATTCTTGGAATTAAAATACTCTTTTCTTCATAAACTAGATAAAGTGACTTGATACCTTCCTTTTCCCACATACACATCCAAGGGCTGTGTGACCTCTCTTTTGCTAGACCATCAGACCAAGGTCTCATGTCTAATGGATGAGAAATCACATTGGAGGAAACAGCCCCTCTGCCCCACTCTATGCACTTTGCTAGTTTTCTTTGAGCCTCAGTGCAAATTGACCATATTGACCATATTGAAAATGCATTTGACCATATTGAAAATGCATTTTTTTGACTAGGCTGAGCTTACTAAGCCACCCAAAGTGCTCTGTAGGGTTTCTGAGGTCTCACCTCCTGTATGGCCAACCAGTGCAACCAGAAACAGCTTTTACACTTGAGGTCATCCATGAATATGCTGAATAACATGATACTAATCTCTGCAGAGCCTCACAAAACCTTATAATCCATGATTTGTTTTCCCTGAGCCTGTGCTATATTGATATTGCATAATTCTAATTTGATTAAACAAACATGATATTCAGGCAAACAGCCCTTTCAAAAATGTAGGGCATCTAAACAGTTATTGAGCTTGACCAAACTTTTACTCAAGGTCAAATCTGAAAGGTTTTTAAGAAGAGGTTTTTCTAAGAAAACTAGTTGACATCTCCTCCACTGCTTTTTTGAAAGCAGATATTGGGCTAGTTATTAGCAGTAGCACTATAGGGGCAGCCCTTCCATTTACTTCCCAGAGTTCTCAGAGAAAACTATGAATAGAGCCAAATAAAAACATTTGTCTCTAGATTTTGTTTGGTTCTTTTTTTCTCTCTCTTTTTTTTTTCCCTGAATAGAAAGGAACAGAAATTCACATTCTCATATGATACAGGCATAACGTTCTAAAACAAGACCTTACAATTTAAAATATAAGCTGTTCTTAAATAACCTCTTCTAGCAGTGTTTCTCTTTCTCTCCTCCCATTCAGCACTGTTCATTATTCACCCTGGCTATGGACAGATAGCCTTTTTACAGTGTGTACATCACATATTGAATGTAATCAGGTTATGATTGCTGGTCCCTAGGCAACCGCCATCTTGCAGTCCAGTGATTAATTCGTCTTTATCCATCATAATGAAGTTCAAACTAATTACCTAAGGACATAGCCAGTAACATTTTTAGGGGAAAAAAATAATACAGTGATGTTTTAATCCTGGCTTTGTGGGATCCTAACATACGCAAACCAAATTTAAGTCTCTAGGAAACAAGAATGAAGTTTTTTTTTCCATATACCACTGACATAAGAACTGACTCATCATCTTTTCCTGGTGTTTATTAGCATACATGTTAGGACATATATATTAAAGTTCATGCCATTTTGAGTTATTTATTAAGAAAAACTCACTAATGATATTTTTTCAAGCAATCCTTCTTCCTTACCATGTATCCAAAGCTACTCTCAACACACAGTAGCCAGAAATTAACATTCCTGTCAAGTAAATTGCCTTTCAAGGATGTAATTATAAGTGAGAATTTTCCATTCCCTCTGTTTATATCTCAGGCTCAGAGCTTATGAATACAGGCAATTAAAATTTGATTCTGGCAATGTCTTTTCCTACTAAATTATTATTTTATACTTCCAAGAGGTGGAATAAAAACCCTGCGCAGAGCTCTGCTCTTCTTCTGCAGCTAAACTGCTTCTAGAACTTGGGCCAACTCATTTAAATTTAGTTTGAGTGTCTCTAAATTGCCTACTGCAATGCTGAGAGACCTTTCAGCCTCCTGTTAAATTCTGAGTGCCTGCAATACCTAGCGCTGAACCACTGCTTGCAAAAAAAATATATATTTCATCTCTTTCGTCAGAATTATTACAGGTTCCCATTCACCAGTTGGAGATTTGTGATTTACTGATTTATTTTAATTATTTAAATGAGCAGGTTCATGCCTCACATAGGGGGACTGAGGAAGCTTTCTGTAAGGATGCATGAGTTTGTTTATTAAATCAAAGCCAGTTTCTTTCAGAACAACCAGAGATATCAGACCTCAGTAAAATTATGATAGCAGCTGATTTAGACAGATGATAGAAATGCAGAGATATTTTGTTCAGATCTAAGCACTCTGTGACTGACAGTTTTGTGCACTGAAGTTCTCCGTTTTACATATGTATTTAAAGAAATCCAATCGGAAAGACCCTTCAGTCAAATATTTATAATTGCTGTTATTCTCTCTCAGAAAACAAAAACAATCAAAAAACGTAGCCTTCTTGAGCTTTTAGTGAAGAGGCAGCCACAGAATGTTCAATATGTGACCATATCATAGTGATTTGGTGAAGAAAGTATGTGGAAACCGTAAATATGCAGAATCAGCCAACAACATGTGGCGCTATAGTTAAAAGGCTATGGTAAAAACTCTTCAAGACATACTTCACATATGTGGTAGGCCTTACTGGCATAGCATACACACAAAAATAAAAGAATTAAAATAAAATATCCAATTAAAAAGAAAACCCAGAAATTCATAGTTTAAACTGTTTCCAATAGGTAGTCTGTTTTGAACACACAAAAGACTGAATGAAAAGTAATCTAAGAATATGTAAAGTGTTCTATAAGGAAAGCAGTATTATTTCTCTAAAAATACAGAGAGGAGAAAATGTATTTTTTCTGGAATGTATCTAAAAATATTATTGCCTGTGCTATTGCAGAGACGGTAACCATGACTGTGTCTACATCAGTAATACCTGAAGCTGTCCGTAGTGCTTATTTGGAACTTTGACTGTTCTGTACAATATAAAAACCTACAGTGAGATCCGTTGTGCTCCAGGATGAGGACGGGAGACTGAAATTGTAGGGCAAATTGACCTTCCCAAAATATGGTAACCTGCAAGCCAAATGAGGACTCTAGCTCAGGTCAGCAGTATCAGCATTTCCTGCTTGATTTCAGTAGAGCTGTAGATTATAGAGCCTCTAAGCTATGAATTTGGTCCTGTGTTTCTCCATCCTGGTTCATCCAAGATCAGTTCCTTCCATTATAGCAATTAGATTCAAGCACATCTCTGATGAAGTGCTAAATTTGTTGGCCTCCCTCATGCACTTCTGGTGCCTTCTCATTGGAGAGAAAGCCAGGCAGGCCCCAGCGACTTGTGTCGCAGCCAGCACATTCTGCTGACTCTAGCGATGGTCTTGGTGAGAGTCAGTGTTGGCCGCCTCCCTCTTCTGAAGCCAGGCAGTGCCTGTATCCACATGGGCTGCACCACAACGTGGAAGCAGCAGTGGGACAAGGCATTGGAAGATGGCAGTGACAAGGTCTAGGCATCCGTGGGGTGCATCCCTTGAGTAGCAGGTCAGGGGAGATGATCCTCAACTCTGTGGAGGCCACAACTGGGGAGCTGTATCCAGTACTGGGCTCCCTCGACCAAGAGCCATATGGAGAGAGTCCAGTGCAGAGCTACAGAGCTGGCCGGGGGACTGGAGCTTCCCTCCTAGGAGGAAAGGCTGGAGGAGCTGGGTAGGCCCAGCCTGGAAAGGTGACCTGCAGGTCACCAGCCATGGACATGTTCAGAAGCCACGTGGGCAACCTGCCTTGGGTGACCCTGCTGGAGCAGGTGGCTGGACTAGACGATGCCCAGAGGTCCCATCCACCCTCAACTGTTCTAACCCTCTGTTATGAGGGATAACTGCCAGTGTATTCCCACATCCCACACACGGGCTGCGCTGCCCCCTCAGCCCTTCTCCCCTCCTGCCCGGCGGCTGCGCGCCCAGAGCCCAGGCGGCGGCTGGGGGTGTGGAAAGCATCGCCGCTCCTGCGTGCCCGGAACGACGGCCGAGCCCCCAGCCCCACAGCCGGGACCGGCCTCTCCGCCCCACGGCCGGGACCCGCTTCTCCGCCCCCGCGCTCGCTGCAGGAGGCAGCTCCGCGGCAGCGACGCCCCCGGCGCGCAGGGGAGGGCCGGAAGGGGAGGAAGGAACGGCGAGAAGGGAAGGAAAAAAGACGCGATAAAAACGGCAGGTGAGGCGAGTGGGATGGGAGGGATGTGTAAGGGGACATTGTATCCCTCACTGCTGTGACGAGCTGGCGCCCGGTCTCTGCGCAGAGGTGAGCGCAGGGCACGGGGACGGGCAGGGTGGCACCGGGACGGGCAGGGTGGCCCCGCCGCGCCCCGCAGAGCGGCCGGCGAGCGGGCTCCGTGCGGGCGGGTCAGGCGCTGGGCTGGGCCGGGGGCGGCCACAGAGGGGCGAAGGGACGAGCTGCTCCCCATGGTCCCCCAGTGCTTCGGCCCACCTGTAAGGTTGGTTGGTTGGTTCCTTGTTTGCTTTTCAATATATTTATGTTGTAGTTGTTAATTATTTATTTATTGCTGGGCATGCCCGCTTTCTGCTCCTGAACTCCTGAACTGTGAAACTGAATGCTTGAAGCCTTACCCAATGCAAATAGAAGGGGGAAAAAAAAAAGAAAGAAAATTGCAATATTTCTTGTCTCTATCAGTCTTGAACTGGCTTAACGTGCTATTTCCATATGTCTCTATCCTGTAGGTGGCATGGCACACTCTAGGTTTCATTCATACGTTATGTAGCTGCCTTGCAGGTGCCCCTAGAGTTATTGTTGCAGCCTAATGCCCCTCCGCGCCGCGTGCAGTGTTTGCTGGGGCAGCCGAGGGGACCTGGCTGCTAATGAGGAGCCGGAGCCCTCACTGCCTAGGAGCGGCGCTCGCAAAAAAAATAATCAAGTCTTGAGTTTTCTTCTGCATCAGCCAAGTCTCAGTATTCTCATCTTTGCAGGGATTTGGCTTCTCTTTTTCTTCAGGCTTTTGATGACTGACTTCAATTTCCAGTGCTTAGGAATTAGGTTGTGTGCACGTTTCCAGTGTGTCTGCCTCCAGGGAAAAAAATGTCAGTTCCAAAAGAAATTGTGTTTGTGACTCAAGTTGAATAGAAATCAGACATTGTAGTTCAAGAGCCGTAGATTTCTTTCGAATTAAAAAAAAAAAAAGTTCATTGGGACTGATGGGAAAGTTTTATCTTTATGGTACCAGCATTCCTAAAAGTAGTGTCTTGGCAAATAGTTTTTAGATATTTAATCTTTAAAAATATTTAAGAATACAGAAGGGTAATGCACGGCAGACATGGTATACAACTTTAAAAAAAAAAGGAAAAACTTGCTGAATTTTTTTTTCAGTTTTCATTTGTATGAAATACCTGCTTCAAATGGCTTTTCTAACTTCGTCCCTGTTTTCAAGTGAGGCAATAAAATAAGCAAGGGAGGAGGGAGACAAGAAAGGCAATTTCCACCTACCTGCTTTTCTGCAACTTTTGTTAAGACTGCAACTTTTGTTAAGGTACACAACCTACAGCATAACATGAGAGGCATTTGCAAACAGTCATACAAGGACACCAGTTAAACCACAGAAGTGCCATTCAGCCTAAAATTCTATTATTTTAATATAATTAGCTGATATACTTAGTTTTTAACGAGTTCCCAAATATAACTTGAATGCATTGGAATTTGTCCAAGACACATTACAAGAATCTTGTTTGATTATTTATTTATTTATTTATTTTCTGGCCTGAAAAGCATTTGCTGAGTTCCATTACAGGCAGCCTCCATAAAGCATAACAGCATTACACTCTTGTGCTTTATTTTAGACAAACCATAGGAAAGGAGGCTGCATATTCGTTCTGCACTGTAATGCTCTCCTTATATGTTGAGCTTTTGTCTTGCCCCGAGGCTTATGAAAGCCTGTGTCGATTGTCTATCATTAGCTTTATTTTACAGGGAGTGGATAAATCCTGCTGAAACGCTCTGTCCCTCCCAATTCTGAGGCTCCTTTGTCTGCAGTAACAACTCTTAATTTTTTGACAGCAGTAGCTGTGGTGATAAAGACTCGGGTACTTTGTCAGTCGTTTAGGTTTGAACGGAAAATCGGCTAATTCCCCATCCTTATCCATCATCTCCCTCCCCTTGCTCCACTCAGAGAGGAGATCTACCTACAGAGGGAAAATAGCTGAAATGCTTCATTCTTTGGGGTGTGGGATGCCCTCCCTTTGCCCTCCGGCTTTGCTCTTGTCTTAAATGAGGGAGGTGGAAGTTAGGGTTGGGAAAAAAAAAAAGTCTTTTGTCAGATACTTAGGGCTTTTTTTTCTTTTTTTTAAAAAAAAAAAGAACCTTTAATATAGCTGTTTTTGTGTTTTTTTTTTTTGGCTTCTTGAGGTAAGTCACTCAATACTTCTTTTACCAGTTAAAAGGTTTTCAAAATCCTTCCAGGGGGTTGTGTTCAAGGTAAGGGGTAGAGCCTGGCTAAATGACATGAGGACATGAGTGCTCCTTGCTGTTACTTCAGGCCCTCATTTAGGTGGGTCTCTTCTTTTTAGCTTTCTGTACAGGTAGGTTTCCTGCTTTAAAAAGCAAGCTGAGTCTTTCTTTGTCTCTGATTCCAGATTAGACCTTTAGAAGAGAATTAAAATGCAGTACAGATTTGTGAAGAGATTGTAGTGCCATTCACATTTGGCTATAGAGGATAAGACCTGTGTCTCTTTCCACCCCTATCACTTGGTGATGCCCGGTGACCTTTCCAAAGATATCTGTTGGCTTTTTTTAAAATTATTGTTTAAAAGTAATGCCCATTTTTTTCTTTTTTTTTCTTTTTATTTTTTTAAGTGTATATCTCAGAACATTTAAAGTGAATTAGGCGTAGTGCCATCCCAGATAGATGCTGGAGAAATTATTTCTCCCATGTCCTGCCAGCAGAGAGGGGAGAGTTTGCTGCAAGTATTTGAATACCTGATACAACTGGCTGGAGGTTCCTCAGACATTCACTACTGTTTAGTAGTGAATTCTGAATAAAATATTTATTCTCTTGAAGGAGTCATGTCCACTGGTATTGCCAGGCTTCATTTGTCAGGCTTCCAGTTATTAAAAAAATTGTATCATCAGTTAATACTCCTAGTATTATATACTCCTAGCATTATATACTGCAGCTGCCCAACTGGTTTGGTTGGGCCTGCCCTGCCAATATGGTTTACTTGGGTTTCTGGGACAGGATTTTAATGCACCACAAATAAAGCCCTCTCAGTATTTCAGACCATGGTCAGCAAGTTTGTCAGGGTGTACAGACACTGTGGAAGCAAAACTCTTCTGTCCAAGCTGTACCCCTTTGTAAGGGAAAGGGTTCTCTCCTTAGTGCTTGCATCCGCCTTCCCGTAGCCCTGTCCTCCCTGTGTGTGTTTCTTGTCTTGTGTGTGTTTCAAGCGCAGGACATGATAGCTCTGCTTTGAGGAATGGCCCAAATAAATTCCTGTTGTTTTGTATTCACTCTGTACTGCTGGCTGAAGTTTAATTGGAAGCTGAAATTAAAGCTGAAGGAAGTGTGAGGCTGGTGGTGGGTCTGCACCTTTATTCAGCTCAGGACTCATACCTGCCCGCAAATCCCTGCCATTTTAAACACCTTCCTTGTGTTTTAGCTTCTCTGTTCCACATTGTGGGTATTCAGAATAGCTGATATAGCACAAATTATTCACATAGCTTAGTATTATGTAATTTTGCAATATTTTATAGAAAGCAAGGTCTGAGGCAGTGAGAAGAATCACCGGTATGTAAAGAGGTGGTTGATCAGGTGCTTGAGGTACAGGTACTTCAGGACATTTGTTGGAAGACCTCAGTGAAGCACCAGGATGTGGTTTCCCCTCTGTTTATCACTATGGGACCAGCTGGGTGGTTAACAACCCTCAACAGGCGTTTTTGAGCCCTAGGACTCTGCTGCAGCAGGCGCCCCCCTCCCCAGGTACATTCCCCAAGTGTGTGACACACACCCTGCCAGTCCTCCAGTGCCTGTGCCGGGGTTTGCCGCTGCACAAGGCGTCGGATACTGCAAGAAAGGGAAGGCTCTTTGGCTGCCTCGGGGGACTAGGACTTCTGGAAATCAATAGCTTCCTCCCAGGGGCCTTTAAGCTGCTTTCTATTATGCCGAGCCAGATACAGTAACACGGAGCCGCTGAAGATGCCCTTTGGGCTGATCTTGGAGCAGGGGCAGTGTAAGGAGATACCTCTCTGAGTACCTGGGAGAAGGAAACACAGGATGCTTTATTTCGAAGAGGAAAATCTATTGCCAAGGCTGACCCAAAAGCAATTAGTGGTTCATTTAATTGAATCAATGAATTCACCTGTGCAGTCTATTATAGTGTTCCAGAGAGATCAGTTCCAGGCTCAATTTAGTACAGCTAGATGAAGGGTTGTAAAGATTTATAATGGATTACTTCTTTCTACCTGCTGAGTGGAGGCTTTCTTAAATAGAACAGCACCCTGGCAATTTCTAGCCAGGAACAGGAGATGTATGGTTTTCCACAGAATAGTATTATTGATGTGGCTACTCTGTTTCCAGGATTGTTAAGTACTCGTGTTTCTCCTTGTAACTGGGCACATTTAAATAGACTGTTGAAATGAAATCCAACAACAGGGTTTTTCACCATCTCTGAAAGCAAAATTCAAATACTGTCTTGTTTTAAATATATGGCACAGCATTTAGTAAAATTGAACTGAAAGAGTTGTGATTATGCTGATGGAACTTATGTTTAAAAGACATCCTCTGTCACAACCAAAATATGCATTGTTTATATATACAATATATCGATATATACAATGTATATATCGTTACAGTATACTTTTTTTTTTTTTCCCCCCTTCCCTTTTCTCAATACATACTACTTTGGGCAGAACTTTCACAGACATCGAAAAGAAAGAATGCTAGATGTCTGTAAAATTCACTGAGAATCTTGCTGTGCTAGAAGTAACCTTAGACATAGCAGCTTTGGTCCATGAAGGGCATAGCTACAAAACTCCCAAGGGAATTTTTAACAGAATATTTATTACCTAAAATTGTTCCTTATATGCACAAACTACTTGGAGTTCTAGTTCCTAATGGAACAAAATTCACATGGGTGGCTTGATCCTCCTTCTGAATGCATTGAATACTATGCAGGGTTCAGAATTTATTGAAACTTTCGGTATTGATCTACATTTCCGAGTCCTTTGAAGGAAAAAAAAATGCCTATTGAATTTTGAAGGAAAAATATGCATCTATTTAAAGCAACTTGAATAGATGTTCAGCATATATACTTCATAAAATGTTATAGTTGTCTACAAAGAGTATTTTCCTGCAGTGAGGGTATTTCCCTCCTTCATAACAGCTGAATCTTTTTCCTCTCCCTCTTTCTGAATTTAGGGGCCATGGCTGTCTTTCAAAACATGGAAAGGTTAAGGTGGTATGGTGATATGGCACAATATTGTCCTTATTTATTTGCTACAGCTCATTGTATGTGTGATTCCCTCTATGATCCTCACATGGGGAATTTTACATAAATAGAAAGCAGTGCAGTTTGTTCTATCAAAAACCTGTTCAGTGCTCAGGATCCAGCGCATGTCACATGTTTGTGTTAAATCGGGCTGCCATTTTTCTCTAGGCTTTCTCAGTGATGCTAGAAACCCATCCAAAATGTAAAGTGCTAGAACTGAGCAGTGTAATGCTATGAAAAATGTGCTGCCTTTTTGTCCACAGAGGTCCTACAGCCCTTTCAGCTACCCTATAAATAGGTGTTTCACAGGTAAACATGGAAAATAGGAGAGGGAAGAAATGAGCAGAAGCACTTCCTATTTTTGGCACATGTCTGCCTGTACACGTCAGGTGTGCGCGAAATGGGTCAGCTTTGATGATAATCTGAACCAAATTGTCTTGTAATAGTACCTGGGCAGGAATCGCAGTTCTGCGTATTCAGATATCATAGCAAAGTTAAAAGCTCTTAAAAAACTGCTAACCTAACTGATAAATATAGATTTATAAGGATTTCTGTATGCTACTTATATGATTATTACTTTTACTTAAGTGATTATTATGATTATTACTGGGAAAGGCCGCCCAGACAGACTGTGGAGTCTCCTTCTCTGGAGATCTTCTCAACCTGCCTAGATGCCACCCTGTTCCACATGCTCTAGGTGTCCCTGCTGGAGCAGGAGGGTTCGACTGGATGATCTCTAGGGCTCCCTTCCAACCTCAACTATTCTGTGAGCAAGTTTGTAGACAACACCAAGCTGAGTGGAGTGGCCGACACTCTGGAGGGCTGTGCTGCCATCCAGAGGGACCTGGACAGGCTGGAGAGTTGGGCAGAG
>JAUBOD010000338.1:164922-188055 GCA_032353885.1 Nothura maculosa
CAATCTCTGCTTTGCAGACGTGGTAGTTCAGCCCCACATGGCAGGTGGAGTTGATATAACTTGACAGAGTTCTTGCCATTGTTTTCCTCTGTTTCGTTCCATAGATTAATAGATTAATGAGCTGATTAGTTTCAAGGGCTTTCTCAAAATCCTAATGTGTCAGTGAATGCTTGCTGTCTTTATAGATATCCATATATATATGGGTGAATCACAGAGCTTTTCCTCATGGATGTATGACTCTACAAGAGAATTGGGATGAATAATACCTATCACTTGTTCTACTTTTAAGCAGTGTCTTGATAGCTAGGAACTTATATACTTTGTGATAACCAGGTCTAGATTCCCTAGTTCACATTTACATGAAATCAAAATTAGTCTTAAGAGTCGTGTGGTGTCTAGTTTAGGAAGCTTTTTCTGCATAATTTGTGGAAAAAACAGACCTCTATTCTTAGAAGAAGTCTAAGGCTTCTGATTCATGCATTCAGAATTAGCTAGATGTTGAATTGTCTCGCAAGGGCTCAATGTATTTCCTTCAGCACTGGTGATTCATAGTCAGGATCTCAGTGCTTGCTAGCTGGAAAGATCCCAGTTTTTCTTTTCTGGCAAAGTGTCTTTACTGTATAATGCTTTGTTGGTTTCTCTGCCCACACCAATTTTCTGCACCACTTTTCTTCTTTAGCAGAAACATTTTGTGAATTTATGAAAGACTTGTGTGAGATCTGTAGTAAAAATTCTCCCTCTGAAAATGATAGCTGCAGAATTTTATCCGAAGAACCTCAACTATCATTCCTTCATCTAAATCAAACATATCTGTCACCACAAATGCCCGATCCTATCTGATCAGGTGTATTTGTCCAGTTTTATCTCCTCTCTCCATCCAGGGAGTCCCGCAGTGCTGCCAATGGCTGCATCAGTGTCCAAGCTTAATGTGCAGGATGATATTAGATCTCCTACCACACTTTTCTAGTGGTATGAAATTTCAAATATAATTAAAATGATGATCAATACACAGGTTTTTATTTTCTGCAGCTGATCACCCTTATAGGTGATACAAAGTCCCTTTAATTCTATTTACCTAATAACAGAAAGTAAAAGAGTGGAAAACTTAAGGTTTTAGTCTCAGTAGATTTACTCTGTGGCAGTTATAGAAGCCACTTATAGAACCTTATCAACAGCAGTCCATGAAAGGGAGAGACAGCAAAGCATGATGTGTCCTTTAACATAGGTTAAATTAAGGATGGGCATAGTATGATCAAGCAAGTTCAATGACCTACTGTGGCAAGAAAGGATATAAAAAACAGCTTGAATTCTGGAAAAGAACCAAGCAATAGAGTGTGTAAGCCGCACATGTACTTGTTTTCTTACAACAGTTCGGGACATCCTTGCAGTAGCTGTAGGTTTAAGAAAAATGTTGTGTTCTGACTCCAGCTGTATAAGCAGAGGATTTCAGAGAACTAGTGGTGCATCTTCTTAGCCAATATGTAGCTTAATTCATTATGGAAAATAGTTATCTGCTTTATTCTCCGTATCTCACAAACGAGATGGCAGCTGCTCAGATTAAAAAAAAAAAAGGGGGGGGGGGAGATTCAGAAAGCGCTTCCTAGGTAAGGAAAGCTTTCCAGTACAGTCTCCAGAGCAGCTCGGAATTTGTTGTTCTGAAGCAACCTGTATAGACCAGGTTATAAAGGAAAACTGAATAGTCCTCTTTATGGCCTCAGCTAACAATTGGGCACTGCATTTAGGCCAGAACTTTTACAATACCCTTCCAACCACCACCTATATTACATCCACAATTCACTTGCTGTCCCCGTGAGCAAGAAATTTACTTGGGCTTTGCAGGGTAGCTACATTAAATAACTGCAGCTCCATAACACCTATTTGCTCTGGGCAAGCCATCATTTGAAGTTATTGAGGTATAAGGCGCTGAGAAAGGTCTTGCTGAGACATGTAGTTAAAATTAATGTCACAGTGATAATGGAAGGATTTGAACAGGAAAGAGGTGTTCCCAGCTGTGATAGAGAAATGAAGGCACACGCTTGCCCATTAGTGACTCCTCAAGTACTTCCAGCACGTATCATAGCCATGCGAGCTAGTTATTATACCGCTCGCTGCGATTCAGACTCCCGTGAAAGGTGAGAGTCAGTAATAACGATATTCATTTTATCTGATCAGTCACTTTGAAATATCTTAGGGGCTTCATTTTAAAACCTGTGACTGGTACTCTAGATTTTTCCATGCTTTTACTAGAGCATCAAGATTACTGAGGCCCCTTTGTGAGCTTGTCTTAACATGTTCTCTTCTCATTTGATTACTTAATTTCAATAGCAAAGGAGGAAAAGAGTCTTGTTATTTGTCTTCTTGACAAAGCTACCTCATATTATGGAGGAATGAACTGTAGGAAGGTCAGAAAGTAATCCATGTGTCTGAATTACACAACTGATAATGCACAATGCAGGTATTTCTTCACACTCCACTCATGCTGTTGTCCTCAAAACAACCTTCAAAAAAGAAGAAAGCATTCCCTATACAGTGATGAGGGAAGGCAGAACTGTAGCTGTTGTGCATCCTAAGATTTTTCTATGCAGAGAAACGGGAAAGCAACTCAAAACTGTACCAGGAAGGAGTAGGATTTGGTACTGCGTATGGTCCTGCTTCTGTGGCAAGGACCCTGTTTGGGGCTACATTTGGAGAAAGCAATTTCCTTACAGTTTGGCACACCCGAGGCTTCTCTTAAAGGAGTCATTTGGCTTTATGATTTTGCCCAGAGAGCAGGTGGGCTAAGTTTAAAAATAGTGCTTATTTTCCAGTGGCCAGCCCTTCCCCTTTAGTGCTGTAAGGATAATATTACAGACCTTTTGCCAAAGTGTCTCTATAGGAAGCATTCATAGTCCTGAACAGTAAGGTTCTTTGGGAGAAGAAACACTGATATTGAACCAGGTATTTATTTATCTTTTAGTTTTTTTCTTACTCTTTCCCGAGTACACATAAGAGGTTACTGTAGCTCACAAACTCCTGTCAGGCCATTCATTCTTCTCTACAGCTGCTTTGGGATACAAAAGTAACTCTATATTTTCCTATATTCTAACAAAGCCAGTTGAATTAGTTAGCCAGTTTAGGGGTGTTGTAAGTGTATGATGGCCCTTCAGGGAGAAGTGTTACAATGTCACCAAATGCATGAAAAAGCAAAATACATGTGTCCTGAATTATTATTAGGTCACTATGTATATCCTTGATTATTTTTAATGGTCTCCAATTAAATGCCCTTAGCACTTTTCCTATTTCAAGATCAATGTCTTGTATCTCATGACAAAAAGAGGATGATTACAACAACCACTCACACAGCTCCTTGCACCTGCTTAGTCTGAGCAGTGTCTCCTTGTTACGGCTCACTACAAACAGAACATTGGTGAGAGCTTTAGTAGGGGAGATTTCCTTTGGAAATCCTCTGTGATGGTTCTGGAGGTTAAAAGCAAAGCGTCCATCCAGATGCTACTCTAGCCCTGTCCTGCTTCATCCAGCTCAACTGCAAAAGATTTTTTTTCTTATTTCGTCACAATTTCACCATTTAATTTGTATCTGAGGAGGATGTTGAATATACTTGTGAACTACTGTGTTCTCCTGACATGAATCTTTAATTTCCTCTTTACAGCCAGCGCTGATTTCCCGTACAACGGTCAAGCTATAGGAGATGGAGTTAACAGAAACTCTGCCATTATTGGAGGTAGGAAAAATGTCTGTTTTTATAAGATACTTTCCAATATGATTGTGAAGGTTGAATTGCAGCTCCTAATATGTTCAGGCTATTTGCAAAGAGCTGTCTCTGTGGGAAAACGGCACCAGAACAAAGATAAATAGATGTTTATGTAACTCCATTCAGAAATTTATGTATCTCCATTGTTCTGGGAAAAAAAAGTCACTTTTAGTTTGTCTCCTCAGATGTAGTTTCAACCAAATCTAAATATTAGTATTCATAATGCACATGTTAAGCATCCATGCAGAGAACTACCCTGGTCTAATTACTTAAGTTATAGAATAATTAATTCTTATAAGAAAGCAGGATGCTTTCCCAGCTGTAGTATTTTTAACATGACTATTTCAAACACAGTCTGTTGCACTCAATAAAAATCACTGTGATCCTATCTTGTTTTCTAGGGCCAGCTTCTTTTGTAATTTATACACCTGTTAATCCCATTCAATGAAGTAGCTCTCAGGTGAGGTTAATTAATTCTAGAATTGTCCTTGAATTAGCATTTAAATGAAGACTTGCTGACCAGCAATCTTCAGAAATAAAGATCCTGATTAAATTTATGCACACATGCAGTGATCTGTGCTCTCTTCTGCAGTATGAAGAGTTGTACCATAACTCTCAGAACATAACTATATCACTGCATCATATTCTAAAAAGATGCAGAAATTATTTTCCAAAGTCACCTTAATATTTTTTGATCAGCTTTATATGCAGATGAAATGACACACTGGTGGGTTTTTTATTATTGTTGTGCAAAACAACACTGAGTATTGTTGTATGTACAGTCCAGTTGAAATTCCTTTTTCTTCCTCTTGGCCCTCTCAGAGGTCTATTTTTTCCATACTCAGAGTTTGGTTTTTAACTTTAGCTTCATTCTTGTGCATTTTCTAGTAGTAATTTTGTTACTACTTCCAACTTTTTCCTACTACCGTGGCACCTTATGGTATTACAGGAACAGAATTGCACTCCTTAAAAAAATCAAGTCGTACCTAAAAGCATCAGCTAATAAAAACAGTATAACATATTCCTGGCTGATTGCAAGGTTTTATTTATTTTTTTATTGGCTGATAACTTGAAAAGATCTTCACCTGGGAGATGTGCTTTTGGAGAGAAGGGACAAGAAAAAGGGAAAAGTACTCTTCTAACACATCCTTACCTATGCCTAAGAGGGTAAAATTCATGGTGCCCCTATAGAAGAGGGCTGAGCGCTAAGGTGAGTATTGCAGGGAAATTCAAAGGTGTCTCTTTGAAACAAATGACATGGGGGCTTCTGTGGGGCTGTGGTAAATGCGTGCGGCCCCCACTTGGGAAGCATGTGTAGATGCCTCCATCCCCGGTGCCCGGGGTGTTTCTCTGCCCTGCTCCCATCTCTTTCTCCTCTCCCCTGCCCAGGTGTCATCGCTGTGGTGATCTTCACCATCCTCTGCACCCTGGTCTTCCTCATCCGCTACATGTTCCGCCACAAGGGCACCTACCACACCAACGAGGCCAAGGGTGCAGAGTCGGCCGAGAGCGCCGACGCGGCCATCATGAACAACGACCCCAACTTCACGGAGACCATCGACGAGAGCAAAAAGGAATGGCTGATCTGAGCCCAGCGGTGCGCGGGGGCACCAGCTGGGCCCGCGGCGCGGGAGGGACGCTGGGCTGAGGAGAGGACACGGCTTCAGACTCTAGAGCACATGTATGGGAAAAAGATCAGCACAACAGGAGGAGCAAGCGACAAGGGGGAAAAAAAAACTTTGAGACTGGAGAAAAAGTAAAAAAATCAAGAATATTGCAAGCATTTAAGACAA
Organism: Nothura maculosa; assembly: GCA_032353885.1. Taxonomy (NCBI): domain Eukaryota; kingdom Metazoa; phylum Chordata; class Aves; order Tinamiformes; family Tinamidae; genus Nothura; species Nothura maculosa. The sequence goes on from JAUBOD010000338.1 coordinate 170,467, forward strand.
ATACTTTTTAGTATTTATTTACAGTAAATTGCCCCTTCTGTATCCCAAAACCTACAACAAAGAGCGGCTTTATGGCTTCGGCACTGGTGAAAGTTTCCAGTAATACCTGTCTGTTTCTGTGTGTGGTTCGAGGGGGTCTGGATGCCTGTGCCAAGGAGCGGGGCCCATTTTTTACCTTTTTCTAAAAGCTGCTTAAGATGTGGATAGTCCTGTTTGGAGAGCAGGGGACGGCGCGTTGCTCTCGGCGTCGTGTCCTGCCTTCCAGGCAGGCTGCTGTCATCCCCGACCTTCGTCATTGCACGTTTCATTTTGGTGTGGTTTGAACCAAGGGGGCTGAGGGTGGGCTTTGGGGGGCAAGGAGCGGGAGAAACGGGTCGGAGTTTAATGCAAACCCTGTTTGCAATGGGTGGGTGCCAGCCTCTTGACCCAGGCAGTTGGTGTACATGACTTATTGGCAATGTAAAAATGTAAAAGCACCATTCTTATCATGACGACCACTAGAGAGGAGGAGGAGGAGGAGGAGGATAAAGCACAGGACACTTGGGTTTGCTGTTCCTTCACTGGTCTGCTGTGCGCATCCATAGGCATAGTCGTTTTCCATATCCTAACAACTCAACTGTGCCATGCCCTATACTGAGGCACAACTGCAGTGAGGAGATAGAGCCAGACCTTGATTGCTTCTGTTTCTTGATTATAGGCCATCGTAGAAATGCTTTGGTGCATTCGAGCCAGCAGAGTTCACGAACTGTATTTTCCCAACTTTGACAAGCAATTTGTTCTTTTTAAGTGTTTAATTTCAATCTTGTTGGGAAAGTGGCTTTTAACAGTGGCCTCTCCAGCAAACGGAGCTTGGAAACGCTACCTGAAGAGAATATGAGAAACATATATAGTGCTGGGAAGGAGTTAATTTTCAATGCACACATTTGCCTGAACCATCATACTCTTCTTAGAAGTAAAGCAAGGACAGTACCAAGTGCAGCAGAGATCAGGGCTGGTCCTTATGTGTAGTTCATGCAGCAGAACAGAATAAGGAAATGAATGTATTACAAGGCATCATCTCTGGTGCACTAGAAGCACAACACCAAGAGTTTCTCTTTAAAAGTATTTATGCTTGTGAGAATTTTAGGTTTGCTTACTCCTAAATACTGATAGGTTTAATATGCACAGATTTAATCCAGTTTTGCTTGCAAGAAAGATTTATTTTTTAAATTCACCTCTCCAATCTGATATACTGAGCAGAGCTGCCTACTTTTAATTTCCTTCTCTCTTTTCTGTGTATATTTCATTTTTCTAGTTGCTGTAAAATGAAACAAATAAACAAAAAGATTTAATGGAGGGAGAAGAAAATACTGGAGTCTTACCCAGGAAGAAATTTGTAAGCACAATTTGTCAAATAGGAAAACAAAAATGAATGGTTTGATTTTAAGAAGGGTAGCATACAGTCCTCTTCTGCATTTGCTCCACAATGATTTCACACCAAATCAAACCCATTCATTTCTTCATTAAAAAAAGACTATTTACTGTTCCTTAGGTAAATACGTGCAGCGGGGTTCAGGTAGTGCTCCTGTGCTCTGCAGTCTGTTGCCTGGCCTCCAGTGTTAGCCTCTCCCCTTCCTGTGCTTATTTGAGTGGATGAGCCCTTATCCTAGTCTCCCTTTGGGCATGCTAAAAGGTGGAATCGAGGCTGCACCACTAGCTGTTCAGCAAGATCCATCACTTGTTTCATATGGCAAGCATGTGTGATTGAAAATGTTCTGTTTTCTTTATATTTAATTTGATTTTTTTCTTTTCAGTCCACTCTCTTAAAAAAGGCATATATCCTTGTCTGTAACTTCAGGTTGTCAAGGGGAGGGAGTAGAGCACCATTTGCATCGACTGGGGGTGAATTGTTCACTTTCTAATCTGAATGTCATGTTTGGGAGGGGATCAAGCACACATAACCTGAGAAATGAGAGAGACCAGCCCATGCAGAGGCCATGCAGAGCTACCACGGGCATCAGCATAGAGCTGTCAGGGAGAGAGAACCAGGTCTCCTGCTACCTGAGTCTTAGGCCAAGCTACCCTGCAAGCACGGATTTCTAGAAAATATCCTCGGACCAGTGACATGTGGTTGCAGTAAATTGGTGTCCTAAATTTTAATGCTTCAGGATTTGCTTCTTAACAACAGAGTTTAAGTTTCTTAAGTTGCTTAAGAATTGAATTAAGTGTTAGAGCTCTTCCCAAGAACTACATTAGCAATTCCACCTCTCCTTAGCTGGACCTTGGCCATGATCTCGAGCCTAGCTGCGCCTCATTGTGTGGGCGTTTGATGACTGTACGGGTGACAACCTAGCTGTCTGCTTGTGTTTCCATTTTACATATGTTGACCACTCAGTAGCCTTAGGAATGAAGGAGCAAGAGGCTCAGAGAAGTAGTGTGTATATTTTTGCTGGTATAGTATTTACTCTGAGGACTTCCTCCTCTATGGTTCTATTATTGGAGGTTAAAATAACGTTCTTGGTCAACCTTTTGCATTTGTGTCAAAAGTACTATCCCTCTTCCTGTAGTGGGAAAATTTGAGGGAGAGAGGAGCGGATCCTGTTTTCATATTGTACTTTCCCCAAACAATATTAAAATAATGAGTGATACAGCTGTTTTAATAGCTTCACCTATTTCCAATGAAGAGGAAAATGTAGCTTCTTGTGATAGGAGGGAACAGGAGGGGGATAGGAGGGGACAGGGGATAGCGGGGTATTGGCACACGCAGTGGTGTGTGCCAAGTGTGCCTGTGAAAGGCCTGCTCCCAAGACACTGACCCAACGGAATTACCATTCAGTGTCAAGAGAGCAAGGTCAGGCTCGGAAGTAGGGAGTCTCAGTAAAGTAATGTAGGGAACGTTTGGATCCCCATCACAAAACACAGGGACCAGCAGGTAGTGAGTCGCGGAACTCCCAGAGAGCTAAAATGCTGAACAACTTATTTTGATATCAATGCAGCTTTTAGGGAAAAAGCAACATTCCAGTGACTTGTTATTTAATAATTCAGACACTGCCTATTCTATATCTGCTGAGAGCAAATTCAGATGTATTCAATGGGAATATGTATCTTTAACTGGTACTAGAGTATTTCTGCATTGTGTTTTTGTTACCTTATACCTTACCCATTCCTTCCTGTCTCGCAGAGCAGTTACTGCTTCACTGGTATGGCAGCATCTCAATACCATGCGCAAGCTGGCATGACGTATACGAAAAGACAGTTGTTATCAGTTTACAAAGACTGCCAAAGGAATCATGTATGTGTGCAAGTTTAGTGTATAAGAATTCAGTTTAAAAGGCTGCAGTAAATAATCACATTTTATTTGGAAGTGGTTGTTCTTTAATGGCAGATGCATCTGATTTGCAGGGTATCTACTAAAATGTGAAGCACTCTCTCAATTTGATAAGCAATAGCTTTTGATACGGTTTCTCCCATGCATTATTTTATATTCCAGCAAACGTAGTTACTCTGTAAGGAGGTAATTTTCAAAAAAGCAGCACCTAAATTCCATTAATCACATTTGGTTTTCCATTCCTAGGGAAATGAAACAGAAACCTTGCCTTCTAAAAACAACAGTATGTGTATTAGAGTGAAAGAAGGAAAATATGTATGTACGCTTAACATTTTCTGTGAATGTCTTTCCTTTTAACTGGAGTTCTATTAGAAAAAAGATTGGTGAATAAAAAAAAAAGGAAAAAGTCTAAATAGTTTTAATTAGTCCTACGTCTGTTTCATTGTGCTTTGTTATATTCTCATCTTTGTAAATTTTCTTACTCTAGTATCAGAAAATGATTTTGAGAAAGGACAGAAAGTTCTGCTTTATAAGAAAAGACTAAAGTACATGAGATAAGGGGACTTCACAGCTATACAGAAGAAGAGAGGTTAAACAAAACCAGGAAATAATTATTGAAGGACATTTAGGTTCTTTCTACATCAGGCAGCTCGGATGGCACGTTGTGGCCAAGAGTTTTGGGCTGTGTAATTGGGCTGTGGGAGTGGACTGAAAATTGCAGTATTTGCAGCATTGCCTGCTTGGTACAGGTTCCACTGTAAAAACAAATTTCAGTCCAAAAATGACTTGGTCATTTGCAGCCTCTTCCTCTCATTGATCTATTCCTTTTTGAATGTGAGCCTTGTGTTGAAATTGTCAGGAAAATGTATACGCAGCTCCACAGACTTGGATCCTTTTCCCTTAACAAACTATCTTGTCAGTCTTCAAAAAGGCTTTATGAGATGTAATTTTATGAAGAACTGTGTTAAGAGTGTAAAATCTAGGCAGGCACGTCAGTGCAGCCACTGCTGGACTCAGTGGGACTGAGATTGTCCCAACCTTTTGCTCTGTCTACAGAATAAATTGACTTAACGACTCTTCCAAAGTCCTGACCCCGTCTAAGACCTTAACGCACGTTGCAGAATATAATTGCAGTCAAATCGTGCAATGCAGAGAGCAAAGGTTTTTCAAGTTGAAAATGCTTTTGATACTGGTGAAAAGTAGCCTGAAGAAGTAAAGTCTTCACTTTTCACAGTCAAAATGTCTGAGGTTCACTGAGGTCACAAGTGTGCAAGTTCACAGAAATACAAGGGCACTTTTGGATGAGATCTCTACAGCTGTTCAGTAATTACAATTAGAATGTGGGTATACAGTGCAGAACATAATTATACCAAATGTGCTTTAAATCCAGGAGTCTATAATGCTGGCAGAAATCACTCAAAATGAGGTGCAGTTTTGGAGATAAATTCAGATTTTGCCCTACAGTACTTCCCGTGCTACTTAAAATGAGAACAGTCTTGGCCCTACTTACCACCAAAATATTTATGTAGGAGTCCACAAGACAGTTCTCACTGTTATGCTCTGTTTGACTTTCACATATAGGCAGTTTTCCTGAAATACTAAGCCCTAGTTTTCCTGAAATACTAAGCCCTAAACCGTGATTTATGTCCTTACCTTCCAAACCAGGAAGAAAAATGTTTGAAAAACTTTAAAGAAAGAAGTCATTTCATATAAGAAGGAAACTGTGATATGAGCAGATCCCAATGCACAGTGTGTTTCTTTTGAGTAACAGAAATTTACAATTGAAGCACAGATTATTCTAAGTGCTATAAGCACAATACAAACAGCTCCTGTGAAAAACAGTTTGGGATGAAGGTATTCTGCAAATATATTTAGATGCTATAATCAATTTAATGAATCCTATTCCTTTTGTGACATATTAGCTTCCAGTAATGTCTGCTTGTGTTCCTGCCAGTAGTCACTTTTAAATGGAAAACATCTGGATTAAACAATGTGAGAGGAGAAAAGTGTGCATCCTGTGTTTAATCATACATTGATGTTACTGCTCTGTTATGTAATAGGACATAGCAAATGGGTATTTCCTCAACCTTGCATTTCACAGAATTAATTCTGTTCTCTCCAAACGTCAGAGATGTACTATTAGTGTATTAATTATTACAGCATACGAACATTTACACTGATAGTATTAACTGTTATTCTGGATTCTCGCAAAGAGTTTTTTCTTTTTAAATTGAAAATTCATATCAAGTGGAGTAGATGACATTTCCTAAGAAATAGGGAGTGTAAATCATTGGAATTGCACAATTAGAGGGGAATTTTAGCATGCCAAAAAATAAACGATGCCAGGAAATTTCTTATTGCCCTGCAGCTAGTGATTTAGGTTAGACACTGTGATGTGATTATGCCATGCTCATCTTTTTTAGCCAAAATATTTGAGCTTTCACATGCTTTAAAAAGACAAGCAGTAACTTCAGATGATGCAAGTCTAGGCTTCGTCTAGGAACAATCCAGCCTAACAGAGCTCCTGTATTGAGTCCTGGGGCAACCTTCCTTTTTTTTTTTAAGCTACATGCAGATTTGTGAGATAAATAAACTTGTCCCAATAAAGACAAATCATCTCATTTATGCTAATACTTATTCTCTAAATTAAGCATCTTCCTGGCTACTGTTAGGGTGTCCCTGAGGCAGTTTGACCTTGGCACCTTCCATAAATAATTCACAAGCTGGTTTAACAAACCAGTACTGCTTGGTCTTCAATGTCTGTATTAGGTAATTATTTGAAAATGAAGTTATGCCGTGCCACAATAAAGCGCTGTTTTATGTTGGTATGACTAGGCATGGTATCAGCAACTGATCATACTTTAGGTTCTGCTGTAAAACCAAGGGCTGCTTGCAGAGGTTTTTGTGTCACTTGCATTGATGTGATCTTTAGCCCTGATCTATAAATTGCTTCAAAAGGGCAAGGTAGCAAAAAGAAATTCCCAATAGCACACATGCTGAAGCCCAGAGTAATATTCCAGACTAACATCTAACTTACCCTTCTTGTTTTTCCACGCTCCTATGCACAATCCAAGGCAGAATGGAAATAAATTGGCTAAGAAAGGCCTCTGGTTTTATCCCATCTCTTTCTCTGTTTTGGAAAAATCTCTTTTCACTGATAAACGCACCACGTATTACTGTCATTCTATGTAAACACTATAGCTCTTAGTAACACTTGCTACTTCAACTTAACGCTGAGCTCTCTCACCTCCCTAAAACGTGGCAAATTTAGTGGAAAGATTGTATGCTGCTAAACTCATACCAAGTGTTATTTTTGCGGCAGTTTTTCCTGTTTATAGTACTCAGTAACTGAAAGTTAAAGTTTGCTTTCCACCATCTACCGCATTATTTTCTAATCTCTTGCATTTGTTCCAAAATTACAACCTTGTCTGGCAAAGTGAGCCTAAAAATGTGCACAATTCTGGAGTGTGCACAATCCAAGAGTCCTGTGTACACCTCTTTCTATTCACCATACCCACTTTCTTATGTTTGTTCCGTGATGTTCCCCAGGAAATATAAATTCTAAAACAAATGTCCATCAAAAGCCATCTTATACTTTCTTTAGGGGCAAAAGAAGGCAGAATTAATCCATAGATGTGCCTTTGCCTTTGTGGCACATATGGCCAGTGGTATCCTCTGCAATTCTTGTACCACCTCTATAAAGGCTATACCTCTAAATGATTTTCATCACTTGAAGTTTTAAAGATCTGTCTCAACAGAGGCAACATCTCACCCTCTCACCGATTTCGGCTATTGACATGTCCAAAAAAATTCTTACAAAATAATTTTGTTTTCATTGGACAATCTACTCTCACTTAGATGGTGGAAATTCCAAAACTGCTTCTGCATATGTTCCAACTCCTGAGATATTATCTCACTCTGATCCGCCTCCGCCATTGAGTCTGATCTTTGGAAGCCCCAAATAAATTACAAGACAGGATCAAAGTCACTTTGGAATAGAGAAGGTAAAGGCATTCCTCGATTCCTCTGAAGTCTTACTTGGAAGCACAGTGCTTTCTATAAATCATGGTTGGTTTCACTTCATATCCTGATAGGGAAGGTATTTAACTCCACTCTGCTCTTCAGCGGATGGAGAAAAATCAGTGGTCTGCGCAGGTGTGATATCTAGTCTTAACAAACCGATCATTGAGCAACTGGAGTTCATGGAATTTTTCTGACAGAACAACTTCATTTAGCACAATATTCCTTGACATCTCTGTTTGACTATGGCTGGTTAACACCCTTCCAGAAGTGATTCTACTAATGTAATTGTACGTGTAGATGCCAACCTTAATGAACAGTTTTTTATTTCATGGGAATCAAGGTAATTTGGGGGGGATTCAATAAATTCCCCTATTGCAGAGAGCTTGGGATGTGCTCAGTCTGAAGCTTCTTACTGACATATATAGAGACAAATATATAGATAAATAGATATTTTTATGGAGATGTTTTATACGTGGCCTTTACTTTGTGCATAGTAATTATTGCCAAACTGTTGCTACTAAGGAGCTAGAAAAAGACTGGTGCTGCAGCCTTTGGAAAGTAACCACCTTTCTCTGTGGCAAGTGAGATCTAGGATGTGGGCTTATGTTTTAGCTTTATTCCTCAACTATAATTTGCATGATTTGGATTTGTTTTTTTGTCCCTGTGTCTTTTTTCATTGTTGTTGTTTGTTTAATTTCCTTCCTCATGGGTTCTCTGATGGGGACACACTGGGAACTTATTTCTGAGTCTTGAGAGTGGAATGAAAGCCATCTACACAGCACATGAGGATGGCTAGTGTTAGGACCTCAAAACACCATTTCTTTAGCAAGTTATTGGGGTCTTCACTCTTTCCTGAGGTGATCCAATTTCTCTAGTTTTGTTTGGCAAGACAGCAGCTAGCCCCATCTGGGCAATGGGTATAGCCTAGTAGGCAGGAAAAGGGGCCAGCAGAGAGTAGGGCCTGAATGAGGATTCGGACATAGATTCACAAAGACAACTGTAGCAAAATACTGACAAAATTGCTATCAAGGCAGATTATTTTAATTCCAGTTTTCCTTTACTCTTTTTTTTAATGCTTTCTGTCTGTATGTCACATATGAATAATCTGTATCTACTGGCCAGCCAGCTCTCGATAGCTTGGCTCTTGGTTAGAGATAAAAATGTAGCTTGTGCTACATTCCTGCCCCACTCCTGCCACGTGTTGCCAAGCAGGCTGTACCCAGGAAAGGCACGGAGATATCAGTGGTCAGGAAAACTAAATCAGCCCCTCGCCTCATCTCTCCAATCCCAGTCGAAAGCCAATCCTGGCTTTCCAATCCCCCAACGCTGGCCCAGCGTCCTGGTGGATGAAAGAAGATATGATTTGGTTCCAATTATTCTAATCCACAGGTTTTTTTATTGAGCACAACTTTTTTCCCATGGGAAGAGAAAGCTTAATCAGGATATGACAGATATTTAAACAAAAATGTGCATATTTAAAAAAAATTCATAATCTGAAAGTATAGTGTATCTGAGATTCCTCTGTTATAGACATTTAGTCTACAGATTTATGACTACATTTGCTATGTTATGCTTGGATAAACATATAATTCATTGAAATACATGAGACTGATAAAAGTAATACAATCTCTTTAAGGAGAATAAACTGTTTGTAAATTTATAAAGAGTATAATCTGTTAGGCCTTATTTGAATTATGTACTGTGGTTTGGTAAAAGTACAACATTAAAAGAGCCTTGCCAGATAAGGACTGTTTTTTTTGTGTGTGTGTGTGTGTGCATGTATAGTTATTTTGCTTAATGTCTTGCTTTAACAAGAAAGCTTTGCAGGTTTCTTGCAAACACGTCACTTAAGCCACAAGCATCTTCTCAGCGACGGTGACAACCTGTCCTCTGAGTGCTCTGATGACTGACTGTTACAGGAGTCATCTCAGCGACGTTTCCACCACACAGTCAGAGAGGTTAGATTCTCAGGGCTTCATCCCTTGCTCCCAGGCCGGTCCTCAGGACCTCCGGCATGACCCAGGCGGCGTTCATGAGAGCAGAGGAAAGACGAGGCGCAGGCTTGCCTGTGCGTGGGATGTGGGAGGACTGAGCCCAATTGCCCTGCTTCTCTTTGCTTGTGCTTACTGGACCTTCTGAAGGAAACAACATAGGAGCAATAGCAAATGGTCAGGAAGCTCTTTGGAAAAGCGCCTCAACACTGCCTGACTCGGCAGGAAAAGTGATGCACCAAGTGGGCCATGAAGCAGAGCAGCTTTCAGCTATTTCTCAGATTACCCAGGAGGAAGGGAAATTTAGGCAAAATGCATTAACTTGAGTGTGAAAATAACTGCTGATTTAGGTAGGCTTGGCAAATGAAGGAATTGGAAATCTGGAGATCATAGAACAGCTACTCAAGCAGGGTCATCTACAGCATGTTGCCCAGGATCATGTCCAGACGGTTTTGAATATCTTCCCTCAAGCTGCTGGCAGTGCTCTTCCTAGTGCAGACCAGGCTACCATTGCCCTTCTTGCACCCTATGTCACAAGGAGTAACATGGAAGAATAAGTAAATCTATGTACAGACAATCCAGGGATAGAAGAAGGGAATTTCTTTTTCAGGATCATTTGGCCCCTTCCCCAAGCAAATTTTGCACAAATGTCTTTATGGAAACAAAAGTGACTGGGAGCACTACTGGAGAATTGATTAAAGCAAAATTGGATTGATTAAAGGGAATATTAATAAAAATTCAAAACAATCCCATCACAGTGCGTCCAACTGGTGCTTATTTAACGGGAGAAATATCTGAGAAAGTTTTAGGCCTCTCTGTGCGGGAGTCTGTGCATCACCCTCTCAGGTCATAGGCTGCGTTGTAGTTATAGGCTCTTCCCCTGATGTGCACATATCTAACCTGCTTCTTGCATAGAATATGCCTCTCCTTGCCCAAATCATTTCAGAAAGCCTTGAGGCTGCTTGCTGTGTTTCAGCCCCTCAAATGTAAGGGGACTGCCAGGAGGCTAGTATGTGGTACATATTATTTGGGCATCAGCCGTGGCAAGCTGTGACCTTCATTTTCTTCCTGCCCTCTGGAAAAAGGAGATAAAACACTTGACTTCAGCTTTGATCACAGAAGAAGGCGCTTCATGGTCTGAGTAATTGCTAACCAGCACCCTGGCCTGTCATGTTTTGTACAACTACAGATTTCCCTCCCTCTAATTGTGCTCCCTCTTCTGTAAATTAAAAAAAAAGCACTTACCAAACTCTTCATCAGAGTAATACAGATATTTTTGTTCTACTCATCAGAAGCCCAGTTCATCAGCTTTTAATGAAGCAGTAGGTTCAATGCTGACTAGATTAGGGAGGAATGCTCATGGTATTGCTAGCTGGGATGGAGAGGGAGGGGAATGGTTCCCATCCGTTCTTTAGGCTTCCTCCTGCCCCCATCCTGCTCTGTCCGGCTCGATGGCCCAGGACCTGCTGCCCATAGATGCTGAAGGTGCCTTAGTGCTACCTGTAGGATATGAAAATGAGGGTCAGGGAACTTCCTCCTTGAAAACTCTCTGATTTACTAATTGAATCCCAGGAATTTCCTTCAGGCTTTGGGTAATTGAGGACTGCTCATCCAGGTCAGATCAAAGGTTCAGCTCATTCCTTGCCCTGTTTCTCCCAGAAGCAGATGCCTAGGAACAGTTTAACAATACAGGTGAGTAACACAATGTAGTCTGAATGCTTCCTCAAAGTCAGTGACTGGCAGCTAAAGGCATCTCTAAGCTAGGGATGTTTATAAGTGCTTCAGTCATCTTTCTCCTCCCTTCTCAGTATGTGCTTGTGGCTAACAAGTGGAATCTCCTTGGCCCCAATTCCAACTTCAAAATAGCAAATGTCCATGCCATTTGCTTTTAAAGAAAACTAGCAACAAAGCAAAAAGAATATTTTTTTTTATTTTGCTCTGCTTGCTAATGAAACAATTGCACCAAGTCTTAAAGCACAAGTGAAATAAAAACTTCAATGACTAAGGTGTGTTCAGTGCTTTGCACAGTGTGTTTTGTTGCACTTGGGCTTGTTTGCTAGGGCTTCCTCATACTAGTCCAGTTTCAGTCTCTCTAATATCTTATTTTTTTTCAGGAATGCCAAAAGGAGAACATTTCCTAGCTAGAAACAAAGACTCCCAGCGCCTTTTTACTACTGACTGGACACTGAGATGAGTCACAAGAACCGTGTTGATAAAAGAGCTGCAAATTCCTACATATCTTGGCATAAGGTGGTGAAGACAAGGGCAGAAGTTAGAGGTTTGGCTGCTTAGCTTAGTTTATATGATGTGATAAAGATACATTTTAAATCCTATTGAATGCAAAGCCTCAGTAGTCCATGAAAGAGTCCATGCTTGCGGAGCTGGGCTGGGTAAGAGGCTAATTCCCAAATCATTCCGGTGTTTCACACCAGGATCTGAGCAGGAGAGCTGTCATAGTGGCTCCACTCTCTCTGCAGATGTTCTACACGTGCACTAAACCTGGGCATCCAAATGGAAGCAAAGGCACCTTCCCCTTGTTTAATCCCTGCAGCTGCCGGCAGAAGGATCTGCAGGATGGAAATGGCCATTGGAATATGGCCGAAAGGAGCCTGGGGTTGAGCGGGCTCTGACAGCAGCCAGGGCACCCTGCCCTCTGTGTGACCAGTAGCTTCCACAAGCTCCTAGGAAAGCAATGTCTTTGAGCAGGGGTAGAGTTTTCAGTCTGAGCTTTGTTACAACCCTGAAAAATTTTCTACCCTTCTCTCCTTTCTCCTCCCCAGTTTTCTCCATTTTCAAAGACCTTAGGAAATCTTACAGTTTCATGCTTGAGGGAAAATAAAACACGCTTTGATGCGTCACAATAACTTTCATTGATTTTTTTTTCCCTTTTGGTTTCTTGTACAATTGATTTTGAGACCAAGCACACAGCAACGATTCAGCTCACAATGTCACAGCAGGACAGAATTACCTTAAGGAAAGGGTTTGGGTAGAAATTATGAATGACTTGACTGTGTGCCAGGAACACCCATCATTTTTCAGTTGAACTATCAGCAGCGCTGCATCAGGCAGAAACAAATCTTGCCTAGGAATAAATAAGGAAACACTATTTGTCTCCAGTCACAGAGGCATTCAAGCCCTAGACTCCTCGGCCCTTTCGTCTGACTCTTTTGAAATTATTATGTGTTCACATTTACCCCTGATTTTACATGAGTTTGTCTCTAGTTGAATAAAAGAGTCTAAGCATCCCCTCTCGTAGGGTTTTTTACTGCCTCTAGTACATCCTTTTCGGAGCAGAGAAGGAGAAAAGAACTGACCGAATGGATGCTGCTGCAGCCCCCTGCACGGGGCATGTTGCAGAGGGAGAGGCAATGGTGGTGAGTACTTACAACAGAACAAGCCTAAAAAAGCCTGAAAAGAGGAAAGTGCAAACCAAAACAAAGCCTGGAAAAATATTCAAAAGCCTTAGTATGGGCTCCTGTAATGGAGGATGAATACCTGGATTCCATTTAGAAGCACATTTATAAGGTTTGGATGTGCTGTTTGACATCTCATTCCCTTCTGATGGTAGCATTTCTGGCACTAATAATAGATATTTTTATCAGGAACTTAACCACAAAATATATTTTCAGACAGCTTGCTCAGGTTGAGTTCTTCCATTATTATTTCCATTTGCTCTAGAGGGGACTTACGGCTGTACAGAAGTGGCATTTTGGACTTTTGTCAGGAGTTGCATTTTGTTACTGGAATCTTAAGGTAAATTGGGGATAAAAATAACTAAAACTGTAAAATAGTTAATAATAATAGTTTAATAATAGTAATAATAATTTGGCAAAGCTTCCAGTAACCAAATAAGCATTGGGAGGGAATATGCAAGCACTGTTATGCATTAGTGGTAAGATTTAATCTCTTCTATCCTCGTGCAAGTCAGTAAGAAGAAAAAAAACGTGTCCCACTTCATTCATAACTATTTAATCTTTCTGTGAATTAACACTACAGACTTACAAGCAGTAGCTTGAAATTGTCAGCAGAGTCTTGAATTATGCTCTTTCCTTTGAAACAATTCCTGTAAATTATATTTGTTTTCAGAATAGTCCCTATACATTTTGAGTATATATGATGGTAACTCTCGGATGTAGGCATGAGTGGAATAAAAAGCAGTTTCTTTTTTTCTCTCTGCACAGTTGCAAGAGAACATCTTGCAAGCACTCAATATTCATTTAATTGCAAATGACTGCTGATTTTACTAAATCACATGACAAACTTGACTGTTCCAGCCAGGTTTCAGTGTGGTTTGCCTCCCAGTATCACCGCTGTGGTCAGATTTACATAAATGCATTTGCTATAATACCGGATATGTCAGATTATGTGCTCAAGAAGCTGTTGGTTTTCTTAACCATGTTACACAAACATTTGGTTGCTGTATTACTATGCAGCATTTCCCAGCAAGTTTTACAGCATCAGTATATAAGAAATGAGTTGGGCAAGTCATGTGCTCTCTGGATGTACTAATTACTGTAATAGCAAGTGAGTTGAGCATCTCTGTGCTCAACTTTAGCAAGATCAGGACTCACCAATGCAGATGATGATTGTCACTCCATTTTGCTAGACAAGTTCTTTGGAAGACAATTCACAAATGCAAGTAGAAAGGAAAATATAAGAAAGGAAAATAAATGAGAGGGAAATGAAGACAAAAGAATACAAGAGAAGAGGAGAGGAGAGGAGAAGAGAGGGGAGGGGAGGGGAGGGGAGGGGAGAGGAGAGAAATGAGAAATGGCAAAAGTAGCACATAGTTGGCTTTCCTAACATTACTGTAAATTGTAGGAAATGCAGAGCTTCTGAGGAAATTGCTGAGAACAAGGGCTAAAGACAGCTGTACAACAGGATGCAGAGGGAGTTAAAGCAAGGTGCAGGAAAAGTAGAGACTGAGTGGAGGGACAAGCAGATTGTAGTCTGTCTTGTGTGAGCTAGTGCTTATTATTATAAGCAAATATAAAAACAAACAAACAAAAATAAACCCATAAGGAGAGAAGGAGATTTAACAACCCTTCCTGCTGCTCTGGGGCTCATTCACCAGTCTTGAAAGGTGCTCTGATGCATGGAGGCAGCGAAGGCTCCTTTTTTATACCAAGGAATTATGAATTGAAATGGAGACAATACTGAAGAGAAAACCTGAAAACTACAGATCAGAATTTATTCTTTCTTATCATTTTTTCTTAAAGTAGCCTAAGATAGAATTTCAAACAAAAGAGCTTCTCTGCTTTAAGTATTTCGCTGAGAACCCGAGATTTGTGTGTACATGTGTGTTAATATAAGAAACGATTGAGAGCAAGTTAATCTAAAGAGTGCCACCTGCTGCCTGCAAGAACGAGTAGCGTCCGTAGGTGCAGCAAGGCTCATTTGCAGTGTGTGACTGAAGGTATGTTTTTAACGAGGACTCCAGTTGTTTTAATTCCTTCTTGGAATCAAACAGCAGCTGGGACAACACTTGGTGTGAGGTATGTGCAAGGGGACACCTGACACAAATGGACTTTTGATGTCTCGTGTGTGTCTGCATGCTTATACAATTGCTGGTGTTTGGTATGCAGCTGAAACACAGGCTGTAGTCAGGCGAAAAGATCATAAATTGCCTCCATACCCCTATTATTCTTCCTTGCTTGTGCCAAACTCTGCAGCTTGTCATGGGATCATTATGTCTCTTAGTGAATTCTCTTTGGAAAACAACTGAAACTGGTGCTCCTTTATCTGCGAATGAACTGAAACATGAATAAGTGCATCTCTTCTGATATCTGCTTGTATGCTAAAGCACAAGAGTCCAAGTGGCTTTCTGCTGGCTGGACTCTGTAGAGAATTCCTCTAGCTGGATGCCAAACAACTCTTCTTAGGATTCTTGAAATTAGTGCTAGGTATCTGCTGTTGCAACTGTGAACACATAGGAGCTACATGCCAAGGCGCTACATGCCTAAAATGAGATACTCTGTATCCACATGTAAGTAGGATGTTGCTGCCATCCAGGAAAGAGACTGAAATCTTAATGTGACACCTGAGAAGTCCCGTAAGGTGGGACTTTAAAATGTTCAGTATCCTACATAACTGGAAAAATCTTCCCAGTTTTCCAGGGTCACCCTGCCTAAAATCAGCACACATTGTCCATTAGATGGCATATTTCTATAGGAAAAAAAATAGACTGTGTGGTATCTCTTAGATGAACTACTATTCATGAAAACTTAACTAAATCTCAGTTCCCTTTGGAGATGTTGTACGATGTCAATGACCAGTTACAACTCCAACTTCATTAATTTACAGTTCCTCAACAGTCATGAAATAACACCACTCAAATGTTGTCTTTCTTTTTGTGATGTAGTAGAACATAAATAACCACCTTATCTTGGTCCTGTGAGCCCAAATAACACAAAGTTGTACAACCAATATTGCATTTCTTTATAGTATCACCCAGAACATTGAGATTGAAATGCAGCATGTGTTCAGCAAGGGCTGTCATTCTTCAGCATAGAAGAATAACATTCAGCTTATCTTCTACTCCTAGACATATTTACCCTTAAAAACACAGTGACCATCCAGATCAATGTCTATTGACTTAGCAATAAGCATGACAGTATGGCCTAGATCCTCTTTTGAGCTGTAGCCTGATCCACTTTCATGTACAAGGCATATCTAGTTGGCAGAGCTGGAAGGACGATGCAGAGAGCAGTGCCCAAAGTGGAATTAATGCACTGCTAACTAGGACCTGCATTTTTCAGAAATCCTGAGGGAATCAGATTAGATGTGTGAATTGCCCATCTGTCTCAATAGATGTTAATCCAGGAGTTAATAGTATTTCAGATACTGATGCTAACTGTAATTCATTGCTTGCCAAAGAACTGCAGAAAGGAAACCTTTCTGAAGTTAAACAGTATTTCTCTTTCAAAATGTTCTTCAGGTAAATATGCATCATTCAAAAGCACATTTCCTTGAGAAGACTCCATTTCCAATAAATCTCTCCAGCTTTTGTTGCTGAAAACCCCGGGAGGAAAAATGTAACAGAAGCCTACAGTCTTTTGCACAGGAAAGCAAAACCTGCCAACTTCACTGTCATGTTAATGAAAACTCCCCCAGGTGATCAGCAGGGCAGGTAACCAAAGAGCCTGTGCCCTGGCTGGGGACACCAAATTCTTCTCCTGCTTGAACCCAGCAAGTGGAGCAGGCCCTGCACAGTGACTGCATGGCCAGCATGGATGTCTCTGCTGGTCAACAGCATGGAGGAAACCACTCTGGCAAATCTTGGTGCATTACAACTCCTTCTGTCCCAATCATCCACTCAGTTTACAGGATAAGAAAGATCTTATCTGCCCAGACAGCCCAGCTTTATCAAGCTTTTTATTGATTTGCATTTCACAGCGGACACAAGAGATGTACATCCCCGAGGCTGCTCTGCTAGCTGAGCCTAGCATTAGAAATACAGGTGCCAAAGGGGCAGAATGGAGGCAATGGTCCAAAGCGAAAGACTGGACTAGTTACTTTTGCGCATTTACAGGAATACTCTCAAGATCACCTAATCTTGCTCAGAAATTGCTGAAAAGATTCCATGAACACACTATGGCTTTTATTTTATTTTATTTTATTTTATTTTATTTTATTTTATTTTATCACTTAGAAAAGGAGTTAGAAATCTCAGAAATTATACTGCTCATAGCCTGCTCTACTGTGTTGCTTCAGAGAACCATCAAGCTCTGTCTGTCTTCTCCAACCTTTGCACTTCCTTTTTAAAAAGAATTAGAGCAAATAGCTGTATCCGCAGAGCTGTGCCAGCCCTTCCCAAACCCATCAGAGACCAATTACTGGCATTTTAGCTTCAAACTGGTGTCACCAAGCAGGTCCCTGTATGCAAAATATGCTTTTCATTTTTTTCCTCTGCTGTAATCAGAGAAACTTGGGCAAAATCAAAAGGCAAGCAAGCAAAATTTCCCCAGGTGCCCACGGGAAGGAGAGGTGAAGTCTTGTGAGCTTGCTTGCGTAACTAATGAACTGCAGGCTCGGTCCAGCTTTTGCTGACCCTCATTTTACCATAGCAAGTTTGTAGACCTATGTAATTGTGGTGGCTCAGAGCTGTAATTAGGTGACTTGTAAGATTGATCGGAAATGCATGGAAATGCACCTAGCGCCACCCAGACCCTTGTGTAATGGTCATGCCCAAGGGGCTGGTTGGACTGGTCACCACAGCTGCCTTGCATGCTCAGCACAGTACGAACCAGTAAGCACAGCAAGGCTATG
>JAUBOD010000338.1:193718-206867 GCA_032353885.1 Nothura maculosa
GATGATAAGCTATATAATTTGCTGGACATGTATTTCAAATTCTTTAAATGGGATAAACATTGGAATTTATTTTGCTTGTGATATTATATATATATAATATATATATAGTGTGTGAAAATGATAGCTGAAGTTGTTTATTTAACCTGGCATTTATTTAAATAATTTGAACACTGTAAACAGCTGTAAACTAAACAGCTGGATACCTACCTGAAAAAGCAGGAGTGTATCTGGAAGAAAGACATTTACTGTCTCAAGCACTGATTTTGTAGACAGAAGTGTATGGTGCCCAGCAATGTTGAAGTCCATGGGTTGCCTCCTATGAGGGATATTCCAGGCTGTGATGTGTCCAAAGCTGCTGGGTAGCAGGACACACTTCCAGCTCCAAGGTAACGCTGGGAGGTCCAGGGGAGCTCAGCTCTGGTTTATCCATAGGCTGCATTGCTGAGCAGGGAAAACCTTCCAGGCATTCTTCCTACACTGCTATGCTGGCACAAACAGACCAACCTTCCTGGCCTCTCACCTGCTTCCTCCCCAGATCTGCTTCACAAGGGCTGTGCTCATCATTATGTGATGGTACCACTCCTCCCAGTGTCAACAAGCAAGGTGAGCATGTCCTCAGCACATCCCCTGCCTTCTTGGCCTGTCTTTTTTTGCTACTGCCATTCAGCATTACCAGATACTTATCCCGTGGACATGGTCCAGAAGGACAGTAAAAATAGTCAGTATCTGCTTTTGGTTACAACTCGAGCAGCTGACTCTACTTTGCTGGACCTTGGTTCCTGCACTCATAAATATATTTAACCTTTTTGACATATTTTTGTCATTTAGAAAGGAGTTTGAATGAGTTATTGGGCTACATCAACACTGTCAGAAGAGGTTATGATGCATGCACAGACATTATCTCCTTTCAGATGAAAGCAGGTCTAGCAACATCCTTATTGGTTTAATTTACTTTAGTTCTTTTTAATTATATTTTTGCAGTAATGCGAGTTGAAACACCATATGAAACTTTCAACATGCAGCTTCAAATTTATTTCTGGAGTGTTTAAATTTTGTGA
The DNA here is from genome assembly GCA_032353885.1 of Nothura maculosa. Taxonomy (NCBI): domain Eukaryota; kingdom Metazoa; phylum Chordata; class Aves; order Tinamiformes; family Tinamidae; genus Nothura; species Nothura maculosa. Next base: position 194,777 of record JAUBOD010000338.1, read on the forward strand.
AGCTGTATGAACTGATACTGAATTAGATGCAATTTAAAACCAAAGACTATCTAATGACTAAACTGATAACTGGAAAGCTAAGATTTGACCGAATACTCTCCCTGGCCTGGCATGTGACATCAAATGGATGTCCTAACTTTAGCTACTCAACTAAAGCTGGTCTGTTTGAGAGTATCTCTGTAACCAGTCTGATTTTGCAGGTGATTATTAGACTGAGATACCGGTGATTAGAGTTGGAAAGCCAACTTTGAAAACATTGCTCTCTGTTTCTTCGGGTGACATTTGCTGTAAGACAATTTCATATTGCTTATGTACATTTCATAAATATATCTAGCTTCTAAGTGAACACCTACTCTGAATTCAAGAAAATACTTTTTCTGTGTGTGTTTTGTACCACCACAACTACAAAATGCAGCTCTGGATAACAACCTGATTGGCCAAGGGTATCAGTAAGCAAGTTCATTACGTTCTGTGTAATGCTAATCTTCCATTTGAAGCTCTGCAAAATCAAAGAATTAGTCAATTGAAAATATACTTTGACTTTAGTCTTCACACCAATAACATCTTTCTATGTGTGTTTCAAACATTGTCTTTTAGTCTTTGGAGTTAATCTGAACATTCTTTGACATGTTTTGAATCATTCAGAGTTCTCAAAGGCAAACCTTATGGGATATTGCAGAGAAGGAAAGGATAGAGGAAAATGAAGTTGATGAGATAAGAAGCTATAAAAAGAAAAATACTGATAATTAGAGAGAGAAATACATGTAAGGAAAAGTATAAAATAATAATTTCAAATTCAATAAGAGTAAGAAAATAGGAAAAAGGAAAAATGCATGAACAAAAAAATCTTCAAAAGCAATGAGAAATGTGATTTTCCTGCCTTTTTAAAATTTATTTAATGAGGAATGTCATTTACCCTTAAACAAAGCTGTAAGAAAGGCACTGGAGGGAATGACAAGAAAGAATTTACTAAAATAGAAAGAAAAAAGAAAATGGAGAAAAGGGAACAGAAAACAAAATATAAGGCTTGAATACAATATTTTTCTCAAGATATGTCTCAATGTAAGATCATAATTTTTTGTCTTCTTCTACTTCAAAAAAAATTCCCTCTCCTCCTTTTATTTAACAGAGCCATAGGGATGGAAGCAGAGGCTCCTGCTATATTTGGGATTAACAGGCCTGTGATTTTAAGTAAAAGCTCTCTGCTCGTGTCTGTCCAGCAGAGAGCAGCCAAAGGCTCACGCAAGGAGGCAACTGGCTGTTACCTCTCCATGTGCACTTCTCTGTGTGTGTATTAGCACAGAGCTTGCCAATTAAAGTAATGCACTCCTCCTCAGACTCACTATATGTTTTCAAAGTCCTTTTTTCACGTTTTTTTTTTCTTTTAAGGAAAGAAAAAAAAATAAGGAAAAGCTCATGCTGTGCAGCTGGGAGGCTATCTTTCCTCAGAACCTTTCTGCGGTGATGCTGTTATCATTTTTTATTTCCCTTCAGGTCTAGAAATGATCAGTCTCAACCAGGTACAAGTGAAGTATAAAAGCCAATTGCTTTTAAAAAGGGCAGTTCTGTCCCAAGGGGCTTTCAATCAAACAAGTTTGTCATACAACAACTTTAAAAAAAAAAAAGAGAGCAAGAAATGGGTGAGAGAAAGAACATATTAATGGTGAAATCATTCAGGTGAGGCATAAAATGAAAAAACAATGCAGCCTGCTGGCCACAGATTAGAAAACAAAGTTCCATTGCCTGCTCCACTACTTCTGATAGTGAATGAGTCTATGATTTTAGAAAAGAATATACTTATTTCAACTTGGAAATTCAAACTTGGATGGTATTCTTGACAGGATGCATGCACTTCATCACTGTCTAAAGCAAGAAGTTTTGTACTCTGGAAAAAAACCTTTCCATGTGCTTCTCCTCCTTAGATTAAAAAAAAAATAGGATGCTTGGTCTTTCCAGGCCTCAGTTTCCCTTATGGAAATAGTCCTTCCCTACAATACAGGTGTATTGTGAAGATAATCATGCAAAATGTGTCTGAAAGGAGGTTAGATAACTCTCTTTTGAGAATCTTATAAAACAAACAGAAAAAAATACCCTAGTTATCTGTTAAAGATGATTTTTTCCTCGTTGTTGGTGCATTTTGACATGTTGGTTGTTTTGAGCTAACTACCTGATTTCCTTCTGCTAGAGACAATTCTTTTAGAGACAATACTTCAGATATTTTATACTTTATAGTATAAACTGTGCATGCTATGGGTACTGTTCATTTGATTCATTTACTGATCAACTTTACCTGATGAACAGCTTCAAGTTCAAAGACTCTGCAAAATCAGTCACATGCTGCTTTAAAAATTTATTTTGTATGAGTTTGTGTTTTCCATTAGTGACACTCAGAACCAAAGAGAAAGGTAGCTAGCCATAATGAGCATCCCACATCTAAAGGATATGCTCACTATTAAGTCACAGAAGAACAGTCTTGATTTACAGAGCATCTATGCTTTTTTTTTTTGAAAGACTCAGCTTTTCAAACTTTAGGCAATAAACATGGAATAACACACATCAATTATGACACCTTCAGTGCTGAATAACTACAGCCCTCATTGAAAGGAACATTTCCTCAGCACTTCAAAAATCCAGTCTATTTACAGTTTAGCAGCACAAATACAATATGCCTAACACATTTCTGAAAAGTTGTACCGGGCTGTATAATAGATTTCCAGCTCAATAGCGGAACATTTCAAAACCTCGCAGTAGACCAATCAAGTCCATATTTGTTAGGATCCTCTTGCTGAAAGATTCATTAAGTAAATCCATCATTTTTCCCTTTGCCTTGATAGCCAGAAAAAAAATTCTCATAATTCCAGCTGGAGTAACACAGCTGGATTTAGGCCTTCACACCTGGGTAGTAGCAAGAGGAGTTTCAAGAAACTCATTAGTGGCTCCTGGACTTGAATGTCCTAGGATTGCAAACAGAAGTCCCCTGGATGTAGTACCTCCTTGAAGAAGTTCACGTGAGCCTGCTTACCTGCCAAGCTACCTTGCCTAGTGTGAAGTGATGGGGTAACAGCATCTCCAATGCAGTTCTTTTGTACTGCTTGGTAAAAATGGCTTTTAAAATTTAATAAGGGAAAATCTGTAGGGGCCTTTAACTCCTACTTTTTATTAAGTACTCGACATCTAGAGGAGAAGTAATGATGTTAAGAGGGGAAAGTTACACTACCAATAATGATTTTTATAGAGCTCCTTACATCAATAAAATTCTAGAGGTTATTACAATACTGTAATCATTTGATTACATTACACATCCTCTATAAGAAAAGTGAGTATTGCTTTAGAAATACTTTAAAAACTGATGTACGAATTACTATAATAGAGGTCAGGGTTTGTAACAGCAAATCAGAGATTTGAATTGATGGAGATCTATATTACTGCAATTGAGTCACTTAAAGAGCAAACTAATATTTCTGACTCATTAGTTTAACAAATATTAACTCTTAGTTCTTCTCTACAATGTTAGGTTTGTACTGAGGGACCTCATTTTGTAACTTGCAACAGTGCATTGTTATAGCTTAGAAAAATAATGCACAAGAAAGTAGGTTCATATCAGAATCAAGAAAGATCTCTGTGTACTCTGCTTATTTTGACAGTAGTAGTTCAATGACTTAATTATCTGGAAATTTCTGGGGCAGCATGTACTCTTAAGCAAAGAACAGAAGTCTTAGATTGCTGAAAAGAAATTTCAATGGAATTTCAGTATTAAGTGATAGTGCTCAGGATGTTTTAAAAAATGTTTATGCCAAAAAGCAGCAGGTTTTATCATCCTGGAAAAGCCTGTTTGTGCCAGCCAACCAGCCTGTGCCCAGGTAACCTCTTTTGGGTAGGGTGTCCACAGTGATGCACTAATTCCTATCATACCTTGAGCAGCTAGGGTGTGTTACACATTCTGCAATGCCAAGACTCTGTCTACTTAAAGAACTAAGATGTACTTAGTATTTTATGCACTTACATTTTCTACTGCGATGTAAATCTTCTCATGTAGACAATCCATTAAATGTGGGCTCCATCTGCTTTATTTCTAGTCCTTTCTTGCACACTGCAAGGCCAGACATGAAGTAATTCGGAGCTGAAAGTTCAGCAAGTATTGGTTAGATCAACTCAGTAACAGCTAGTCCTACTTTTTAGGATGTCAGGCTACATAGTCCAGAAACCTCAGAAACAATTAACATCATATTTAGTGTTAAGAGTCAAGTGAAAATAAAGATACTGATTTGTACCTGGTCTATATTCAGCTGGTTGTTTTGCAGGTTGTGCTGAACTAACTATTCCTTCCATGGACTGTGAGCAGGTTCAACACATCTTTGTGATTTACTGGCCTTTATGTTATTAGAATTATTTTCAAATGTTTTCATATGTTGTGCCTTAGGGATTAGTTGCCTTGGGAATCACTTGTATTATTTAACATTATTTTCCCTAGTGGCATAGCATGATCTTGACAGATAGCCTTAAATGGTGCTGAGGTGGGAGTAGTGTAATTTTCAGCCATCAATCTGAGATCCTTACTTAACAAAATTGCCATAATATTAAACATAAGTGAACCTTATCGAGCATACAGCCAAAGTTGTGTTGAAGAACCAAACTTTACACTATTTTATTTCTTCAGATGAAAAAATAAAACAAGGACTGAAAATTGTTTGGCATGGTGCTTATGAGAGCATATAGTAACATAGCAGGTGGATATGATACTTGGATCCAAACACCACTTATAACTCTAGACAAATCTTTTGGTCTGTTGCCTTTCCATATTGCATAATTGGAGTTCATATAGTTCACATAATTCTTATAGGTATCTTAATCATAAGTGAAAATACTTTGTGTCCAGAAACCAAACAAACACATCTATTTGACATTTGCAAAATGGCAAACAGAGCAAATAAAATGCAATTGCAGCTTTATAGGGTATTCTCGTATGTTGGTTTGCAGATGGAGGAAGCTGTGGTTTGGTAATGTCTTTAGATACATGGGACTCTAAATGGTCCCACATTTTAATCAGTTTTAATGCCATTCCAATTTCAATGACAAGTTTCAGGGACTGGAGGCATTGTTTTGTATAATTATCATTTGGCATAGTTATTATAATGGCTTTTTGAGTGCTATTTTTTCACATACTAATATTCCTTTTATTCAGTGTATGCAGTCTTTTATTTAGTACATAGATAAAAGTATTTGTTATTCAGAAAATCAGGCTAATTTGCAATACTATGTGGGAGATCCACTGCAAATTACTGAACAAAAAAAGCAAACCATAATATCAAATAACTAAAAATGTTACAAATAACAAAATGTACTTGGATTATTTTAGCAAGAGTAATTTTAATTTCCTTATAGTTGACTTGTAAATTAGCTTCCTTTTTAAGAAAAAAAGAAGACATCTTTATTGCTATATGGGTTTAGTATTTGGCTGGGAAAAAAACACCAGAGAATCAGGATAGGACTTATTACTTGCTCTGCCAAGTGTAGGTCTATCACTCTTTCCTCACAAAGATGTGACCATAGTTGTTGATCAATGGAATGGGCCTCCTAGCTATTGAAACTCATTAGGTTTTCTCAGACTTCTGTACTGGAAACATTAAGGCATTCTGGCAGCTATCTCATTACTAAAACCTATCTGATCTAGATAGAAATCACTCAAACTGTATTTTAAGATGCTTACAGACTTTTATTTAAAATAGCAAATTAACTTAACTCAGGATTTCAGCTGTATCATCTCATATAAATCTAGAGGACAAGTACTGTAGATTAAACTATTGAATTCCAGTCATAATCCTTTTCAAATTTAGTTTAGCAATTTAGTTTTCCATTCTCTGCTACTATAGTGTATACAGTTCATACACTGTTCAGACCATAATTAAGTATTGGCTTTTTAGGTTTCTAAACAGGCAAGAAATTAATCAATAACACACAGAAGCTGTGAGTAGCTCCCCTAAAAAGTCAGTCTTTCTTTAGAGGAAAACATATAAACCTGCGATCCAAAATAGATTAACTGTTTTTTCTTTTCTTTTCACTGTTTACACTTGTCTCCTGCAGACAGAACTAAAAAAACAGTGGCAGGCTGCTTTCTGGGCTGGTCAAGTTATACATTATAATGCCAAAATTCACTCTATTGCAAACCTGTGAAGCAGTATTTTGGGTGACAAATACCTGGTAGAGAAGAGCAAAATTGAAAGCTTTGAGGAGCCTAACTTCCCTGTGCCATTCTCAGTGATGCAGCCAACAAGAGGACTGCACAATATCCACATTGACCCATGGCTGCCTAGGAAAGGAGCAGAAATAGATTAACCAAAGATTCCCATATTTATGTAACCACCTTTAGACTACCTTTTTATTATATTGGTCTGGCATTGTCCTCCTTCCAAACACAGGGGCTTGTCTTCAGTCATGCTTATCACTATCAGTGATTTTTCAGGCATTTCTGAATTCAGAAACAAAGGTGAACTCTCATTTCACTTACTTTATATACACAGTAGGTTAGTCAGTAAGGCAAAGGATGACTTACTGCCAATGATGGACAGTCATGAAACTCAAATTTTTGATTTAGCAGAAACATTGCAGAATTTTATAGCCTTCTCCCCATATGTTCAAATGCTGCACCTAAGCATTTATGCCTATTCTGAACACCGCCTTATTTCTCACATCTCAGCTTGTAATCCCCAAGCAAGGACAGTCAGGGCAAAAACACTAGTTCAAGCAACAGACGTTCTTGGAGCCAAGGAGCAAACAGTGCACAGCTCCAAAGCAAGGATGAAGCCCTACAATGAGGAGCCATCGTTTATGAGCTCAGCAAAACATTCATGGAAACACTGTGGAAAACGGATGCGTCAAAAAGCATGAACGATGTTCAAAACAGTCAAGAAATCCTTTCTAAATATGAACATTAATAGAATGATATAGTATAGTACAGGAATAGCTAGGCACTGCTAGCAGCAACTGTATTGCTTTTTTTAAGTCCATGGCATCAAACTGAGAAATAATTCGCAGATTTGGTTCTCTTTTTTAAAACCAGCAAAATGTCACTAGAGTAGCTCATACTTCGGTGATATTTTGCTTTTCTTTGAGACTTTCTATCTTGCATCAGGCATAGAAGGACTCAGGAGGAAGGTTTTCTGTGGGTCTTTAGAGATATTGAAGATGAACACTAAGGGTTATGGTTGGTATGTATTCCTGATATCAGCCTTCATAATACTGCTTTCTCAAAGCACTCAAACCAATCCTCACTCCAGCCGGGCTACAGTTTTCGGCAAAAATATATCTGCTCAAAAAAAAAAATTAAAAAAAAGATAATTGTAGCTTAGTCATCTCAATCTACTAGCAAGTTTGCAAGCAGGAGGTCCCACCTCCCCACTGAATGCTGTAACAGCAGGAGAACATCTCCCACTCTTTCCCACTTCTATGAAGTGGAATAGGTGGTAGGCCTGAGAAAGATCCTTGCTTATACAAACCAAGCCTAATGCTGGATGGAAAAGAAAATCTCCTGGTAAGTGAGGCAGATTTACAGATCTCTGCTATAGAGCTCTAACCCAAGTCATTGATTAAAAAAGAACCCCAAATCCAGCTTCTAGCCTTCCCTTTCCTTCAGCCTGGGTACTCACAGCCACTTCATTTCCTTTCAGGTTGAATGAAATGCTTTGTGTTAGAGTAACTGAACACTTAGAAGGGAAGGGGAAAGAAGAAGAAAAGCATCCAGAAAAAATATTTATATTAGAAAAAAATTGCAGTAATTTCTATCTGACATGACCTGTAACCATTTCTGAAACCAGTTACCTACCCAGACCTTCTCCTGCAAAAGAAATTGACTACTAAGAACATCATCAGAATGAGGTAACTCCAAAGTTCTTCCATGGGTTTTTAATGTCAGATTCAAGCATAAAATACTGCTAGACTCCAGAGACAATGAGACCTGTGAGCAAGCACATTAAGTAGATGGTGGGGAAAAGTTTGTCCCTTTTCTTCACAGAACAGAAAATAGCTTTCATTGGCCTCTGATGGCAAATTCAATGACACCAGACACAAAGGAAGCCCTAGACAAATCCCTGATTTGGGGAAAAGAAAAAAAAAGAAAAAAAAAAACCCTAAAACTACTTGGCTATGTCCTATGATCAAAGTGTTCACAGAAACATCAGTGATTCTGATCCAGCTTCCAGGAATGTTTAATATACAAACAATTACATACACAAAACTTCTGTCACAACAACCCCACACAACACTACAGTCTTGGAGCAGAACAGGATCTGGGGGAGTTGGTCAACCGCCAGCTGAACGTGAGCCAGCAGTGACCAGGTGGCCCAGAAGGCCAATGGCCTCCTGGCTTGTACCAGGAATGGTGTAGCCAGCAGGACCAGGGAAGAAGTTGTCTCCCTCTACTCGGAGCTGGTGAGGTCGCACCTCAAATACTGTGTGCTCCTTGGGACCTCTCAGTACAGGAAAGACATTGAGGTGCTGGAGTGTGTCCAAAGAAGGGTAACGAAGCTGGTGAAGGTGCTGGAGTCTTACGACGAGCGGCTGAGGGAGCTGGGGTTATTCAGTCTGGAGGAGGCTCCAGGGAGACCTGAACACTCTCTAAAACTACCCAAAAGGAGACTGTAGTGAGGTGGGGGTCGAACTCTTCTCCAGAATAACTGCTTCAGGTAGAACAAGAGGAAATTGCCTCAAATTGCACCAGTGAAGGTTCAGGTTAGATATTAGGAAGAATTTCTAGGCAGCAAGAGTGGCGAAGCACTGGAACGGGCTGCCCAGGGAAGTAGTGGAGTCACCATTCCTGACAGTGTCCAAGAAACATGTTGATCAGGCACTTAGGGACATGGTTTAGCAAGCAGTGTTGAGGGGCTTGCGGTTGGACTCGATCTCAAAAGTCTTTTCCGACTATAATGATTCTAGGATTCTAACAGTGCTTGGCTCTATTGACTCTGCTAAGCTTCTGAGAAGCCTTGGGTACATTTGCTCAAGGATGAAGGACAGCAAGAAATTAAGCTGGGCTATCCAGGACAGGTTGGAACCATGTGCATAAAACCAGGTTCAGGACAAAATACCTTTCTTTGTTCCTTTCCCTGCTTGGGGAATATGAGACTTCTCTACTTCCAGGTCTGAGTATTTCAGGTACATAACTGAGAAGATCTCATGGTCACATGTATGACAACCTTAGCCTTAGGGCTTGTGAGTTTCTTTTCACAAAGAAAGAATGGATCATAACATGCAGCAAATTTGATGAAGACCCATAGGCCTAAAAGCATCTGCTGGCATATTCATCTTCACAGCATGGAACATAACAGCTTTAACAGGCTATATACAACTACTTGTTTGGAAAAAAAAATGAGAAAATAAATCTCTATTAGGAAATATGTCTGCAAACTTTTTTCTTGTTTGCTGGGAGATTTACTAGGCTAGATAGGAGAGCTGCAGATCTTATTCCAGTAGTGCTGTAAAGTGTAGCAGGAATGATCTAGCCACACATGAGAAACCTCCATGCACAGTGAAACCTGTGCCCTTCGATGTCGAGTCCAGTCCTGAGGAACTTCACACTTGTAGCTTCCTAGTTCTCTTCCTTCCCCATTCCACACAGTCTGTATATCCTGAAGACCTCTTTTAAAATTTGGTAGATCCCATTTAAAAAAAAAATTGTTTTTACACATCTTTCCCTCATAGCACTTTCCCAGATCATTCGAAACACATTTTTAGTTAAAGCTGTACTGTATATTCACTGTATATTCAGTGACTTTTTGTATGTATATGTGCTATGAAGGCTAAACTATTCATTAATTTTTTTTTTTTTGCAGCTCCACTATATTATTTCCCCCATTAGCATTCCAGCATTAACACTGCTTTCCTTAGTGCCCACAGCATATGAAGAATTTTCTTGGCAGAAAGTAAAGAGCGGGCTCCCTTCATTAGTTACCCTTGCCAAATTCCTTCTCACAAATACAAGCATTGCACTAAGTAATTGAAAGGAGAATAATACTAATGAATATTGTCATACCTGTAAGAAAAGACAAATGAACAGATTAAAGTTCTACTTCATATGTACGCTCTTTAAAACCACTGATGATTGAAAACATTTAGTAGGCCATTTTTTTTTTGTAAAGCAGCTCTTAAAAATCTTCTATAATTCATCAAATACACGGTTTAGTGGAAAGCATATTGATTAGCATAAGCATAACATGTACTTTAACAGGAGAAGAAGTGCAGGATTTCTGTTATCTAGATTAGTTCTGCAAGAGGTTTCCCTGAAGATACTTTGTGACCTTCAGAAGATATTTTGTGACCTTCAAAAACTGTGTGAGTACGCTGAGCACAGCCAAATGATTTCAAAATACATTGTCTTTTCACACTAACTTTTCCCTAACTGAAAATACACTCTGAAATCTCTATATTTAGGCTAACTTCTGCGATAGGTACCAGCTTAGCAGAGACGTCTCTGCTATCAGCAGCCCTCTCATACCAGATTCCCTAGGAAAAGCAATAAAAACTTTGGTGTCATGTAGAGCTTCTTCACCTGGTTTTTCCAAACTATTCACATGATTTATAAGCTGAAGGTTTGGAGCTTCTTCTTTGTTTGGTTTGGTTTTGCTTTTTTTTTTCCCCCTTTGGGTCAGTATTTCGTCTTGGGTCAGGAGCACAATCACAATAACATCTGTGGTGTTCAAGTCCCGGCTATAGCTTACATAGGACATTGTAATGTGGTGTTATTTGACCACATTCAATACTTTTGTATATCTTACAGAGCCAGAACATTCCATGCAGCAGATTGTCAGGTTGTTTGGTTAAACACTCTTGCAATGGTGCCTCTTTGCTTTTTCTTTTTAATTTTTTTTTTTTTGCTTTTTTTTAGTTTTCAGTTTTGGTAGCCTGAGTCACTGGCAGGAAACAGAAATCCTATTTGATATGAATGTGTCATGAAAATTGGTTATCATCTCTCCTTCTGGATCTCCTGGCTGTGTTGAGGGGGTGATAAAATTGCTGTTTTCAGACTACCACTGGCAGATGTAAAAAAGGACAGCAAGCACTGACCGTGTGTGGAACAAGCTGGGGAAGGATCCCTGCTCATCCATACCACCCCATGAGCAGCAGTAATGAATTAGCAGGCGCTGCACCTCTGTGCTCCTGATTGACTCAGGCTTTTCCTCTTGACCCATACCAGCCCATTCCAAGCGGAGCTTCCCATCTGCATTGACAGCAAACATTACAAAGATAATTTTCTTGCCTGATGGGTACTGATTCACTGCTGATGCAACAAGTGTGAGACTTGGAAGATGCTTTCAGAACAGGTCTTGCTCAGCAGCACAGTAAGGTTAGGTTGGGTGGATTTCCTGCACAAAGCTTGTCCTTGAAATTTTGGCTGCCTCAGTCTTTAGAGGAAGCTTCCCTCCTTTCATACAAAGCATACAAATTCCACTGGACAGTTTACAGGGCATTAGTCATCCTGCTATGAAAAAAAAATGGTGATATTTATTTTGGCATCCAATTCCCTTTTCTCTTTGTGGCCACTTTATCCTGAAACTGGATCTCTTTCAATGGACATATGAATGAATTATGCTATGCATGATGTCTAATCCTTCTAGTGAAGAATTTTTTCATGGCCTGCCATTTCTTAATGCCAACCAAGCTGTTACCATCATTAATAAAACTAGGCAACTATGCCTTGCCTTCTTAAAGTGCACGCAGTTCACAAACAGCAATGTAGCTCTGAAAAGCAATCCTCAAACCTCAAAATTATCTTCTCTCAAGGTTCTAGAAAGATAAATCCAGAAAAAAAAGCTCTGTCTAGTGCAAGATGGCAGAGGTGATGGTGCTAGTTCAGATCTTCTTCCTCTCCATATCTTCCTCACTGTCTGTCATTTCTGTCTTTCCTTGCTTATCTATATTCTTATCTTTCCCTCGTTTTAGGATTTTAAAACAATGATGACAATGGTATCTATAGATACAACTCATGTGAAATACAATTAAAAAAAAAAAAAGCTTCTATGATTGAGAAAACAACAGTCCATATTTTCTAATGATCAGTCTCTGCTCCTCTCAATTTGGTCCCTTCTCCTCCAGTGCTTCC
>JAUBOD010000338.1:217849-240362 GCA_032353885.1 Nothura maculosa
CTTTCTGTGTCTTTCTGTGTCTTTCTGTGTCTTTCTGTGTCTTTCTGTGTCTTTCTGTGTCTTTCTGTGTCTTTCTGTGTCTTTCTGGCTTAGCAGTCAGGTCCTCCGATGAAGGGATACGGAGTAACTACAGTGAACCAGATTTGGCCTTCTGGAGTTTGTTCGTCTATTCACTTGGTGGTAATATGAAGCTCTATTCCATAAATGTTTTTAGTTTAAGTGTAATTTTCAAAATGATTTTATAATTTAAGCTCAGAAAGCTTCCTCTCCTAGACACACGAGTGTTTGTGTATAATAAAAGTGCTCAGCAGTGAACCTCATTTCTCTCTTCTGCAGTCTAAACATCCTATCTTAGTTTAGCAGCTCAGTACAAAAGGCTGCTTAAATGAGCTGTTGAAATTAATCTTATGTAGTGGTCTTAGTCACTTTTTACTCCTATAAAGTTAATATACTGAATTCCTTTTCTATGTACTGTGCATTAGTAAGCTATAAATTACTTATTTTTCACACATTTATTATTCTGTTGCTTTTTTCCCTTCTGTGTTAACTAATAACGAACTGGAAAAAGCCAATCTCTTTAGTCTAGGAAGTGAGTAATATGATGCTATTATGATTCTGTGTTGGAGCATTTAGCTGCAAAATTCACACTGGAAATCAGCCAAGGGAGAGGCACGTAATGTAGTCAAATCCGAGGATTGTAGCACACATTATCACTCATAAAAGGAAGATATTTATAAGAAGAGGAAGGCTTGAAAAATTTGATTTCACACATATATGTGAAACAAGTCAAAATAATGTTTTTCTAGTGGCCTTTTTTTGTGATGGTATTATCCTGATGTTAGAACACAGGTTGGTAGGAGAAGTTAAGATCTGATGTGAATGAGGGGTGCTTGGATTTCAAGAGGCAGCGGTAAAGGTGGTAGTTGCAGAGGCACCAGGGCACCTACACAATTAGGAGAGTCTTAATTAGGGAAGGAAGTTAAATATTGTTATTATCACAGAGGGGGAAGCTCCACCTCAGTCAGGCGACGGTGATGGGGGCTTGTGTGGAAGAGTGGTGGGTTCTTAGGGGCACCCAGAGAGACACTGCAGTACGAGCAGTGGCCTTTGCTCCCTGCTTGGAAAGGGACCTTAGCTTTGGACCTTGTCCATGCTGTAAATTATTATAAACTTAGTTCCAGGGCACTTGCTGTGCTTGCTTGTTTATTTTTCTTCCACCTGCTTACAGGGTTGTGTTTTTGTTAAGAACTTTTATATGACATAATTTTTTTTCTTTTTTTTTGCTACCTCAAAATATTCTCTAAAATAGACCCTAATCCAAGGCTACCTTGTTTTTTACAGATTAGGAAAACAGGAATAATCAGTTACTTTTTAGAGATACTACTATAATTCTACACTTGCAGTTTCTTAACCAGGTTTTCTCTTTCTCATATGGAAAGTTCAAGGAATACTAGATTTAAGGAATCAGAAAGGCGCTTCTCTTTTGGGTTTTAGACGCAGAATGCTTTTTTTCTTGCTCTGTATTGCAGTGCTGATCTAGGATCATAGTCCGTGCTCATAGGGTGTTCCCTGCACAATCTTTTGCTGGCAGTGAGGGTGAGTGGCTCATAGCAGATCCTTGCTCGTTTCTTCTGGCATATGGGACTCCGGCATGTCGGTACCGGAGCAAGTCTGACTTGCAGAAATTGCAGAAGTGAAACACAACCGAGGACTGATCTACATTTCATTTCAGTGTGGTCCTAATCATACCTACATATTCTTTAGATCAGTCAGTTTGCTCTAATTATAGAAATGCAGAAAGGCGAAGTTAAAATACGAGTGTATTATGTTTTAACATGTGTATTTTTCAGGTGTATGTTTTATAGAATATATTCATTAACTTATTATTTTTTCTATAATTTTCCAATAAAATATATATACAAAAAAGATACAGAAGCAGTTTTTGTCCACTTGAAGTGGATTCCTGGAGTTTTAATGCTCTATAGAGAAGATACCCTTTGTAGTAGGGTAGCGGCTGCTGCTCAGAAGGGCTCCTCCTGTGAGTAAATGTGTTATGTTGCTTGTCAGCCTCAGGTTTTTGTTTTCTGTCATGCTAACCGAAGTACCTACAGTTCTATCATTGCACAGCTTTGGGCAGCTTCAGACACAAGTGGTTGCAGAACGTTGGTTCATAAAATTCTCTTCTCTGGCTGTAGTATTGCACGTCTCATGGATTTCTCACCATTGAGAATGAAAAGTGTTTTGATTAAATCATGGATTTTGTATCTTCTCAACTGTATTAATAAAGCTGATTGAACTGTGCATATAATGTGTATGTATTTTCTTTTCCTTCCGCAGGTTACCTTCCTGGAAGGCATTGCTTTTTGTATGTAAAAATCATCTCTTGAGTTACTGCAACTGAGTTTAGAATGTTACTTTACTTGTGAATCTGATGGAGGAATAACCAGATCTCAGACTGCTGCACTGGAAGACTTTACAGGAAATACAAAATGTCGTCGAATAGAAGTCAGAACCCACATGGACTTAAACAGATTGGTCTGGACCAGATATGGGATGACCTAAGAGCTGGAATTCAACAGGTTTACACCAGACAAAGTATGGCAAAATCCAGATACATGGAACTCTACACGTATCCTAACACCTAAGCCAGTTGGTACTTCCACTGTTGTTAGATGGTTTTTTAATGTTTTTAAACTTAACATTGTTTCATAACTAGTTGATTTATACTGGTTTCTAAGCATATATTTTTTCTTTGAAGATTTTCTGGCAGATGGGCAGAAACATTCTGTTTTCTGGAAAACTGTCTTTATAGTTATGTTTACCTCTGAATTTCAGGTTTGATTGCACTTAACTCTGACAGAGCAGATATTTAAGGATTTTTTTTATTAACAAGTTTAATTTTGAATACACAGTACACCAAATATTATGTATACAAAATATTTGTACAAAAAGTGCTCTTTGGCATTATGCAGGAGGTTTTATTTTTAATAATGTCCAGTTACCTTAAAGTACATTTTCTTGTCAGCCTTATAGTTGTCCTTTTCTCTGCGGAATTACTTGCATTAGCTTTATAATTTTCTAGATGAGGTGAGGATGTGCCCATTGGCTCTCACTTGAACTTCCTGCTTGTTTCTAGATGCTATTTAAGCTTCTCAGCAGCTCCTGTACTGGGGATTAAGATACAGAAATGGCACTGTGTTCGTGCTTGTGTGTTCAGGCTGAATTACTCTATGGAAAATTTCAGGAAACTTGTTTCTGACGGGAGCACGTAAGGACCTTGCATCACTGGTTTTTAAGGAGCGGTAATGCCTCTTGCTGTGTTAAAGTTTCAGTGTATGGCTTCAGGACTTGATTTGGAGTATGAGAAATCCTACTTCTGTGCTCCACCTATCAGGCAGCGTGTAAAGAGATTAGATGAAAAACAAGGTGAAACCGCAGTGTGAAGCCACAACAGGGTGAAATCCCTCAGCTCTCCTCCTTTTGCATCTGTTGGTCATTTTTTGTTCTCAGAACTGTGTTTTTATCAGGAGAGTAAGTGCTGCTAAAGATGAGAGAGTGTTGATGATAGCAGCGAAGTACAGAGCACATAATAGAAGAATTATTATTCACTATATGAATATATGCCCTCTCTTAAGTAGTTAAGTAGTTTGGCCCTTAATTTACTTTTAAATAGTGTGTGTTTTGGTTTTATGAGTCTTTTTTTTTAAGGTTATTGTTAGGATGTATAAATTAACATCTAAAATTCATGTTGGTGCTGGTTTGGAATTTCATATCAGACTTGAATTCACTGTGAATTTTTTGAAAGGTCAGAGCTTCTTATGAAAGAAACTGTTGATGGTTATAAAACAATTCTGTAGTTCTCTGGACTCCTGAAGTGGAGGAGAGGAGTTTGTATCCTGGACATGAAGTCTGGAGTGAACGTGTAATCTTCTCTGTACATGTGGAGTTGATGCCACTAGGGAAGATAACGCACGCGGTCTACAGAACGTTTGTGAGACACCTCTTGAGTAGGCATGGAACAAGAAAGGCGGTTGGGTTTAGAGTCAGAATATTCCCAACAACTTGCAAGCCCCATTTCTTTGAGCACTATGTCTGTTGCCGCTCTTGACAGAGCAAAATGAATCTGCAGAAGTTGAGTGTGTGCTAGAAGCAAAAGTGGAGCAGAGATGATGTGAGGGATTTTTCTTTTTCTGCAAAGTACTTTTAACATTTAACTCCTGTCCTTGAGTTCTGTCAAGCAGTCCAGCTGAATACTAAGTATGTCTTACAATGGCACTGTTGTGGTTTTTTTTTCTCTGCTTTTGATGTTTCCAAATATCTGTGGGACATTTGTAAAAGGGGTATATTGTCTATTACCTACTCACAGTTGCTGCTTCAGCAGCTGTTGTTGGGCCAGAAACTTAGGACAGTTTCTGTTGCTTTCATAATACATCAGAAAATTTTAGTAGGTAAGCTGTGTTTTGTGGCTAATTTATTAGTTTGATAACTCAGAATATTTGAAATTAGTTAGGCCAGCCGTTTTGAATCAGCTTTGCAGATAGAATCCTATTTTGCATCTTACATTAAATGCATGTTCGAAGCTGTACTTTGAAGAAAGTTATTCTTTCTTGTCACTACCTGTTAAATGTAATATGTGTAGGGTATTTACTAAGCGACCACACAAAACGAGTCTAAAAGATGGTCAGATTTTATTTCAGAAGATTCTTACTGTAGAGCAACTTGCTTTGGAAAGCAAGAGAGACTGGTGTCAGCTCCAGCTGTAATGGATTTGCAGACCAGCCCTCCTTAGGGGAATGTTGAATGTGGCTGCAATTTGGAAACTTCGTGCTCTAGACAGCCTAATCACTTCCTCATCCTTTTTTTACCCTCTCTTTTTCTGTTGGGCTGTTGTTCCTCAAGTGGATTCTATTTCTCCTCTATAATTTAGAAGGAGGAGAACCATGCATACAAACAAAAGTGCTTTCACTTCTCTGTCTGCTCTCAAAGTTTCAGACAGAGTTGATGGGGAGTGCAAGAGTTTCCCACCTGTCTGTATCAAGCAGTGGCATCCTGTATTTCAAAATAGCTAAAACCTGGACGTTTGTACTCAAGTGAATCTGAAAATGAAGGGAGATAACTCTGCCGTTCAGACAGCTTAGACCTGTGCCCCATCTTCACTGCTTCCCTCCCCTCAGCCCCTACCAGGGCCTATTTTGTGTGGCACTGAATTCAGGCGTTTTTCAAGTGCAAACTGGAGTTTATATTTAACTATTTTTCCTTGTTTTACTTTTATTTTTTTGTATCTCAGCTGGAGCAAGTGGCTGTGATTATTCCAGAGGCTTTCTAGTTTCAGGAAAACTGAAGGGAGACAAACAAAAAGAAATTTTTTTCTAAGTGGTGATTCTAAGGATTCTCATCCCTTCTCTGTATGCATTTTGGGTTGAATTGCACATCTTGCTTTCAGAGTGCCTTTTCTGACAGACCGGAGCATCCCTGAATGTTGCCTAGTACTCCATTTACTTTTTTGCTTCCTTACGCCCTGTTAGCTGTGCCAGAATGTGTAACCAGAAGAGCGGACCATTATAGTAGTTGGGGTATTTTTTGCTTACCACTCCTTACAAGATTATGAAGGTCAGTATGCTAAAATTATCTTCTGAGGTATGTTCTTCATATGCATTTCCTACTGTGAATTGAAGACTTGTGTATAGAAACAGGACTCCTCTAGAACAGTGCTTAGTGTGGAATAAATGAGCTTCTTTTTTTTCTTCCCGTGTGGAAGATTCACAAAGTCCTTTATCTTGATGTTTTTCTGTCACTTGCCCACCCAGATAGTTAAGCTATTTCTAGTACTGAAGGGTCCAGTATCTCCTGCAATAATAACATGTTATGACAAGCTTTATTACTAGCTAGAACTGAATTACACACCAAGCATTGACAGTGTGCAGAAAAAAACACTCCAGGAGGTGAACTCAATTTCTGGAGATGGTAGACCGAAATCATTAATGCTATGAGGGAGTAGTTTTCCTTCAGTAAAAAGTAGATTAGAGATTGTTAGCAAACATCTGCATTTTAAAAGTCTCTGGAGCTCTCGGGAGGAAAAATGGCAGCTCTTGGGAGGCTGCAGCTGAGAGCAGCGACTCTGCAGTCCAGTAATTTCTTGTACCTGAAGCAAAGGGAGAAGTTGGAGGGAGCACTGAGCTTGGGTGCAGCAAGGTGGGAGCTTCCGTCCTGCGCCACCGGCAGGAAGAACATTCCTTCAGGAGAACTGCTGTTGGTGTAATTCCAGCAGTTGGCAAGTCGCGTGCTGTTGTGGCTGCCTCTTCTGAAACTAAACAATTTGATAAAATCCTTGCGCCACTTGTTTTGTTTTTTCTTTGACAATTTTTCACACTAATTATATTGTAAATTTGCAACATTTTCCTCGGAGGATGCCTGAGAGGATGAATTGAGATTTACATAATTTGGATGTAAATTCTGCATTGGAGAGAATGAAAGGATTTGGAAAATCTTTTTTTATATCCTAAACTGATACTCAGACCAACAGATAGAATATCAAAAAGCCTTCATGCATGATATGAAACCACACAACTTTCAATGCCTTACAAAAAAATGAGTAAATTTTTGAAACTTCTTTCTTTAAGCACACTTGGACTTTTAATTTTAATTTCAATTTGAAATACCAAGGTGAACTTTGTGGCATAAGTTCATGATTTCATTTCACTGTGTTGGCTTGCAGAACATAATCTGATAAATGTTATTTTAAGGAATTTTACATCATCCTGAGCAAAGCAGTCTCTTTGTTCAGTTTTAATAGTTAAAGCCTAATTAAAAAAAAAACCTTTAAATATTTTTGGTGATATTCATTAATAATGAATAAGACTTCTATTTACATGAAACAGGGAGCTGTCTTTAATTTTTTGGATGAGAGAAGATACTGATGAGGAAGAGCTGAGAAGTGAACACTACTGCAGAAGGGTTGATTTTGTTACTAATAACGTGTCTGCAACGTTCAGATTGACTTTGAAAGGCTTTTATTGTTGTCTACATAGAAGTCTCAGTGTCAGTTTTAGAGATTCCTTTAACACATTCAAGTAGCAGTGTTTGGCTCACTTAAAGTTATCAAACTATGTAAAACTTTGAAGGAAAATGGCTACATTTATAAGAAATCTTTCTCAACTTGCAGCACTAAGTTGGATTCTCCAACTCTGCTTATTTTTGTTTTGTTGCCGTCAGTGTTGTCAGTAACTTCTGAAAACATTATTGATTACTTTAAAATACTTTTCAAAAGTATTACATAAAACAAGGTTTTCTGTTATGATGTTCACATCAGGTTGTTCATTCCCGTTTTACATGCCATCTTTTTCCTGTATCTAAACTTGCTTGGGTTGGTTCAGGTGTTGTGATGAAGTGGCCGTTACTGGTGATCCTTTTCACGGAGTGCCAGTAAGCGCTGCAGTGACGGGAGGTTATTTAACCTGTGCCTTAGGAGAGGGCGGGTTGCTGAGAGAGCTATGAGCGAGGAGCAGGGGGAAAGATTGAGCTAAACAGTGAGTGATGAAGGGTAACTTGCAGATGGCAAGAGCTGGAAGATCTGGGAGAGCCCAATCCCCGGTGAACTGGAATGCGTTCTTGCTTCCTCATCGCAGAGATTTGCTGGTACTAGGCACTCCAGTGTATTTGCTTCCAGGGTGGGCTGTGCCCTTCCTGCATGGAAGAGATTGCGGGGAGTTTGGGCAGTGCTGGTTTTAAACCTGGGAAGCTGTTCGGCTTTCCTCGGAGATGAGTTTGCTCTGAGCCTTCCTTTCGCTTTAGCGTCAAATTGTCCAAGGTCACTTTGGATAGATCAGAGCAGCCTCCCCTGTCTTCTAGGATTAATCCTGTTTAGGTTCCACGTGGTATTTCGTAGCATCTCTTCTGTGCTGGTTAGTGCTTTTAAGGAATGCCAAATTAGAAATAAATGTGTTGATATGTTCTAAGAGTGCTCCATTGGCAGTGGCCTGCCTTTGCACTTCATATGTTTGTGTAGAAATGCAGGTATAACTGCAGGTATGTTTTTTTGGCTATTTTATAAAGCTTACTGCTTTGGTTCTGAAGATCTGCTAAATATGTTTTTAAGTAGTGCAGTTGATTCTGTTTGATTATTGATTCTGTGTCTGATTATTGGTAATGTATTTATTTTTTTCTTCCCTCTGTTGATCACTGGCTGTTCTACCTGCTGTTTATAGGTACCAAGAATATTCTGTGCAAAACCAATTTCAGATGATATAGACTACTTTAAACTTGAGAGCAACATATGTTAATGGTGACTCAGACTTTCTGGCATAAAGATATACACTTTATATATGGTGTGCTTAAAAATCTGTATTTTTCTGCAACTCGAATCTTCTCTGCTTTTCCTTTGAGTTTATGCCATGGAGATGGCAAAAGGAAATTATCTAGAATCCTTTGGATTTCTCCTGCACCTGGTTTCTTGAGTCTCCATGTTAGGTAACATGAGTTTAAGTCTGCTTGGATGCAGAGAGCAGCTCCTCCTATCCTCTGCCTCCATCTTTCTGTTAAATGCTTATTGCTTAAAAATAGTGTAAGAGAAAATTGTATGAAAACTAAAAATGTAAGAAACCTCCATGTTTGAAGTGTCTCTTCTGAAAATAATTTATTTTGGCAAGCACTTGTTTTCAAAAACTTTGCACAAAGTTCTGTTGTGTGTGGCTTGTGAGACCTTAGAAAAATCCCCACATGTGTGTCCGCTTCCTTAGAGGCCTTATTTAGGCACAGAGTGACCCCGTGTGCTGTAATTTGCAGGGCATGATCTGAATTGAAATTTTAATCCTGACGAAGAAAACATGCAAGTCTCGCTAAATATAGAGCGCCTGGCTGTTTGTGTTAGGGGTCGTTTTACAGCGCTGTACAAATTCCATGCGCTTTTTCCTGCCCGATTTCGCTATCGATGTTCGAGTTCGATGCCCTCGTCCTGGCCTCACTTGTGCCTGAAGGAAAGCGCCTTTCACGGGAGCCTGGCTGAGCCCAACTCCTTCCCGCAGCCGCTTCTCCAGGTGCCCATCCCGAGCACAGCGTTGCTTTATTTCTTCACTAGACGTGTGAAATGGCCACGCGATGCCTGAATGTGACCTCATTTCAAACACTCGACGTAATCAGTGGAAAAAACCTAGTTAGGAGGTGGCTTCCTGTGGTGCCTTGCTCTGTGATCTAGTGAAGCTCCGCTCAGATGGAGCTTTGTTGTTTGGGCTTCCCTTTTGGCTCTACATGTCTGACTCATTCCACTGCTGTCAGGATTTTTTAGTAAAATGTAAGGAAAAAAAAGAGGGAACTCATATGGAAAGGCAGCCAATTGTTTACCTCTAGAAGACCAGATTTCTTTATAAAGGGGCACCCCTAAAAATCAGGGGCCTGTGTGAAAGCGTTGTTTTACCTATCAGTGTGCAGTGTGCTGTTAGTTGAATTTTGGCACGTTTGGGTGGAGTGGTTACAGTGAGGACAGCCTTGGTGCTTCCCAGCCCGCCTTTTGGTCTGCACAGGAAGCCCCCGCACTGCCGCTCTCGGAGTGTTTTCCACTTCCTCTGTGCTGACACAGGAGTTTGCTCAGCAGAGGAGGTGGGAGAAGGGAAAATGGTTATTGGCAACCTCAGTCACTTCCCCAAACCGAATCGCTGTTTGCACAAGTCCTTGTGCTGCCTGAAAAGCAGGCGGCCGGGCTGGGGGAAAGGCCCAAATGGTGCCATGAGCGTCAGCGTCGTTCCCTTCGTTGGGAATGATCCCCTGCGAGGCCATCGCTAATTGGGGATTTTGTTGTCTTTTGTACTGTCTGGCTTCAGCAACTCAGTCAAGATTGGCAAAGTCATTGTCAATGGATTTAGAGTACTGGATACAAAGATGGTAGTATTTTTAGAGCAGTTTTGGGATGCTTCTTGTGCTGCATTTTAGAGTTTCAAAAAGGAATGAAGTTCTGGAAGAGATTTCTTCTGAAAATCTGAATTCTGATTTCTGAAGTTGCACAATGTTGAAGTGTAATCTTCTACCTTACATTAAGTCACTTAAATTAAAATCTGATTTCTCTATTATCATAGGAATGGTATAGAATTTTGAAAGAAAATGATCTTGACCTGCCCTTCCACTAGATGCTAGACCATGTCTCAAGGTTAGCAGGTAGAAGCTGGGAGAAGCATCGCAGCTTCCCCCTAATACAGGATGGTTCATTAATAAATTAATTGCCACTTATAGTAACGCACGAGCTGCTAGGCAGAATTGTGCCGGCGCTGCCAAAGATGCTTCCTCACGGATATGACATGGCTTCCAAATAGGGCAGCAATTGAGATGAGTTTGCTTTGTGCAACCCACAAATCCTTCTGAAAGGATTTTCCTCGTGGTTTGCGGCCAGCCTGCGATGCGCTTTGCTGTAAACGGCACAATTCCCATTTTGTTGGGTTCGCTTGTGCTGCTGGTTGCTTTAGCAGGTCGGGACCCAGGTCAAAACAAGGTGTGTGAGACATTCTTGTGTGTATAACATATACATATAATATGTTTTAAAGATGAAGCTAGCTGCTCTTAGAGACCTCCAACTAGGCAGAAGCAGTCACGTGTAAGGTAGATTTGACTTGCATAAAACAAGTCTGAAAGGGAGCGTTTCGGAAGCACTGTGCTGGGTAGCTGAGCTCGCACTGGGATGACCAGCAGGGAAAGCTGTTCCTGTGCCTGCCCTGTTTTCCACCCCAGCTCTGAGGAGGCTAGTGGCACACAGGGGGAAAAGATCCTGTTCTCTCAGTGTCTAGTAGTCTCCAAGTGTTTTGGTAGAAAAATGTGTGGGATTGAGCAGAAGGGGTGTATCTTTCGATCTTGGTGCTTTTTTTTATCCTGGGGACGGGTGGGATTGTTCTTTAAGGAGACCAGGAAAAATGCTTTCATCTGGAATTATTGCAAAAACTGCAAGCATTACCCTCTTATGGCACCATTTGAAAAGCAACCTGGGGACAGGGCAGCTGGGGGAAGGAGAAGGCAGCACTGACAGCTTGGTACTCGTGAGCCAAAGCCCTGAATTTCCCGTTTAATGATGGGGAGGCTCTCCATGCACGGTACGTGCACATAAATAAAGTGCCTTAAACCATGATGTAAATTCCTCTCTTGTCTCTGAAAGAGGGTTATACACTAAGTTGTTTATGCTAGAACATGACTAAAATGAGGAATTCTGGGATGGAAGCATCAATGGCAAAAGGAAGGATAGTGCCCAGAAAGTTGGACAAACAAGTAGCCAGGAATATTCCTAGGACATAAGTGACTGGTGGAGAATAAAGCTTTGATTACCAACCACAAATTGAGATTTTACATTATTGGTTAATTGCTTCACCAAGAAGGGGCAACAGGTAAGGCTTAAATGTTTACTTTTCAACTAGAGGGGATGTTAAGCCAAGAATGCTATTCTATTGGGCAGAGTGAGAAGACTTTCCTTTCTACTTATGCCAAAGACCATGAGCGTCCTGCTACATAGTGTGGAGTGCATGCTCATCTGAAAATCCAGTTTAAGGATCCATTTTATATGTGATTACACTGTGATTATCAGTGTAATTTTAAAAGAAATTGGAAGGGAATTAACTGGCATTTTTTTTTAAGATTTTTTTTCTCCTTCTGAGGAGTTATTGTTCCAAGACTGCAAATAAGTCTTTTTATAACAACTCCCTAACATATTGTGTGTTTTGTTTTTCTAATTCCCTCGGTATTTAATTTTGCTTTAAAATTTTAACTTAGTGTGCTGACCTTTCTGGAGGGAAAAGTGAAAAACAATCTCAGCAAGATACTACTTCTGAATATACAGCATACAGTGGTGGAGAATGTCTGGCACTGAGTGCCTAGTCTAGTGATTAAACTACAAGTTCTGGGTCAGTAAGAAGGGCAGTGCCTGGTAGCTCTGTTCTTCTGTGATGCTTGTTTGCTGAGCAAGGCACTTTGATGATCTTTGCAGTCACATCCAAGTCCTGATCCAGCCTGTTTTGAGGACTGCTAAGTTAGTTTCTGCTTTTTTGAGTTTCTTTTAGGACACTCAACTACATCCAATGAATTCCAGTTGCTTCTTAAAAATAACTTATCTGCAAATTCCACTGCTTTTCTTTGGTCCTGTTTTTGGTACAGAGTCAGGTAAGTTTAATGTACAGTGTGGTGTCTTCGCAGTGTGAGATGTTCCTGTTGCTAATAATTTTGCTTTAACTTTTTTGGGGCATTCTGAGCTCCTTAGAATGAACGTACTGATTTTTACCGCCTTCTTGCTCATGCACATACACTCCTTAACGTTGCTGCCAGTCACGTCTATAACTACTGCACCAGCGTACACCAGTCCAACCAAGCGCGGGGAGCTGGGGTACCCCCGTCGAAGTCAAAAAAGGGCCAGACCCCCGGCGGGGCGCAGTTTGTTGGCTTGGAGTTGTACAAACGTCTCAAAGAGTTTCTAAAGAACTACCTGACAAATCTCCTTAAGGTAAGGGGGGACTGGGGATCAGCTGGGAGCTATAGCACTACAGGCTGGTGGAGGAGAGCTTCCATTGCAAAAGTTAGAGCAAAGTGCAGTTGTTGGAAACAAATTGAGAGAGCCCAAAATATGTATTTTTTTATTAAATATTCCATGAGCTGTTTGTAAACGTCATATGCTTTGCCATGTGTCTAGAGCAGTCATTGAGCAAACCCATGAGCTTGGTTTCACCTCACCGCTGAAGCGGTGTTTGTAGAGGTAACATTAACCTGGATAAAAACATCGGCTGCTTAAACTCTGCAGTAGCCTGTAAAAGTACAGCCAGACTATATACAGCCAGTATGTTAATAGTGCTAGGGAGAATGGGTGGGTTGCTGATGATGTTGAAAATGCCTGATGACAGTCATTAATCAGAAAATTACTGATGCAACTACATGTTGGGCTAGTTTTTGAGAGAAAGATTCCTCGGTCCTTTAAAAAGGTGTTCAGTATTAACAAACCACACTCACTTTTAATCATTGAAGTTTTAGATTTAAGCAGTGATAGAAGAAATTCTGGATTCCCTGTGAATTTATCTTGCAATTTGATTGAGGTGATGGTGCAGCTACGTAGATATATGTGATGTTTTATCCAGAATGAACTCCTGTTGCTCTTCCCTTGTTCATTTGAGATACACCAGCCTGTTTTGGAAAGATGCTTAAACTCGCATGTGTTCTTCTCTCCTGTAACATGAACAAACACGATGCCATGTGCAGATCCAAGGCTGTAGTGTTCCCTTTGCTCCCTGAGCCTTCCCTCCTAGAGGCCTTGTACACACGCACCTCGTTCGGCTGCCCGGGGAGCAGCAGCAAGGGAAGTCGCATTTATATTTTGTTGAAGTTGCCACGCTGGATGCAGGTTTTACCTGGCACACTCAGCAGTGTAGCGCTGTTTCTAATGTGCTGCCTTTTGCTCCCTTCCAAATTAGAGGAGCCAAGTGTCTTCTGGAGCTCTATACTATCCATTTTTCCACCATTTTAAAAAATATATATCTTATAGTGCCCTTGTATTTATAATAATAAGTATTTTAGCACTGTTTCCTATGATGCTGCCATACTGAAATACTGTAGAAATACCTTGTATAATGTGGACTTCTTAACACTGTGAATTTGCGTGCCTTTGTATGTCTCTGTACTTCAGAAGTTGCCCTGCAATCCTGACAAACCTTCTCCCTTTCAGGATGGTGAAGATTTGATGGATGAGAGTGTGCTGAAATTCTACACTCAACAGTGGGAAGATTATAGGTTCTCAAGCAAAGTATTGAATGGGATATGTGCCTACCTCAATCGACATTGGGTTCGTCGTGAATGCGATGAAGGTCGTAAAGGAATATATGAAATTTACTCGGTAAGTCATTTTTTGAAGCAAGTGAATCATCCTTTTCATCTGTCCTTTACATTCCTATCCTACAGGTTGCTCCTGGAAACTAGCTATTTCTGTGAAGCTCACAGATTTTTTTTTTTTTTTTTTTTTTTTGGGAATGTGCTTCATATGATTAGTTAAAATCACTCCTCTTTTAAATGCCTACAGTATTCTGTAAAAGCTCCACGGGTCCAAACTATAAGATTCAGTCTGTGTTGTATGTATTTGCACACTCACCATGTGGCATGGGCTGGATACTTGAGAATATATGCTGATTTTCTGTGCATCGCTGTGGCCTTGTCATTCTACTTAAAACTGAACCAACTGCTCCAAACATAAAGCAAAGTAAACTGGATTTCTTTCTGTTAACTTTGTTACATTCTTTTTGGCATCTGACCTGATAAGGTTCAGTCAACATTTGTAATAGGAATTACTTTTGTTACATTTGTGTTACAGAAGACTGATATGTATTGCTATGATTGCTATGGGTTTTTTTATTTATTTATATTTTGTAATGAAAAGTAATATTAACAAGGTAGAGCAAATAACCAAAAATATTTCTGTATAAAGGCTACATGTTGTCCTTGGTAGTAAGGCATTAGGAAACTCATGTTTTATTGCTAGAATAACTTTGCATAGGTTATCCTAACCGTTTGTTCTACCCTTACTTACCTTCCTCTCAGCTCTTCTGCTTTTTACCAGCCTAGTAAGGGCTGGGGACTATATAAACTTGAAAATTGCCGAGAGGAAGAACTCTCTTGTCAAAGTAGCTTGAAAGGTCTGCTATTTTTCAGAGTTTTCAGAGATTTCTTTCTGTCAGCAAATGGGACATGTTTAGGTGTGATTGGCCCCAAAAAAAAAAAAAGAAAAAAGAAAAAAAGAAATAATAATTTTAATGTGAAAAAATGTTAGATGAGAGATTTAGCTTTTTTTAAGAATTATTATCTCTGTGTGTTTGTTCATATTTATTTATACATTTTTTTTCATTTAATTTTCTTCTCTGCTTGTAGCTTGCCTTGGTGACCTGGAGGGACTGCTTATTCAGGCCATTAAATAAGCAGGTATGTATGTATTTTATGAGTGTGATGCTACTTTACAGGCTTATGTTTAAATTGCATCTTTACATTGGTAATTACTGCAGAGAACTTTTAAAAAATCAAAACCTACTGCAGAGGCTTCCACTTCCTTTGTGAGTTCAAAATGCAAACCTTGATATCAAGAATGTTGTGTCCTTTCTGCTGAGAGGACCACACGCATTTTAAAAACTAAAGGTTTTAAAAAGCTAACAGTGTTAAATTGAATCAGTAGAAGGTGTTACCTGCAGCCAGATGAGTACGTACTGACCTTAATGTCTCAGGGTTTGAGAAGACAGTGACAGGACTGGGGCTTCACTGTGTTCTCCTGTTACTATGAATCTTTAATTTATCCTGATACCTGGGATATTTTTGTTATATTGATCAAATATTTTGAATCAGTGAGTCGACAGAATATACAATAAGGCATCCCATCAAAATGTGCAGTGCACTTTAGTCTAATTTACCAGTATTTCATAGTGAAAAGACTCATGCTAAAAACCCTGGTTACATATGAAAATATTGGTTAGATTTCAGTTGAAAGGAACAGTGTTTACAAGTCACGAGCATGATCTGTTCCTTTCTTTGTATAAATTACAGGTGGCTAGTTCAGCTGTTATTACAATATTCTCCTGTATTTCAAGTATAAAATAGTTAGTACTTTGGTTCAGAAGATCCTTTTTAAAAGTAAAAAAAAAATATGGAGAGGAAATGCAAGAACAAAAAGAGCAGAAAATCAAACCAGCACTTTCATACTCTTATAGCTCTCTCCTAATCAGCTGGGGTTGTATTGTGGAAATAGCAGTTGTATCTTGCTCTATGAGAGGACAGTTGTCGTGTTCAAGTTTCTTTAAATTTTATCCTTAAGAGGCTCAAGCTGTCGTGAAGGTTGGATTATGCTCCCAGTTAAGTACCATGCTTGAACTGCTGCATGTTTTCCTTTGTGCCTGACTCACTTTTATTCCCTATTGTCAAAGGTAACAAATGCTGTATTGAAATTGATTGAAAAGGAAAGAAATGGTGAAACTATCAATACAAGGCTGATCAGTGGAGTTGTACAATCTTACGGTAAATGAGATTTCTTTAAGGCTTACATACAAATGGGGAGGGAAAAATGGGGGAAAAATGCCCTCTCAAGGACTAGAAATAGCTTCCCACCTCAATGGATGTCCAGTATATATTTTTGCAACTGATTAAACCTGCTGATATAATAATTTAACTTATACTGCAACTGTGAATGACTGTGTGTGCTATGTGACATACAATTCCAATTGATAATGCAGTACCTGTAAACTGTTTAATCTACAGTACTGAACAAGTATTTATCAGGTAGAAATCAGGTATTTAGGTACTAAAATTGGGAGAAGCAAGAAGGCAGCATAAGAAGTTATAAGGTTGAGTGGGTTTTTTTATTTGTTTGTTTTAACCCTCATTTATATGAAACAGAGTTTTGGCGTGATGGTTAATGATTAATCAATCATTAATAAAAATTAATATATGTGGATATAATCTGGAACTCCAGAGATAAAATGGAAATGGAATTTGAACTAGCTTTTGAGACAGTGGAGTTTCCTGCATTCTCCAGTTTGCTCACTCATTTATTTAAAAGTGTAAATTGCATGAATAATCTCTGCCACTTATTTTTAAATGCAGAATGTGTACTTTTAAAAGTACTAAGTACCTGTGTGTGTGCAAGAGATCATTTAGCAAGAGACAGTTTTATTGCTTTCTTGCTTTCTTGCAGTGGAGCTGGGGCTGAATGAAGATGATGCATTTGCAAAGGGGCCTACACTAACTGTCTATAAAGAATCCTTCGAATCTCAGTTTCTTGCTGACACGGAGAGGTTTTATACACGAGAAAGCACTGAATTCTTGCAACAGAACCCAGTCACAGAGTACATGAAGAAGGTAAGTTATTGAATAACTCTGTGATTATTTTATGGGTCCAGATGTTTATTTGAATAGTAATAATGTAACTTCTTGCCTTTTTTTATCAATTTCTTAAAATACTGAAGATTTTATAGAAGGAAAACCAATTAGTTCTTTTTTTCCCCTAAAGTCATTTGTTCTTATCTTTAGTAGCTTTATCTCTTTAGTGGATTGCAGTAAGTGCAATGAAAATATGAAACTTTATGGGTAAGCCATAAGAGCTCAGTAAAATAAATACAGATTTTGTAGTCTTTCCAATTTGCCTCCAAAATAGCCCTTCTGCTTTGAAACTGCAAGCTTACTCTTTCTGTACCAGACACTGGTAGCATGTTATTGAAATCTCCTCCTGAGCAAACTGGCCTCCGTAGAATAAGTAGATCATTAATTAGCTTTGGCTCTTTCAGCATATTTTGGTCTAGTGAACCCTACACAATAATTCTGACCAGCAGAGACCAGGTTTGAATTCTTAGTTTCTCTGGCCCTTGGGATCCTGCAAAGGGCAATGAAGAACAAGTTGGATAAACACTGACTATTTACAGCCTGGTTACTGGGTCAGTCTTACTGAATTTAAAATAAATAGGTCATGTTCATTCTGAACAGGTGTTACTCTATATACCTACGTATACACACACATTTATATGTGTATTGCGTACACATGTACATACATACGTATTTACACACATGCACAATTTTTTCAGTATATTTCCCTGCTCTCTAAATTACCCCTTTTTCTTCTCCCTTTCAATTTAATAAAAAGCCAGAGCTTTGAGAATGCAAAAAATAGTCTGCTTACACACTTAGAAAATGTGTCCCTTGCACAAATATCTCCGTGCTCCCTTTGTCACAGGAAGATTTTCTGAATCTTGGTTTTGAAATGGATGATTAAAAAATATAATAGTAATTAGAAAACAGATAGGCTCAGGAAAAATACAGTGAAAGTCATCTGGACATCAGCGCATTTGGATAGTTGCCCAGAATCAGTTTTCTCAGACATCTGTATTTGCTTCTCTGTTGCTGTTGTAGTAATGATTTTAATTACTTCCCTTTCAATTTCTTGTCTTTTCTTTCATCCTACTAAGATGTTTATATGTGTATATAAAGCTAGACTAAGAACATTTAGGTCATTTATAACCCAAATGATGGTCTTGTCCAGGCATCCCGGGTTCAGGACACTAAAAAGCTGTCTGAAGGTCATTGGAGCTGTTTCAAGAACTAGGGATTAGTGATGAACAGTGACTTAATAGTATCCCAAACAATCATCAAGACTTCCACTAGTGGTTTGAAGCTGATTATATTGAAGCTAAGCTTATGCAGAAAACTATCCAAACACAGAGGAAGTCTTCAACAAGACAATGTAGTCTTCTTGTAGCCTTTGATCAAATTCAGGTACTGGAAATATTTAAGCCCTTTGGACTCTTTTGCCATCTTCTCACAAAGAATGAATGTGGAATCAAGAAGAGGTGAACAAGATCAAGAAAAGAATGAATGTGGAAATCAAGCTAGACAAGAAACTTTTGTTTTCATTACTCGTTTGCTGCATTTTAACAAACAAATTAAAAAGCTCCATATTGAACCCTAGTGTCAAGGTAGTGAGAGGATGCAAAATGATCCGAACTGGGGCTCTGACCTCGGAGAAAGGGAGAGGTACATGAATTGAATTGCATGGGGGGAGAAAAAAATCTAATTGACTTCTGTGATGCAGCATGCTCTACTGGAGGGATCAAGAGAGATCATGCAAGTTACTAGAACTGCTCATTTGAAATTCAGATATGTGGGTGTTGTGTGGTTTTTATTTATTTATTTTTTAATTCAATGTGTGTAGGGAATTCTTAACATATTTGTGCCTTAGGCATCACAAGGGTTTGTTTTCCTAGTTTTTTGCACTGTTCAGTGACTGTGATCACACGTGCAACTTACTTCAATGCCTAGAGAAGAGCAAGGCTCTCTGTCAGCATTTCTTTGTGTACGAAAAGAATTGTCTTTGTGATTTCACATCTTCCCTCCTCACATGTATGAAAAGCCTTTAATGAGACTGATATGTACATCTGTAAGCAGTCCAGTAGTCACATCACATACTGTGACTAAGAGGATATTAAAAGTCTCCTGTTGGAGATAGGAAGAGTCATACACTGTTATATGTATGACTCTCACCTGGCTTCCTTACAGTAGCTCTGTGCACGGAGGTCTGATGAGACTAAATGGCTTTGCAAAGTTGTTATATAAATCATGTACCTTAATGCCTGCCAGCCTTTTAGCATCATGTCAGAGTATTACCTTGACCTAAGAGGATTCTGGTTGGTTGTTTTAGAAAATTCAGCAAAAAAAGTGCTATTTGCTGTCACTAAGGAAGTCGATTTTCAGTCCTTAATACCGATGTGTGTTCTGAAACAAAAGTTTATTTCCCTTTCCAAACTTTTCTTTCTGTTTACTGTGCTTTGAACTGTACTGGTTTAAAAACAGTAATCCAAGTCAAGTCACCAAAGCTAAGTGCAAAATTATTACAAAAATGAGTAAAGTTAGCAATAATGTAGGATCTCCTACAGTTGTCTGTGTGTGATACAATATTCCTGCAGTTAAGTTGTGATTTTTGTTGTCCCTAATTGATCCTTCATGATCACTTTGTATCTTAAACTCTTATGAAACTGCATTAATTTCATTTCCTTCTCTTAATTACATTTATTAATTTAAATAATGTGGACTGATAAGAAGCCATATGTGCCTTATCTCTATTACTGTGTCACTTGGAGATGGCTTCTAAAGCAACATTTTTCACAAAGAAAATAGAGGTAATTATTATATAAACAATTTCAGGTTTACATTTTCAAATTTAGTATTCTTCCTCAAGCAACACTTAGAAATTTGATTTAGCAGGAGTAAATACATAAGTAGCATTTAATGTGCCAAATTAAACACTAGTACATTTTAAATGACTGTAGGTTATTGGGAAGCATTTATGTACAAGCATGTAATGCTTTTCAGTTTAAGAATTTAAGTACACTAGAATAAATTAGTGATGGGCAAATTATGAAATGCTAATTTTGTGCCTTTTAGTTTTTGTGCAGGCATGAAGTGTATTCATGTTGTTTTAAAGGAAGCTACCCCTGTGGCTGCAGAGTTTGCACATCCTGAAGGTGCGAGCACCTCCTGTTGGCCACTTTCTTCTGGCAACAGATTTTCATCTGATAATTTTTTTTATCTAGAAGCAGGAGGAAAAGTAATGTTGCTGTGGTTCTTCCCCTACTTCAGCAATATAAGATTTTCATTAATATGGTCATTGAATCCATATGTGTGCAGCAGAGGAGGAATCCTGCTATGATTCCCAGAAACATAGCCACTGATTAAATAGGTAGAACAGATGTACCCCATTACAGAGAGGTTTATCTATGTTTGTTTTCTTGGGTGAACGAACTAAATAGGCACCCGCTTTCTGCTGTGAGAACTCTGCCCTGCTTTTTTGTGGAGGTTTCGTGCTCACATGCTCCCTGTTCCGTAGGCTGAAGCGCGCCTTCTCGAGGAGCAGCGTCGGGTTCAGGTCTATCTCCATGAGAGCACACAAGATGAATTGGCACGAAAATGTGAGCAAGTACTTATTGAAAAACACTTGGAGATATTTCATACAGAGTTCCAGAATTTATTGGATGCTGACAAAAATGAAGGTAAGCCAACTGAAATATTGGGTTTAGGTTTTTTACTGCTGTTTCTCTCTGATTTTGCGGGTTTAGAGTCTGTGGATGAGGATTAAAGGGCAGGCCAACAGGGGCAACGCTCTCGTGGGACTTTCCTATAGGCCTCCTGACCAGGAAGAGGGAGTGGAAGAGACCTTTTACAGGTCAGAAGTCTCCCAATCATGTACCTGGGAGCCTCAGTCCTCCTGGGGGCCTTCAGCCACCCTGATGTCTGCTGGGATAATCACGCAGCCAGGAACAGGCAGTGCAGGAGGTTCCTGCAGAACATTGCAGATAACTTCTTGATGCAGGTGGTTTCTGAGCCAACAAGGGAGAGGTGCTGCTAGACCTCTTACCAACAAACAGAGATGGTCTAGTTGGAAACGTGAGGGTTGGGCGCAGTCTTGGCTACAGTGACCATAAGATACTGGAATTCATGATCTTGTGTGGAGGAAGCTGGGCAAGTAGAATTGCAACCTTGCACTTTAGGAGAGCTAACTTTGAGCTCTTCACGGAGCTCCTTGGAGCAGTCCCCTGGGTCAGGGTCCTAGAAAGAAAGGGAGTCCAGGAGAGCTGGCTGATATTCAAGCACCACTTCCTGCAAGCTCAGAGTTGGTGCATTCCCACAAGAAAGAAGTTGAGTAAGGGGAGCAGGAGACCTGCATGGACGGGCAAGGAGTTATTGGGTAAGCTTAATGAGAAAAACAGCACATACATAATGTGGATGAAGGACCAGGCCACATGGGAAGAATATAGGCACATTGTCAGAGAATGCAGATATGCAACGAGGAAGGCCACAGGCTGTCTGGAATTAGAGTTAGCATGGCACAAGGTGTGTCAGAGACAACAGGAAGGACTTCTATAAATATGTCAGCAGCAAGAGGAAGACTAGGGAAAATGTTAGTGCGTTGCTGAATGGGGATGGTGCCTTGATGATGGAGGTTGCAGAGAAGGCAGTTACTAAATGTCTTCTTTGCTTCTGTCATTACTACTAAGGCTAGTCCCCAAGAACTGCAGAGCCTGTATATAAGAGAGAGAACTGGGAGAGAGGAAGACTTTCCACTGGTTGACGAGATTTGAGTTAGGGATTATTTTGGCAAACTGGGCAATTAGAAATCTATAGGTCTGGTTCAGATGCACCCAAGAGTGCTGATGGAGCTGTCAGGAGTTATTGCTCCGCTGCTCTCCATCATCTTTGAGAGGTCATGGAGAACAGGGGATGTGCCAGAGAACTGGAAGAAGTAAATGTCACTCCAGTCTTCAGAAAGGGCAAGAGGGAAGAGCCAGGCAACTATAGGCTCATCTCCGTTCCTTGGAGTAGGTGGTGGAGCAGCTCATCCTAGAGAGCATCTCTAGGCGTGTGAAGGAGGAGGAGGTGATCAGGAGCTGTCAGCATGGATTCACCAAGGGGAAATCATGTCTGACAAACCTCATAGCCTTCTATGATGAGATGACTGGCTGGCTGGAGGAGGGGAGAGCTGTGGATGTTGTCTACCTTGACTTCAGCAAGCCTTTTGACACTGTCTCCCATAACATCCTCATGGGGAAGCTCAGGAAGTGTAGGTTAGATGAGTGCACAGTGAGGTGGATTGAGAACTGGCTGAGAACTGGTTTATCACAAAGGGTTGTGATAAATGAGGCAGAGTCCAGGTGGAGGCCTGTGGCCAGTGGTCTCCCCTAGGGGTCAGTACTGGGCCCAGTACTGTTCAACTTGTTCATCAGTGACTAGGATGAGGGTACTGAGTGCACCCTGAGCAAGTTTGCAGGTGACACCAAGCTGGGTGGAGTGGCCGACACTCCAAAGGGCTGTGCTGCCATGCAGAGGGATCTGGAATGGCTGGAGAGCTGGGCAGAGAGGAACCTCATGAGATTCAATAAGGACAAGTGTAGGGTCCTGCACCTGGGGAGGAATAACCTCAGGCACCAGTACAGATTAGGGGTCGACCTGCTGGAAAGCAGCTCTGAAGAGAGGGACTTGGGAGTCCTGGTTGACA
>JAUBOD010000338.1:258179-272229 GCA_032353885.1 Nothura maculosa
CTCTTACTGAAGCCGGTGTGTAATCCCTCGCCATGAAATTCTACATCCCCTCAAGCCCCTTTGTGTGGCTGGCTTGTGTAACATGCCCCATCAGTGCTGAGATGCATTTCAGGCAGGTGCATTTCTGAGGTGATTGATGGGAAATTAAACCCAGAATTAAACTCCCAGAATTAGCTATCAGTGTTAGGAATCCTTAAGGTGCTGACCAAAGATGTTCAGATTTTTTTTTTCTCAGTGTTCCCTGCTACCTGCAAGACCAGGGATGAAGGAAATGGTGCGTCTGTTTTGGTGCAAGGCTTGCGCTAGTACATACATACCATTATTCAAGTTAAACAGAAAGCTGCACATGTACTTGTCATACACTTTTCCTCTTCTGTCCGCCTCATCCTGAGAAATTATCTGAAAGAAACAGTGCTAGTAAGAGACTACCTCTCTCTTCTTTTGTAACCATTGTGGCCTTGGTTCACAAAATGAACCTTGGGTCACAAAAAAAGCTGTATGTTTTTTCCATCCTGTCATTAAAAATATTCTCAACTTTAAAATGTTTTTCAGCATTTTGGGTCTATTAAATAGCCATCCTTTGCTCTTAGTATAAAGCAGTTAATCTTTCAGAGCAGTGTGAAAACAACAAAAGACGATTAATTACAAGCGTCTCTAAATCAAGACTGCTTAATTAACTGGTTCAATGTGTTAGCAGTGCATTGGATGATTTTTAAGTTCCTGCCATGTCTGAACTGCAGCTAACTCCTGAGATGCAGCCACCACTCCGGCCTCTCATTCTCACAAGTGCTGTCCATTTTGGGGACAGCAGTTGCTGAGCACACAGCTGAAGAACATGCCGAGCTGGAGGCAGTCTCTTGCTCTCCAGCCAACACACAGCATTAAGCTTAGAGAGAGTTTTGTCCTTCCTTACCTCACCACAGTATTCAGAAATGAACTCATTCTTCTGTACGGGGTCTTTGATGAAAATTCCCCAGCCTGCCACATCTGAAGGTGCCAAGAGCAAGTGCTACGGAGGAGGAAAAAAACACAAATAAAAAGTTGAGTCATGACCAGCTTCATTTGTTGGTGTCTTTTTTTCTTTAGTGCAACCCATTTGAACGACTGGGGCTCCCGAGAGACAGGACAGATTTCCCTAACCCTCTGAGGCACCAACTTCAAGCGCACCCATCACAGGTTGTAATTTTAAGAAAACTGCACAAGAAAGTTTCCCCTTGAAATGAAGGTGTTGCATATACCAAAAAAGCCCTCTCGCTTTGTATATGCACTATGGACTTCAAACTACAAAAGTCCGCTGAGAGGAGCCTAATATTGACCAGTTTAATTCTAGACTGACTTGGCTGTTGAAGATGCTTCAGAGCAGAATGAAGCAGTTTTTTATAGCAGAAAACTAAGCAGGCTTTTTAGATAGCTTTAGTAGTCTATATACAAGTCTGTCCTTCAGCATCAACTATTGCAACATTAAGCAAACAAATGGAGCCAATACTCAGCGTGTGAGCCAGGCCTCCTTGAGCCTGCTCTAGGGCAGGAGTGACTTAGGAGTTAGCTTTTTGAACCAGCAGTAATTCTGCAAATCATGAGCAAAGCCTGAATGGGGGAATAACAGACACTAGATAATACTCCACTGTAGTTGGTAATATACAACACACCAATTTAATATAGGCAGGTGATGAGTCATACAGGGAGCTTAACAGCAGCAACTGAGAATGACATGCACAAAGCACAAAAGGCAAACAAATTCCATTCTCTGGCCTAAAAACACCTCAAAAATAGGACAACTGGCACATAGGTGTGCGTGTTTACATACTTTCTTGGATCCCCTCTGAATGCTGCAGTTCTTGCAGGACACGTTCTTGCTGTCCCAGTGGTCGGCGGCGCCGCAGGTTAGGCAGAGGTCGGGGTCACATTCTCGCACGGCCAGGTAGCAGGGGCACTGCTTCGTGTTGCACTGCGCCTTGCAGCGACAGCCAGGAAAGCGGTTCTGGCCTGCAAGGGGACGCAGGGAAAACAAAAGGCAAATATGCAAAAGGCATGTGGTAGAATTAAGACAATAGAGTTCCAGCTGACTGCGGTATTTAAAATATATTCCTTGAATCTGTGTGGGAAATAGGAAGTTTTGTAGATTGTGAACTGTCTTGAATTTGCTACAGTCTTTCTCAGTTCTGAGTCTCAACTAGCCATTAAACAAAGTAAAAAGAATCTCACAAGTGCAAGCAGAGAACACGAACTCCCTTCTCACACAGTTTACTGCTCTTGAAAACAGTGTCTGCAGCAGGGACAAACAGCGCGGATCACCTTACATGCTGGCAAGCAGAGCACTGAACAAAGCCACAGATGGCTTTAAAATCCTTACTTACATTCTGAGCTGCACTGACAAAACTTCTCACAGAAGTTCTGAGCAATCACACAGGGGCAGGAGCTGTCACAAGGCTGACGCGGGTGATCACACGGCTGATAGTTGTAAACATGATTAGATGACCCATCTGAACAGAGAGAGCAATATTTTGAAGAGTTGAAAGGTGCAAGTAAACAAAATGCAATTCCCTTCACTCTTTAAAGTAGGAAATACCCTTAAACTCATTAAAAACAAACAAAAACCCTCAAAGCTACCATCGGTGAGAAAAAATCAAAACCCAAAAAAGGACACCAAACCAGAAGGGTGGTGAGAACCAGTTGCTTGTCAGCATTTGTTGGTTGCTTCCTCATGCACTTCATTCATCCCATTACTCATCTGCTGAGCACAGTCAGAGCCCAAAGCTGTCTACTGTGGAAAACTGAACTACGAAACTACAATGGTATAATTTCCTGTGTGAGCAACGTTCTAGAGTGACAGTGATGAAGATGCAGAGTAAATCTGTGTGAAATACCCCATATCACTTTTATTCTGGAACAGGAATCAACTCTCAAACAGATACACTGGCAAAACACCACCTGGCCATTATACCACTGTGCTTTCCCAAGTCACTTTTCCAAGATAGACAAGCCTAAACCCTTGTAGGCAATAAGGGACCAAGGTCTAGAGCTTTATCTGTACAGCAGCCAAGAGAATCTGGGGCTGTGTAAGTTCTGTTCACCATGAACACTCCCGAGCTTGTCTTGGTTTTCATGCATTTGTACAAATGAGGAGTTATTAATCAGCAACCAAAAGGAGGAAGAGATATCAAAATATATATATATATATAGCTAAGTGTCCCAGCCGTTTTCAATGGATTTTCAGTTAACTACCTCTAAAGTAAACTGCTTTCAAAAGAAAACAAATGCAGCCTATTACTGCGGCTCATACTAATAGTATTGTTTGCGGTTCAATGAGGCCATCCTGAAAAGAATAGAAATTCAGCCTCCTTCTCCTTTTATTGAATTATGGTGCTCTTCCAAGCAGTTACATAAAGCAAATGGAATCTTTCATCTCTTCTGTATCTGTATCAAGAGTTTACTTTTTTATTTTTAAATGTCCATGTTCACTAGTCCCCCCATGAAACGCACATAATGGCCTAGCATTTAAAAAAATGAAAAAAGAAAAACAAACTTGCAAACATAACCCCCATAAAACCAGAAAATGAAAAAAAAAACCCAAAACCACAGTAGGATCTTAAAAGTTCAGGACATAAATTGAATGGAAAGATGCTAACCCTTTTTCAGCTGTATCTTTCTGCAATGAGCAGCCCACAACCTGCAAAAACACAAAACAGACACGAGAAGGTTGACAGGAGCTCCTCCTGCAGCGGCTGCGAGCGCCTGCTCCGCGCGCCCGGAGCGCCGGCGGCTCCCGGCTTCCCCGCTCCCTATGCATTCCCCTCGCTCCCTCTCCTCGGCCTTCCCCTCAGCTCGGCCGACTGGGCCAAGGTCATGCTCCCCTTCTCCTTCCCCTCCTACATGCTTCAGATGACAACCCCGCCAGGCAGGGCCTGCCTGCTGCTCCAGGCACTGCAGGGGCAGCTCTCTGGCCTCTAGGTGCTGCACACAGACTGCACGCAGAGCTTAAAATGCAAGTCCAAATCCACAGCTTTAATTTTATTCATTTTAGTTGGCTTTTAAAGTTTGGTGACCTAAACCTAATTTAAAAAAAATTATTTGGAGTAATGATTATCAAAGTTTAGACTTCTCAGGGTCGTTGTCATGTAGCAACATTAAGAGTAAGGGGGTCTCCCTACACACACACTCCAGCCAAGTAACTATTAAATTTGCTGCTAAATGCATCTCACAACCTATCTTTCTATGCAGATTTATTACTACAATTGGGTCAAAATCCTAGAGAGTGTGCTCAAAAATCCTCAGCACAGAATCACACAGAAAGTTGTGCTGCTTTTCAAGGAATGTAACACTCAAAAGTTTTCATCCCCCAAAGAAACTCCTCCTGTTTGTAAGCAAACAGGAAGACTTAGTTAGTAATTTCTTTCATATGTGCACTATACCAAGTTCTATTTTAAATGAATAATCCCCCCCCAACGCACACAGAACAGCTGTATGTGAACCAGGCTGCCCGTGTCATTACTGGTTCAAGACCTCACAGCTGCACTTTATGTTAAATATTCTATAGCTAACCTCCTTCCTCTCACTCATTTGAAGGATCCCACACAAACAAGAGAGAAAACCTCTGAGGTTTCTGTAATTGGGAGGCTGTGGGGAAGGGTCCAGGCCCAAAGGCTTTACCAGAACTACAAAACACTCTGCTAAACAGATGATGCTCCTGTGAAGAGAGGCTCGCTCCAGAGGGGAGAGACATTCAGGAGTTATGAGGCACTGATTCTCTACAAGCAGCAGCAGCTTCCCAGGTAATTGGGAAAACAAGTGTAATTTGGACTTAAATTACTCTAATGCACGTCGAGCTACTTCTATTTTGTTTGCCTGGTATTTGGCAAATGTACTGCTGATAAGTATCTTATATATCACTTCTTTCATATAAGCTAGTATCTCAGCCTAGGATAATAACGGCCTCCTAGCAGAGCAAACCCTTAAAAGCTTTCTGAGGATGAGCACCATTTCATTAGCAGAAAGCCAATTAATATATGAACATGCTTTGAGTTAAGCACTATCCTAATACTTCAAAACAAAATGCTACTTGCTGACTAGTTGCCAGCTGGGATTTGGGAGTTTCTATGGTAATTGCCCAAGAAAATGAGGGCCTGCATTGACAACGTGACCTGAATACGACAAAATTACTCATCAACAAAAAGTTCAGCATCCAAATAACTCATATTCACACGAAAATAAACGGAAGTCCCAATGACTACAATCAGCTTAACCGGTTCCTAACAGAGACCGGTGTAGCTGGAGGAAGACACCCTGCCGAGGAGCGAATGGGAGAGGGGCTGACCAGGGGACACGGTGGACGGCCCCGTGCCCCAAGCTGCCCAGCCCCGAGCGGTCAGCGAGGGGAGGAAGCCGGACGAGCGCAGCCGAGCGCCTGCAGCAGCCGCGGCGCAGCGCTGGGCCTGCCAGACAGCCCTGCCCCTGCCCCTGCGCTGCTGCCTCAGCACGGCGCCTCGGGTGGGGAAAGTGACCTGCTCAACCTGCTTTGGCGGCGTTACCGGCCCCATGCTGCCCCACCGCGGCCTGCAAGCCAGGGCCTCAAGCCAGGGGAAGCAAATATTCCACCTACTTACTACTTGCTCCAATGCAGAAATCTCCTAATTTAAAGGCAATCTAATAATATAGACAAACTTCAGTTGTTTCCCAAAAAAAAAAAAAAAAAAAAAAAAAAAAAAGGCAGAAGGCAGGGCACAAAGTTGAGAAAGCAGTGTCAGAAAGTTGAGAAAGCATTTGTGAGCCTAGGCTCCAGAAGAAAAAGCAAAATGGAAATTCAGTGGCAGATTTCCAAGCAAGCAGGTGGTTTCATGCATCTGGTTCCCGACATCTGCCTGAGAGCCAGGTTAAAAAAAAAGTTTTCACAAGCCTTATGGAAGAAGCTGTCAAAAATGCTGTTCTTCTCTGCTAACAACCTATTAGGTGTTGCCAGTGTTATAAAGAAGTACTGGTATCAGCTACTGTGACAGCAGAGATCCATTCCTGAAAGACGTTATTAACTTATTTTTCATATAAAGATATAGGGATGCTGTGATAGAATAGAAAATTCAAAATATATGACACTTATGCAAACATATGTGGCTAAACCCTTGTAGTGTTTGACTTTCTGGCATCACTCACACAGAGACTTCTCTTGTTTCAAGTCTCCTAAAACTCTCACCTCACTAAGAATCCACCTTCCCTCTAGGTACCAGAGAGCAGTACTTGTGTCAAGGCCTCATAAAAACCTTTGCCAGACAGTGGTGAGTCTTGAATCTATTTATAAAGGCACCAGGCAAAATCATATAAGCTAATGAAATATATACAGTGAACAGCACCTAAGGGGGAGCAGAGACAATGGGGGAAAAAAAAAAAAACAAAAAAACCCAGAAAATTCCAGGAAAATAAAGACATGGTAGGGAGGGAGAGGGTATCTGTTACTAGGAGGTTATTCTACTAGTCCCATGGGCTGGTTGCTTGGTATGGAAGCACCCAGGATGGCAGCAGATGCACCTAGAGGGGAGCGAGCAGCGACTCCCCTCACAGTGACAGTGGCCCTGGCAAGAGGATGTCTGTCATTCTGTAACACTACCTAGATACTCAGAGAGAAACTGGAAGTCCTATCAGATGAGCCCTCTGCTGCTCCTTTTCTTTTTAGCAAATGCTGGTTTTTGTAAGTGCTGCCACATGCTTCAGGGAAACCGGATGAGTTCGAAACTCAGAATGAAAAAACCCCAAGAGGCAAGCTTTTTCTAGCTGTCAGACTGGATTTAGTCTTAACAGTGAGTAAACTTGGAATATACTAAGAAACAGAGAAAGACTTCCACTTACTTTTCCCAACCACAAGCTGCCCAACATCTTTAGAGAGGCCTCAGGCTACACTATGACACACAAGGGCTAGAAGGTTGCTCTTTAAAGACTGTTGTGCAGAGAAGAACAGAAATAGCTTGATCACCATGTACATGTGATACCAGGCATTTCGCAACAAGCTCTAACATCTAAGGTATGGTTGTAGCTAGCAAGAACAACAAAAAATAAACCCTCAAATACTGACATATGCTTTATTTGTTTAAAAAAAACCCAAAATCTTGAAGTAAATATCAATCTGGTAATGAGATGATATATCTCAGCTTCCAAATACACATTTCTCACTTTCAGTTGCACTTTTCAAAAAGATGTATAGGCCCTATTTTTAGAGCCATTTCCCTGAATCTGAAAGAAAGCTAATCTCCAAATGCAAATTCCAAACTTTCAGTGTGGCTAACAACTCCAGCTCCTAACAAGCCCATGAAATGCCCACAGA
Organism: Nothura maculosa; assembly: GCA_032353885.1. Lineage (NCBI taxonomy): Eukaryota > Metazoa > Chordata > Aves > Tinamiformes > Tinamidae > Nothura > Nothura maculosa. Next base: position 265,486 of record JAUBOD010000338.1, read on the forward strand.
CTGAAAAGCTGTGCCAAACGCACTTCATCAGTAGTTTCGCCCAGAATGAGCAGAATCTCTTCCAAATGCTCACTGAATCTTTTCTCAACTCTATCAGCTGCTTCTGTGCTACAAAGAGGAAATGGTTTGTTTTATTTAAACAGTAGCTTCTGGAACCAGGATCAGGAATTTCACTAAGCCTGGAAGTGATTAAATCTAGAGAAGCAAGAAAAAATACTGGATAAGATTCAGAAGAAGTGCAGATAAAGAAGGAAAACAGGGAAGTTTCAGGAAAGAAATAGGAAATGCTGTAGGAAAAGAAAAAGTGTGCTTATTGCTTCCTGAAATAAACTCTTCTTGCTAATTCTTGGTCAATTATTTATACCTTATTTTCTTAGTCTCCAAGGAAAAAAGTCATAGTTCAGAGCTGTCACATTTGTCAAACTTCAAGACTCTCATAAAATAAAAATGTAGACAGGAGTCACTAAGTTTAAAATTTTGTCAGAAATTATTTTAGATGAGTTTTCTGGCTCCAGAAAAGGTTTTTTGATCTTAATTATAGGTTCTCATTAGACAAGGAAGAATATAAAGCAACTTGAGATTTCTGAGCTGGAAATACAGTAATTTGCTAACCTGCAGAAATTCAGATTTCAGATGAAATTCTAGTTGGTGATGAAGCTGAGGTACTTGTACATGTTGTAAGGAATTGTTTCTCTTTAAAAATGGGAGAATCTTAGTTTGCCCTAATGTTTTTTGCTTTTGGAAGATCTGAATTTAATAAAAACTTTCTACCATTTAAATAAATTATTTTGCAAAATACCATATACAACCCATATTCAATTACAACACTTGTAAATTTAATACTTAACTGTTGCTAACTAAACCATACAGCAATGCCTTGAATGTTACAACCAATTGTGTAATGTATTCCAAAGCAAACCTTAGTTTGAATATTTGCACCAATAAGCTATAAGAACCTGCTAACAAGAAACTATCTGTTCTACAGGGGGAAAGGAGAGAAATAGTGTTAAACTTGCCCCAAACCAAAACACTTTACATCTGAGACCATCTTGTTTTATTGCTGCATATTAATTTTTAAAGAAAACTTTTTATGACTTTTCCTTCAAAATACTTTGTGTTTTTATTCACTACTGGTTCACTGCATCTCCAATGTATTATGTTTATTGCTAAGGTTATTTAGTAACAGATTTACCTGTGTTTCCTTTTCTTCTTTCTGGGAGGAGTATCAACATCTTCAGCAGGGACTGGAGCAATAATACTAGATTCCTTTACTCTAAACTCATACACCTAACAAGAGATACCATAATACATCCACGATAAATCTCTCACTGGTAGAAAGTTACTCATTTTCTAAGTTAGTACCATTTCCTCCAACCAATGTCTTACAGATTATATCCAGTCACAGTCTCTTTCCTACATATTTAAATTCTATTCTTTTCATCATTTAAGAACAGAATCTAATTTAAATCTTATGCAAATTTAATTTAAAAACAGGTTTAAAACCAACTTTTATACATTTGTGGAGTGAATTCTGGATCACAGCATTCTTGGAGAAAAAATGAATAAAATTATTTTTCGTTATTCAGTATTTAATATTAGCATTTATATACTTCTCTAGAGTTTTGAAAGTAAAATGCTATCATCCTTGGTAAGGAATTTTGCTTCTTACCTGCCTGCATGTTTTGGTCCCTATCAGTCTGGCAATCGCACAGAAGTTGTCATAGTAAGTGCCAATAAGAACTCTAAACATTGAGGCTTCAGCACCACTCCATTCCACATTCTCCGGAGGTTCAATATTTGGTTTCATCTTTATTGGTGTTTGACACCTAGAGTTTGCTTCTGTAATAAATAATAGAGATTGTGGATCAAATTAAGGCTTTGTCCCAAAAGATTTACACATCCTTTGAAGCACAGCAACTAACTAAAGAAGCATCAAGTCAGCCATACCAGAAGAACTGGATGTTTCATCCTTCTTTTCTTCTTCTTCTTTATCATTATTCTCTCCTCCAGTTTCAGTCCCGGCTTCTCTGTCACTATCTGTGTCCTTCGACTCCAACACATTTATCGTCGGGGTGCTGGGTCTGCTGGTGTTATTTGGAAGTCTCCCCCTTCGACGGCCTCCAGGGCGCTTTGGTGGCGTCTTTATACGCTCAGCTGTGAGGGCAGCTGCAAACTCCTTTGCACCTTCCTAAGTACAAAACATTACAGTTTTCAGTACAAGAGTTTAAAAGATTTTTCATTTATGGTCGGAGACTTGGGCAGAATAGGCTCATCTGTATGCTTTAGAAGTCTACATTATTTCACAAGTGATTCACATATATATGAATTGCAGTTAATGTCCTCTGGCATTTACCCACGTTATTTTAAAGAGTTTCTGCACATAAAGGTGCTTTTAGTTAGTCACAAACATGAATACTTTTGATCTTAAGATAAATAAACCTACTTTTAAAAAAATATTTACACTAGTATTTCAGTTCTGATCTGATTTTGGCTATGAAAAAGAAAACATCAATAGTAAGTTTTCTTCTTCCTTTATGACAGAAAACAGAGATTTCCCAAGCAAAATACCTTTCAAAACACAACAGCTTCTTGCACAGAGCATCTGAACAACACATATTCTAAATTTTTCAAAATGCAATCTGTGACAACCTGTGTGCTAGTGAAAAAGGGTATGACAACGCACAGTGAGCTTTTGGATCGGAAACTTAGATACTTATTTTCTCATACCGGAAAATTTAGAAAAGCTATGAGAGAGATTCAAAAGTATTTTAGTAAGAGTTTCCTGTTTTCTGATTTCTTGTTTCTTAAGATTTGAACACTGGGCAGAATTCCTTCTGCTAATCAATCCTGTCTGCTAATTAATTCCTGTCTGGATGCCACCCTGTGCCACATTCTCTCGGTGTGCCTCCTTGAGCGGGAAGGTTGGACTAGACCTCAAGAGGTCCCTTCCAACCTTGAAGATACTGTGATACTGTGTAATCCCTTCCACTCTTCAGTTAAGTTACAGACAGGTATTTATGTAACACCCTGTTTTCAGCTAGATACAAAGGATACAAAGACTGCAGCACATTATTAAGAAAATGATAATCCTTTATTTTTTCCCTACAAGTATATTGGACTATATTTAATAAAAATAATCTAATTAAAAATATTCTGCTTCCAACTTAGGCTTTCTTTTAATGACTGGAAGATAGCAACTCTTTTTCAAAAGCCTTAACGCTATCTGTCTGCAAGTGTCCCACATCCATATACCTCATATGCAAAGATGCCATATGTCCCAACACTAGGTACAGTTTGCTACTGAATAAGGTAATACTGCTTCAATGAATTCTGAGTGTCCTCCTGAAATTATCTTACCAGATGTTGATAACAATGCGGTCCACAAGGTTTGTTATCTAGTGCTGTTTCTGTGTTCTTCCGTTTGTAAGTATTAGGAGTTGCGTGGAATGCTGTGGAATCAAATATTGCACTTATAAGTCTTATAATAGAAGAATGCATTAGTTATCTCAAACAGCATCCAAGAAACAAAGCTTACCTTGTTTTTGGTTTTTTTATCCAAATATTACCAGAAGCAGCACAAAAATGATAAAAACTGGAAAAAGAGTAAAATAAATCCCAACTAGTGATATTTGACTTACCATTTGAATACTCAAATAAGTTCTACATATGCCCCTTTACATCAGGTTGTTTCATATATGAAAAAAGATTCCCTAGATCTCCCTTTCCCAACAGAGCGAATTTTATTTCTATCATTGAATAAAAAGCAATATTCAGGGTTACTCCTAGTAGTGCTTTTCTTTTAACTCTTAAGATTTGATTATTCAGTTTCCATCTTGCCAATCAGAAATAAACACATACAATTTTTAATTTTCTATTTTTTTCTAATTTTCACTTGCACTAGGAAGGAGAGCACATTATCATCAAAAAATCAGGTTGCCAGCACCCAGGGAAGTTGACAGGCTGCAGGAGCACAGTTCACCTTCCTCAGGTGGAAGGAAGAACAGATTAGCACCCAGGAGTCACCACAGCTCAGAACCACCAGAATAAGCCCTTGCAGAGAACTACTGTTATTTATACTCACATAACTGAATGGCTTTTTTCTGAGTTTAAGTTGTGTAAATGGTGACTTGGACTGCAGCAACATTGGGCTCATTACAGGTGCAGTCTGCAGAGCTTTATACCAGCATCACAGACTGGCCATCTTACAAATGTGCAACCGTTTCCTTCCCTACAATTTGTCCTCCCTCTCCAACACTGCCTGCCTCCCATTTGGAATGGTTTCTGAGGGATCACCCTTGAGCACTCCAAGGGCCTACTGCTCTACTAACCAAAGTCTGGAAAATGTGCAGCCTATCACCAGAGCACGTGTTCATTCCCATAAGGAGCTTTTAGGAATGCTGTCCTTTGTTTGCTGCAATTCTCTTTTTTAATTAGTTCTCCCTGCTCAAAAAAAAAAAAAAAAAAAGAGCCAGTGTTCATACACCTGAGTTAAGGAGAGCAGTCCAAGAAGCGACACTGTCGAAGGCTGGCTTTGCATCTGCAAAATGCTGCACACACAGGTGTACACAGATGGTGCAGATGAGTAGAAATGTATTACTAGCTCATATCTCACTGCTATTCCATGTAATTACTTGTAAAACAAGAGTATTGCGCATTACAATTTATAAATCGGAACACACAGTGAAGCTTCCATTTAGCATGCGGGGATACAGATATGTAAAAATCAATTGCAAGCAAGAAAAGGATCATAATATATGCATATTGTGGCTATTAGCACACAGTATGTGTTCCTATTTATCTGTATTTACAGATAAAATACATGAAAAAATATAAAGGATTCTTATAACTATTCCACCTTGGCAGAATAAAAGGTGGAAGTATCCCATCTTTTCCTAATGAAAAAAAAAAAAAAATGACAGGAACCCTTCTCTCCCAGGAGTCAGGGCAAAAACCTGATTATTTTTCAACATGGCATCTTCTAAATCACCATTTTATTCACTCGATTTATTTCTGTCTTCAAACCATACAGAATATGGTTTTGCAGCAATGCAAAAACACTATAAAAGCATTTGCAAGCCACGATCCCCAAACTGCTCCAATGTGCAGAAATAAAAGCTATTTTTGTTACATATCAGCTGCAGATGCAAACATTTCTCTCAAAGTCTTTTGCGTGAGGTCCTAAAATCAGTGCTATTTTTTGAAATTCTGTTTTTCCTTTAGACTAGAAAATGTTTAGTTTATAACGCAATGAAGCCTGTGAACATCTGACTTTTTATTTAAAAAAAAAAAAAAGATGCCTCAAAAACATGCTAGGCATGGTATTTATTCTGAAAACATTAACTTCTGTTGGACTATTTTGAAGAACTCAGTACAGTATCATACTAACTACAACCAGACGCTATCAGAACTGTGCAAGGTATTTGGAGATTTGCCAAAGAAATAACAGACCAAGAAGCAAACTATGCTTATACAGCTCTGTTATGAATGTTTCAAGCATCAGAAGCAAGTTTTTTTTCAAAAGGGAAGAAGATTTTGCAGAATTTCCTGAATAACTACACTCCACATTTCTTTAGCTTCCTTAAGAAATTATTTCCAGCTTTGATACACAAAGCACATGTTCAGTCTTTGCTTTGCCTTGTGTTATGTCACCTGTATCGTATCTCAGTGGGCTCCATTAGCTTATTTTTCCTCACATGAAAGTACACAGGCAAGAGCTTCACCTGAAAAGTACATTTACATCACATTTATCCAGGAAATTTTCTCTAACGGGTATTTTTCCTTTTTCTAAATTCTTTTTTAGGCCTGACACTTTGACATAATGCCTTGTCACCAGCAAATGAAGTCAGTACACATTTTTATTTTTTCTTCAGAAATGTCATCAGCTGCATGTCAAAGGATGGCCACCTCGTCAAAGAGATGTAATTTCTTAACAGCGAGGGTGACACAGCACTGGAAGAAGCTTCCAAGAGAGGTTGTGGAATCTCCATCTCTGCAGATCTTCAAAACGCTCGTGGACGCAGCCCTGTGCCATGTGCTCTAGGTGATGCAGGGGCAATTGGACTAGATGATCTCTAAAGGTCCCTTCCAACCTTAAGGATCCTATGATTCTATGATCCTATGTTAAAAATCTAGTGTTTTTCAATATTTAACTCAAGCTTTCTAGAATAAAGGTTTGAAACTACATAAAATAGGTCTAATCTTAAGAAGGGGTGAATCTGAGAGGGATGCATCACAAAGCCAAGAAGAGAATTAAAAGAATCCCTATATTTTTTATTCTCAGTGCCTCCTCCAGAGATCTGGGCATCTCAAATTAGAAATATGATTGCTAGAGCCAACCACACTGCAGCGAGACAACTCATCCATCACATCACCTGTGGAAGCTGAGACATTGTCCTACAGGACCCGGACCTGGCAACTGCATGAAGTAGAACCTGGGTAACTGATTAGGTCATTCGTAGGAGCGTATCATCTTACTTAAGAAGTACAACTTATGTTGTTGCAAAGACATTCAAACTTTTCCATCTTATATTTACTAATGCATTTTTTCTTGAGGAGTTGCTTATTTCCAGCACTAACTTAGGTAAATTTGGACTAACAGTCTGGAAACGTCACAGAAAGTCAAGAAATCACACAACTGAACTTCTTAGTTCTTAAGGAATTAACTCCTAGGTCTTGTTCTACTCGAGCAATACAGTCCTAGTGCTTTTTGGTTTGTTTGGGTGATATCACAGATGAAAACTGAAA
>JAUBOD010000338.1:277581-290438 GCA_032353885.1 Nothura maculosa
ATTTCTTTCAAATATCAGTTGCTTTATCAACTGCCGTGAAAACCTAGAATCAGGGAGGATCATTCCTGATCATAAAATACTTAACAAAATCAGTAAGTCTAAGTCTCATGATGCAACACAACAATATAACCTAGAAGAAATTCTTTCTTACTTTTCTTTCAATTCTTCTGCTGTACCCTTATCTGGAAACATTGAGGAAATGGCTTCAAATATTTTGTCAGAAGGAAATTTCCGAGGTGGGTGGCTTTCCTTCTCTGTCGAAGAAGCAAAACAAACAACAAAACAAACAAACAACAATTTTATTTTTATTCCTTTTCTACTTCAATGAAGTGTTCAGAGAAGGAGAACTTCTCCAAAATCCTAATTTAAAAAAAAAAAAAAAAAAGTTTTCATTTCTAAATTACAGAGTTCTTGTCTTGTATTAAACTGCTTAGCGTGATCTTTCCTGCCGACAGAATTGCACTTGTAAGATTTGGCCAAACCATTTTTTCCACCAGCAGATGGAGATGGCAATTCAGAACTTTGCCTACTTTAGGATAATATTATTCTAGTTACAGGAGTACAAAGGCACTTATTAAATAGCTTACTGATTTTTGAACACTTGATTGTCTCAGTATGCAAAGAAACATAAATTGGTAACAGCATTTCACAGCATTCTAATGTAAAGGAAATGATGAAGAAAAGGATGCAACTTTGGATCTGAGAAGATATCAAGTGGAAAGGTTTGAACAAATTTATTTTAAGTGAGTAAGTAAAAGGGGGTTTTGTCTTGTTTTTAAAGTCTGCAGACAGACATACCCATCCTGTTACCATCCCGATCTTTTTGCTTGTCATCTCTTTCATCAGGATTGTCATCTCCATCATCATAATCTTCATCATCACTATATTGACCAAGAGCATTGACCAGCTCAACAAATATTTCATCATTGATAAATCCACATTCTGAAATTCAGCAAAATTGAGAATGAGCAAAAAGCAAAATACACATAGGAACTATTTATAATACTTCCTACACTTGAGCTAAAAGGTACTCAGTATTTGACTTTCAGATTAGTAACTGGGAAGGAAGCTTGCTGAATGTTTTTTTCTATTATCTTGAATCTGTTATTCGTAACAGCAGACAAGAATAGAACTCTCTTTCTCACAAGGAAAATTAAAAGGAGGAGGGGACTGAAATTGCTAGCTAGATGATTTCAGAGACTTTATGCCAAACTCACAATTTCAATATGGTCAGATTAAGCCAGTCTGGCATTGCAGGCAAGCATACTATGGAAACATACCATCTTTCTTGGGGAGCTACAGAACCCTCACATAAATTTTTAGTTAACAGTCTTACATCCACTTCCTCACTATAGATCTCGCTGGCAAGGTGAAAAGAGAGTTCAGTTATATGCAATAAATTCAAGGGAAAACTGTAAGTTATAATGCTGCTAATCTGCTCATTCGCTCAGATTCTGCTACAAAATTCATAGAGCAGCACGCGTTGACAAAAGGCATTCTGCTGGGAGGAAAAAATGTAGTTAATGTTTACAGAAATTGAATGTTATTTTTTAAAAAATAAGTGGTGGTTGGGGGGAATTGAGAAGTACATAGGAAATGTAGTGCTTATCACCTTCCTTTTGTACCTGGAGTGAGGTGACAGACTAACTTTTAGGTAGCCCAAAGATAGATTACTTTTTAGACAACGGAAACAGGCATGTACTACATGAAGATGTTTTAAAGAGAACAACTAGCTTTAAACAGCATGGTAATACAGACACAGAGGTTAGTATGAATTCTGTGTTCTACAGCACAATTTACAATTTTGCCTCCTAGATGGGTATTCCTCTCAATTACAGGTTTCCCACAGCATTTACATTTATTTACATCCACATAAAAATGTTATTGGGAAAACAAAAACAACTCATTCTACTTTAGATACACAGTTAAACTTACTACCTTAAATTTGGAACGTAAGACAATTAAAAGAAGATTAAATGGCTTGAATCATTTAATAATAACTTAATAATAGAACACATTTATTAGGAACTCAATCTTTTGATCCAAAAAGTTCCCTGGGTGTCATAGAACAAGTACATCCATAAAAATAATCAGAGGCAAAAGAGTTACAACTTTGCTCATGAAACAAAAAGGCACCAGTCATCCTTAGCACAGTAATAATAAGATTAGTGGAAGGCAGAGAGCAGCATCTACTCTTGAATCACAGGCTTAACTTTCATGAGCAGCACACAGTGTACTCAAAAGCAGTTCCCTTTCTCCATCATTCCACTGTTAACAGGAATATAATCAATACAGAATTTACAAGAAACAATTACTCCTCAAATAAATAAATAAGAGAAATTTTAAATGACAGGGAAAGCAGATTAGTCAAAGAAACCTTCACAACTCTAGGACTCAAGTTCACATGAGCCACTTCTGAATGGGCACATGAAGCAAGCAGATCTATTTGACACTAGGGGAAAAAATGCAACTAAAAGGTAGCTTATTTATGGAGATCTTAGCAAACTTTAAGAGGCAGATGATATCACATTTAGTACAACTCCCACACAAAATTATAGGAAAACAAAACACTATGCAGTAGACTGACAGAAGAATATAGTTTTCCTCATGTTTGTCTTAAAGATGGAAAAAGTTATAAATACCCAATCATTTGGTATTTATGGTAACCATTAGGAAAAAAAAATATACACACACGCACACACATAGATATTTCCACCATAAAAAAATGCAGGAAAAAGCTCACACAAACAGTTATTCTGTCAGAAACATCTGTAAGTCTTGTCATTAGAGTTCCATGTTCTTCTCCTGCCACCTTCTGCTAGGCAGAACATGCTTAAGGACATTACAATATTTTATTTCAGAGCTCTAGACATAAAATGAAGGCCAAAAACTACTTCAAGTAGAACCTAGCCATTATGATGGTTCATGCTATATTATCATTAATAAAAAAAAAAAATTAAAAGTGTTCTATTTCTCCAAGTTACTATTTTAATATTGTGCGGTCTTTTGAAAATGCAAAGCAATACAGTTAAAACAATGAACCCAGTGCTTACATAGTATAGTCATTCTACAGATACTGCTCTAAAAAGCAAAGTCCAGGCCTTACATGATAAAATTGAAAGTAATTATGTATATATGAAGAAGAGATTAGTATACCTGAGTGTTTGGGCTCACCTCTGTCTCCATGCACTTTTCCATCATAATTCTTGATTAGTTCCTCAATAAAAGTACCATCCTGGTCAAGCACTTCATCTCCCATATATGGAATGTTATGTAAAACTGTTTCATCCTCTACCTAGTAAATAATGTTTACAATTATGAAGGGTTGATGTTCCTTAAATAAATGCAAAATATCTCTTCATCTGCACATTTCAGCATTACAGTTTTCACCAGTGGCCAGTTACACTTAACTGGGCTTCGTTGCTATAACATATTATGATAATGAAATATCTAACACCCTTGATGTTTGTTTAGTGCAGTAGCAGCGACTAGCTTAAGATATTGACATTAGCTTCCAACATTAAGAAGGTGCTTGCATAAAGCTTCTACTATTGAAACCCAGGATGCTAGCTAGTCTTGGGAAGTGTTCATTTGATTATGAGATTTTTCTCTCTTATTTGCTTGTCTTCCACTGTCATGTGCTTTAGAAATTGTATTTCCACTCCTTTGCAAGAGATGAGAAAGTATGATGCTAAAAAACAATACAAACACATACACACATACACAAAAAGGCTCTAAGTCAAAAGCAGAAGAATGGAAATAGGCTACAGACTATTTCACCTGAACTACTTTTGTCTGTAGATAGACTAAATGCCTAGTACTACAATATCCTAACATTAGAATTTGGGAACCTTGAAATTCAGCTTTATCTTCTGCTATTTCAAGAGAATCTTCAATTATTTAAAAAGAGATTTTTACCACCATAGCCATATCAGCAAAAGCTATCCTATACCAAAATAATATGAAAACAAACAAACAAACAAAAAAAAAATCAAACACAAAAATCATCCTATTATAAGCTAAGCCTTTCAAATAAATCAAATACCTTTATCAGAAATCTATAGATTAGATATAGACACTGTTTCAGGAGCAAGTTCTCTTTAGTCTATTCAAATTACTATCCAAGGTATGTTGGTCAGTAGTCATTCTTACATAGACACTTTAATATCCCTCCCAAAATATTTCTCTCTACATTAACTAGACTAGTTCTCTAAAATAGACCTGCACGTGTCGAATGCTATGCATTGCAACAGAGCACCTGAATTAAATAGAACTGTCTTTACAGCTGGATTTTCAAGATCTGGAGGTTCAGTGAGGTCACAGCTTTGGTTAAAAAAAGTAATAGTTATTTGATTTGGGGGAATTGAGCCTTATTATCACACCAAAAAGATACAAAGGTGTAACAAAGCAAATGTACTGAGGTTTTAGTTCCAAAATTAAACCAATCCCCCTTCACGGAATATTTCTCCTCCCATTTTTTTTTTTTTTTTTTAAACTTACCATAAAATTCTGTTGAAGGGGAGACCAAGAATACATTATAGGTACAGAAGCAACAGCATTGAGAGTCTTTAGGGGGATGACTTGTTTTGGAAAATCTATGTCGCTGGTAACAGAGCACTGAAATAAGAGGTTGAAAGTACACTTACAATAGCAACAACAACAAGAACACTCAGCATTCAAAATTCAAACTGTTTGTCAAAAGTAAACATATCTGCCTCCAAAAAAAAAAGGATCTTTTTTTTAAGGGGAATAACACTAAGAAGATAGAAGAACAGGTGAAAAGTGGTAAGAATTTTTTTCAATAGCTTTGTGAATAGATCATGATGTGGGTTTTTTTTCCTGCTATATATAATGATGCACATGTAAGTAGCTGTAACAGATTCACAGGATGCTCCTCAAGACTATGCAGCCTGCAACACAGATCAGGTTTGTTACCTCAAAACATGATTCAGAATCCTATGCAGCTACCCTGGTGTTAAGGGTATATTTACTCAAAACAGACAGAGGCAGCTGAAATTTGCTAGTTTTAGATACACTAAGAAATCACACAAAATTTATTTTAAAATAAACAAATTATACATTATTGTCAATAAGACTTCTTTTGGAAACAGATGCTCCAAAACCAACCTCTTTCTGCATTATTATCTGCTTATATTTAATCTTCTCCTCAAATTTTTAATTACTTTTTATTGTTTACAAAAGCCAGAGGAAAAGTGAAAACTAATTGCTACTAGACAGCTCTGGACATGTCAATAATTTTTAGCTAGGAGAATGGATATTTTTTAGCTATGGGAAATTCGGAAGTATATGCAGCTTCCAAAAAACAAACATGTCACAGAAATACAGACACCTCTTCTCAATTACTCAGACAGCAGTATGAAGAATTCTGAAAAAAAGTTACAAACAAAAGCAGAATAGGAACATACACAGCCAGGAAATGTATCACAAAAGATTTGGAGGCAGGTAAAACAAAAGTTTAGAACAGCTATCATAGCTACCTGAAAGGAAAAAAGGAAGTGGAGACAAAAGATCTTTCTCCTTTCCAGAAGGGAAAGATGAACAGAGCTTCACATTTCTAAAGAAATACACAAAGTAATGTAACAAACAGTATACAGAGACAGTACCCTGGTAGAATGACAAAAGTCAAACTTTTTCTTTTCTTTCTTTTTTTTCCTAGCTGCAGGCAATAAAGTTAGATATCTGCCATGTATCAATCCTAACACCACATTAATACTTTTTACCCATTGCAGGTAACACTGAATTTTCTAGCTAGCAGCCACCTAGAAAGTTTTTCACACATTTTTAAAGAAAAATGACAAGTAAAAAAACTAAATTGCTTTGTCTTTGGAACTAGAAGTCTCAGCCTGACAAATAAGCCATGTCAAGCTGACTCAACTGTCAGGCATTAAGTCTCAGGCCCGTTCCCCAATTGCTTTGTGCCAGAGCTAGCTAGGTGTTCGTGCCTGGCACACACGTGCTGTGGTCTCTGGATGTTGCTGACCAATTAACCAGTGGAAGTAACTAAACATCTGTAGAGAGGAGAGAAAGGGCTACATGGCCAGTGAGACCTGCAGTCTTTACCAGACATAAGAAGGTTCTCATTGAGAGAGAGATTGTATCAGGTAATTCCAATACTAGTCAATGTCCCATACAACTCTGAAGAAATTCAGCACAGTAATAAATTGATGAAAAAAAATTCTCTCAAAATTCCCGCTAATTCTCTCTCTCAATTTTCACTTTATATACTTCAAATTATGGCAACACTAAAATCGAGCACTAAAATCCTTGTGATTCTGATGAGACAGACTGGATTTGAATGACGTGATTAGTGATGTGCTTCAGTTAGGAAATTAATATAAAAGAACACTGAATTCAGCTATCAAAGCAAGTGGTAGTTCAAAAAAATAAAAATCTAACTCTGCTAACAGAATGACTATGATAAAAAAAAGTTCCTAATCCTGACATGACCTTGACATGTACCTGTCACTTATTACAGAATATTACAAAAATTTCTGATCCCACAGATCAGATTTGCACAAACACATGTACATATGTACACCCACACACACACACACGTGCAAAGGTTTGTGAAGTACCACAGGCTTTTAGTCTTGTTTAAAGGAAAATACTCTGATAAAAGTACTTTCCTGCTTATATTTGAACACATACACACACAAACACCCCCGTGTGTAACACTCCCCACCCTGTTTCCCTTGAAAAAACTTGCAAGATGAAAAAAGGGAAGTCCAACAAACTTCCTTGAAGGGTTTAACCTATCGACAGTAATGTCTTTCTATATTCATCTTACTGAGAAGAGTTCTCTCTTCCTATTACATGTCAAACATTCCTGAGCTGGCTCAGTCTGAACAAGTGTCTACAGACCAACTAAATTAACTTAGGCTGAAAGCACTGAGTTGGGACAGACTTCAACCACTATTCAAGCTACCCTCACAAAAGCTCGTATAGATCTTCCAACTGCATTGCAGTAATGGAAATAGTTTTTCACAACTCTAGTGTCCAATTTGGATGTGCAGCATAATGGGTATACCAACTCAGTTAACTCCTTTTAGAATTTATGTGGATAAATAATAAGTATAAAGAACACTTGGTCAAATGATTATGTTCATGACTTTCATGTGCTTTAACAGAAACAGAGCTATCTCCTTGTTTGCACTATGGTGGGGGAGAACCCCAGCAGAAGTGAGATCAGACTAAATACTGCTGACACAGATTTGAAGAAAAAAGGCTGCTTAATAAATCATCAAATATTTCTAAAAGTAAAGATACTGTTTCAGTTCTGTGCATAGTTCAAAGCTAGATAGGATGCTCTTATTAGTTTCCAAAAATCATCTGATAAAAGAATTATTATTTACTTTCAAGAGACTCATAAGATAATTATTTAGCTGCCAAGTCACAGCATGCAGAAAACAAAACAACATTAAACAAACAAACAACTTTCAGCAACAGAACAAAAACATACTGACAACCTTGTAATTGGAATTACCACAACACATGTTAACCAACCTCCCTGGTCCCGCGCAATGAGCTCACAGAAGTCATGATGTGAACAGGCTGTATCCTACGTTGTTTCCATTCCTGATTTAAGATCTCAGTTCTTTCCAGTATCTTCTGACGATTAGAATTAAACATACTCTAAAAATTAAAACACAAATTGTAACCATTACAAATGAATGGCACCTCTTAAAGCATCATAACATTTACCGAAATGTTAAGCATGAATATAAAAGAGGAAAGTTATTTGCTCAAAACTAAACCATTCTAATTTTGTTTAAATGTCAGTCAGCCTAAATATCTTTGATTATCTCTTCCCTTGTCTCTAAGCCTATTTTCATGTTTAGAAACTTAAGGTTTAGCATGTAATTTCATTCTGAAAGGAAACAGAAAGAATATGGCTATTCCTTTAGCCCCACACTGACTCACCAGGATCTCACAGCAAGCCACACCTCAGAAGCAAATCCTTTTCAATAACAGTCTTTAAACTAAAGAGTCAAAAGATAGAATACCTTTACTTCATCTGCACGTCGGAACCGCTTGAGTTGCCTCAGTCTCATGTATTCTGATTTCACACGTTTTCGCCAACAAATTGGTCCTTTCTCAGATTTTTTTCCGGTTTGACCCATGGTTATCCTACAAGTGACAATATCAAGTTAACAGTATGAATTCTGACTAAGCACAAGTTAGAATGATGAGATAGGCACAACAGAGACATTCCTTTAATACCACACAATTGCAATATATGATCCTAATTAAAAAAAAAAAAAAAAAAAAGGAAAGGAAAGAAAAAGCATACTTGAGTGATAGACACTGAACAAAAAAACAAGTTTAATTACAAGTTAGTCAAAGAGTTCAGGTGCCTTAAGCACCTCTAGCAGCTATATACAGGAAGATAAGGGATTTTAAAAGGTGAAGAACCAATCTAGATTCCCCTGGGGAAGAGACCTGAATCCTTGCTGGCCTGAATCCTTGCAGGTAGTCTCGTAAATTAACTTCTGAAAAATATTTAAGGCAGACCAAAAAACTTCACTTGCTCGCAGGGTTTGTGCACTTCAGACAAACACCACTCCCTGCGCTAGGATATCAAGTGGGGACTGGACAGGTATGCACCCCTAGCATAACCCTCCCAGCCAGCCACTCAAGCTCCAAGAAGACCTAGACATTCAGCCGCACGTGCAGAGCTTTGCAATAGTTTGAATATGAGGCTGGAAGTCTCCTATCCTCTCTCTCTCCACACCTCCCCAATAACATCTAAACTGTCCAGTTGGACACAGAGACAGAGATTCCACTTGTATTAATCATCCTTCTAGTATAAAGTGCTTCATTTTATATTTTTCAGGACCATGGGAAATGAAGTTGTGCTTTTATATTACAGTCTAAACCTTTAACAGAATATGCCAATCTACTTAACATTTTTCAGAGCAAAGGTCCATATGCTATAATGCTGACAATTACTATTTTGTCAACAATGTGAAACAAAACCACTACATCAAAGACTGGCCCATTGAAGAGCTGCATTACAGCAACTCAGAGTATTCTGTGATAACCATTATGGACTGCACAGTTGAAAAATCCACTTGCCCAACCGCTACATGTTCTCAACCGAGGAAAATAAATTTGAGCAACAATAATTCTAGCCTTTTTAATTACGAAGATAAATATTAATAAAGGAAGTGATTTGCTGTTTTGCTGGAACAAGATAGTTGGTGCCACGTTGCCACCACAGCCCTTTGACAGGAAGATAAAGTTATCTATGTTACTGGTAGCTCTTTGCTGTTGTAGATAGATATCAATTTTCAGTAGTTTTGTGTCATAACTTTTTTGATTCAATTTCAGTTCTACCTCACTTCAAGAGGATCTTGAAAAGGAAATCCATGCAACCTGTTTATTTGCATGAATAGATCTTCATTTACACTCAAAAAAAGGAAACAGCAGCCTATGAGAGCCTAAAATCCATTTCTATGGAATTATTATACTTTATTAACCTCCTCCTCCCAAATTTATTAATTTCCATCTAAAAAGCAGTGTTACCAACCCAAATCACAGCAAGTACTTTATCAGGAAAAAAGTACATATGTAAGTTTTGCACAATGTCCTGGCACCCAAAGGGAGTGCCCTAGTCAAAGGGAGAAGATAGAGATCCAGTAGAGGGAATTAAATCCAGAGGGAAACTCCAGCCTAGCAGTTCTGCTGCCAGCCTCCAGCAGCAAGACAAGCTGCTCTTTTATTTTGTCCGTCAAATACGAGCAATGTAGGAGATAGAGATTAAAAATAAGAATAAAAACAATCCCAGACCACTAACAGCATTGTTAAGAGAGAGTGCTTCAAAAATATAGCAAAATATTGATTAGATGACAACATAAAAGCATTGTAATGTACAGCAAATATAAGCTATACTAAGCAAAGCAAAAACGTAGAAAAACCCTCCATTCACAGAATTAAGTTATACACAGAATAAATATCACTAAATAAAAAATGAGATTCTGCCTTTTTGTTAAAACAGTACAGAGCATCAAAAACATCTTGGGCAGGTTCAACAACAAGACATGGAGAAAGTATCTATGAACCAAAAGCGGAATGAAACCTCAGCTGACATTACCAAATTGGTATAACCCCTGAAAACAAAGCATGGACCGTACTCACTTACCAATGCACATCAAACACAACCCTTGCTACCCTTTTTCTTGGAGAATAAGGAGTGACACAAGGCGGGGAAAAAAAGTGTTCCTTAACTAAGATTAAATTGGCAGACAAGCCCCATTCATCCAAATCTGATATCTAATGGGAAGCCCAATGTTAATAAATTAACAACAAAAATCAAACAACTCCCACTCAAGTTTCATACAACTGAAACAGCTTCAGAAGACTCAAATCAGTAAATGCCATCGAGCACACAAATCAAATCTATTCAACTATATGCTCATGAAAACCACGTTCAACTGATGTGCTAAAATCATAAGAATAACTTCACAGGAAGACAAATACTTCCTTTCAAAACAGTGCAATTTCTGCACGCTCAGGCCACTCATTTGAAGAAAACATGCGGCTTACAGGAACAGGCCCCTCTTGCACTAGTTCAGCTGCTACCAGGGCACAACATATCCAGCTAATATTTAGTCTTCAAAGCACTCAGTTGACAAGTCATGGAAGACACAAAAGAGTGCTGCTGCTTATGGGAAGTTATTAAAAAAAACAATAAAAAGTTTGTTCTAGATAAAATAACAGTGTTGATGTGTAAAGGTCAATGGGAACTACATAGAGAACAAAAAAGAAACCGGCTTTTTACACAATTACCCACTAGGAAAGAGTGAAACACCACTAGTAGAAAAGCAGCAGCCATGTTTGTATGCTAACAAAACAACAGCTAATAAAACAACATCATGAAAGTGATGGCACAATATTAATTCCCACAAACCCTGCATTTTTTTCTATGAATGTTATTTTTCAAAGCAGTTTTCCAAACCACATGAATGGTGGTATGGACCAATATATTTGCAGGCGTATGGGCAGTTGTAAACCATTCAAAACTTCAGGGCTGTCACACACTTTTTATGGGAACTGGTTAATTCCTCTTCCATCTCTCATCTCAGAAGTATAAGAAAAGCAATGGGGAATGGGGGGGGGGAAGAGAACCTGTAGAGGGTATAGGGAAATATCAATTCTTATGGTATGACCAGTCTATCATGTAAGGACTATAAACAAGTGACACTTACAATTCCTTAGGCCAATTAAGAACTTAGCCCTAAAACTACACGTCTATAAGACTTTATTTGAGAAAATGGGACAAAAAATAGTATAAACAAGAACAACCTATTCCAAAGCAGAAACTAAGGAGGCAAAAACTAAACAAAGACCAGCTCCTACAGATATGTGCCAGACACCATCTCCACCTGAGGATGGAAAAGCACTTTGGAGCACTGAAAGATTGTGAGGAAACATCAACATAAACCCAATCTCTGGCAGCAAATTAAGTACCATATATGCTGTCCCGGTACACTAGCATCTGCATATAAGAAAGACCTTTTTCGAATAACCTCTTTTGACCATTTCTGTTGTTCCCATTCAGAATACTCTGAACTATAGAAAATTACATAGCATTCACTCTGCTAAACAAGAAAAAAAGCCCTATATCTATTCCCATTAAAGCACGTGGCACTGGACTTGCAGCTAGGCCTGCTAAGCAGAAAAGCAAGTAGATGTAAGATCTGTTTGTCAGAATCAGTCAACCTTTGAACTCTCATTAAGTAAAATTAATTTTAAAGAGTACCATCAAATACACTTAAAAAAATGACCAAATAAATCACCAAATGGCAATTTTATCTGTGGTTTAGGAATGAGACATACTCAACCTACCTGCACAATAATTTTAAGAGGAACATCTACAAAAACAAAACATACCTATTCATCTTAGTTTCCATTCATGTTTTCATATCTGGAAATGGAAAATAACAACAACAAAAAAAAGCATCCTAGTGTGTGCATGGTTGGTGTTTTTTTTTCCCTGAATAAAAATTTCCTAATGAAATTATGCACAAGCTGCATAATCTTTACAGTCAGCATTAGAGACGCTGAACATTTGAGTTTAAATTAGTTAATTACTGACTTCCAGTAGCCAAAGTGTGCCCACTACAACTAATAAAAGTTCAGAGACAATGAAGTGTAGAAAAATAGTTTCTGTTTTGGCTAAAAATATAGATATACTCTTATTTTAAAAACAACATACTGTATTTTTCGACCATTTTGGCTATATCCATCAGTGACAGACAACCACACAGAATTCTCTAAATTAGGTAATCCATTCAAGCAATCATATTGCTGTTAAATACTTTAGGTTCCTTTGGCTACTCTGCCAAATTTTCAAAGAAATTTGAAATTAAGTTTTCTTAAATGGAAAGCACAGGAGCATAAATGAAGGGGTCTGCTCTTTTGAAAGGGTACTATTAGTATGTAATTATGCATAACATTACACAATATTTTAAAGCTGTAACAAAATTATATTATGTTCCTCCTACTTGGAATTTCTTTGTAGCACGGTTTAAAATTAATATACACAGTGCAGTGTCTCAGTTCTTAGTTATTAATGATTCGATATTCAAAATGTTTTATATAATACACACACACACACACACACACACACACACACACTTTATATATACACATACACGTGCACTGAAGAGTACCCTTAACCAACAATTTCATTATTTCCAGGAAGATGAAAATAAATGTGGGAGAAACATACAAGCCCAAGGGAAAACTGTGTATGCAATCTGGTACAAATGGAATAACAAAATAACTCATCGTATTTTCTTGCATAATGAAGCACATATGTAGTAAAATAACTC